>CM053417.1:31017360-31041421 GCA_028644305.1 Xerus rutilus
AGAAGTAAAATCAAGAATCAACAAATGGGATGGATTCAAACTAAAAAGCTTCTTCTCAGCAAAAGAAATAATCAATGAAGTGAACAGAGAGTCGACATCCTGGGAACAAATCTTTGCCACACACACATCTGATAGAGCACTAATCTCCAGGATATATAAAGAACTCAAAAAACTTAACACCAAAAAAACTAACAACCCAATCAATAAATGGGCCAAAGAGCTGAACACAAACTTCACAGAAGAAGATATATAATCCATCAACAGACATATGAAAAAATGTTCAACATCTCTAGCAATCAGAGAAATGCAAATCAAAACTACCCTAAGATTCCATCTCACGCCAGTCAGAATGGCAATTATCAAGAATACAAACAATGATAAGTGTTGGCGAGGTTGTGGGGAAAAAGTCACGCTCTTACATTGCTAGTGGAACTGCAAGTTGGTACAACCAATCTGGAAAGCAGTATGGAGACTCCTTACAAAACTTGGAATGGAACCACGATTTGAGCCTGCTATCCCACTTCTAGGTCTATACTCAAAAGACTTAAAAACTGCATACTACAATGATGCAGCCACTTCAATGTTTATAGCAGCTCAATTCACAATAGCTAAATTGTGGAACCAACCTAGATGCCCTTCGATAGATTACTGGATAAAGAAACTGTGGCATATATAAACAATGGAATATTACTCAGCAATAAGAGAGAATAAAATTATGGCATTTGCAGGTAAATGGATGGAGTTGGAGAATATCATGCTAAGTGAAGTAAGCCAATCCCAGAAAACCAAATGCCGAATGTACTCGTTGATAAATGGATGCTGATCCATAATGTGGGGAAGCACATGGGAACAATGGTGGATCTCTGTTCACAGGGGTGTAAGGGGGGAGGGGGCATGGGGACAGCAAGGGTGGTGGAATATGATGGACATCATAGCCCTAACTTTATGTATGACTGCATATAAGTTGTGATTCTATAAAACTTACAACTAGAGAATTAATATGTTATCCTCTATTTTGTACAATGAATCATTTACACTGTTAACATGTAAGCCTAAATAAAATTAAAAAATAAATAAAAAAAAAGAAAGAGCTAGAGACTATGAAAAAAACAATAAAATTCTTGAATTGAAGGAAACAATAAACAAATAAAAAACACAATAGAAATCACCACCCGCAGACTACATCACTTGGGAGACAGAACCTCAGATAATGAAGACAAAATATGCAATCTTGAAAATAAAGTTGGCCACATAGTGAAGATGGTAAGAAACCATAAACAGAACATACAAGAATTATGGGATAGGATCAAAAGACCAAATCTAAGATTTGTTGGGATAGAAGAAAGCACAGAATTTCAAACCAAAGGAATGGCCAGTCTCTTCAATGAAATAATATCAGAAAATTTCCCAAACATGAAGAATGAATTGGAAAATCAAATACAAGAGGCTTACAGGACACCAAATGTACAAAATTACAACAGATCTACACCAAGACACATTATAATGAAAATACTCTGCATACAGAATAAGGATAGAATTTCAAAGGATGCAAAAAAGACGAATCAGATTACATATAAGGGGAGACCAATTTGGATCTCAGAATATTTTTCCACCCAGACCCTAAAAGCCAAGATATCATGGAACAATATATACCAAGCTCTGAAAGAAAATGGATGCCAACCAAGAATCTTATATCCAGCAAAATTAAGCTCCAGATTTGATGATGAAAAAAAAACCTTCCATCATAAACAAAAGTTAATAGAATTTACAGTGAGCAAGCCTGCACTACACAGCATTCTTGGCAAAATATTCCATGAGGAGGAAAGGATAAACAATAATGAAAATCTGCAAAGAGAGGAACTACACAAAAGGAAAGGCCAAACAAAGGAGAAATGAAGTCAAGGTAAAAACCAAAAATAAACCAAAATGACTGGGATTGCAAATCATATTTCAATAATAAACCTGAATGTGAATGGCTTCACCTTATCAATTAAAAGACACAGACTGACAGATTGGATAAGAAAATGACCCAACTATATGCTGCCTTCAAGAGACTCATCTCACAGGAAAAGACATCCACAGACTGAAAGTGAAAGGATGGGATAAAACATACCACTCACATGGACCCTGCAAACAAGCAGGGGGTTCCATCCTCATATCAGATAAAGTGGTCTTCAAACCAAAGTCAGTGAAAAGGGATAAAAAAGGACATTTCATACTTCTTATGGATTCATGCATCAACAAGACATAACAATCATAAGTATCTACGACTCAAACAATGGGGCATCTACGTATATCAAACAAATCCTTCTCAACTACAGGAATGAAATAGACCACAACATAATAATACTTGGTGACTTTGATGCAGCTCTCTCACTCTTGGATAGATCTTCCAAACAAAACCTAAACAAAGAAACCATAGAACTCAATTAAAAAATCAATAATTTAGAGTTAACAGACGTATATAGAGTGTTCCATCCATCAATGAGAGAATATACTTTTTTCTCAGCAGCACATAGATCCTTCTCAAAAATAGATCATATGTTATGCCACAAAGCAAGTCTTGGCAAATACAAAAAAATAGAGATACTACCCTGCATCCTATCTGACCACAATGGAATAAAATTACAAATCAATGACAGATTAAAAACTAGAAACTACTCCAACACCTGGAAACTAAATAATACTCTATCAAATGATGCATGGATAACAGAGGACATCAGGGAAAAGATAAAAAATTCTTAGAGGTAAACAACAACTCTGATACAACATATCAAAATATCTGGAACATCATGAAGGCAGTGCTAAGAAGAAAGTTTATTGCATTAAGCTCATACACTAAAAGGAAAAAAAGTCAACAAATAAATGACCTGATACTACATCTCAAAGCCCCAGAAAAAAAGGAACAAACCAACACCAAAAGAAGCAAAAGACAGGAGATAATTAAAATCAGGGCTGAAATCAACAAAATTGAAACAAAAGAAACAATTCAAAAAATTGACAAAACAAAAAGCGGGTTCTTTGAAGAAATTTTAAAAATTGAAAAACTCTTAGCCACCCTAATGAAAAGAAGGAGAAGGAAAACCCAAATTACTAAAATTTGTGAGGAAAAAGGAAATATCATGACATTCACTACTGAAATACAGAAGATATTTTGAAACTATTTTAAAAATTTATACTCCAGTAAAATAGAAAAATCTGAAGACATCAACAAATTTTGAGAGGCATATGACCTACTCAAAATGAAGCAGAAGGTCAAACACAACTTAAACAGATCTATTTCAAGCAAGAAAATAGAAGATGCCATCAAGAGCCTGCCAACAAAGAAAAGCCCAGGGCCAGATGGATTCTCACCTGAGTTCGACAATACCTACAAAGAAGAATTAATACCAATACTCCTCAAACTACTTCATGAAGTAGAAACGGAGGAAAGCCTTCCAATTTCATTCTATGAGGCGAGTATCACTCTGATACCAAAACCAGAGACACATCAAAGAAAATTTCAGACCAATATTCCTCATGAACATAGATGCAAAAATTCTCAATAAAACTTTGGCAAACTGCATACAAAAGCATATTAAAAAAATAGTGCACCATGATCAAGTGGGGTACATTCCAGGGATGCAAGGTTGGTTCAGCATATGGAAATCAATTAACACAATCCATCACATCAAAAGATAAGACTCATATGATTATATCAATTGATGCAGAGAAAGCATTTGACAAAATACAGTACCCTTTTATGTTCAAAACACTAGAAAAACTAGGGATATTAGAAATGTACTCCAACTTTGTAAAAGCTATCTATGCTAAACCCAAGGCCAACATCATCCTAAATGGACAAATATTGGAAGCATTCCCTCTAAAAACAGGAACAAGACCAGGATGCCCTCTGTCACCACTGCTATTCACCATAGCCTTGAAACACTAGCCAGAGTAATTAGACAAAAGAAATTAAAGGGATACAAATAGGAAATGAAGAACTCTACTATCATTATTTGCTGATAACATGATTCTTTTTTTTTTAATTTTTTTAATTGTAGATGGACAATGTCTTTATTTTATTGCTTTGCATGTGGTGCTGAGGATCGAACGGGGCCTCACGCATGCGAGGCAAGCGCTCTACCGCTGAGCTACAATCCCAGCCCCTGATAACATGATTCTATACTTAGAGGATCCAAAAAATTTCACCAGAAAACTTCTAGAATTAATACATTAATACAGCAAAGTAGCAGGATATAGAATCAACACCCATAAATCAAATGCATTTCTATACACCAGTAATTAACCCTCTGAAAGAGAAATCAGAAATCCTATTCCATTCACAATAGCCTCAAAAATGATAAAATACTTGGGAATCAATTTTTTTAAAAAAGGTGAAAGATGTCCACAATGAAAACTACAAGACACTAAAGAAAGAAATTGTACAAGACCTTAGAAAATGGAAATATCTCCCATGCTCTTGAATAGGCAGAATCAATATTGTCAAACTGACCATACTACTCAAAGGACTATATAGATTCAATGTGACTTCAATTAAAATCCCAAAGTCATTCCTCCTAAAAATAGAAAAGACAATAATGAAATTCATTTGGAAGAATAAGAGACCCAGAATAGACAAAGCAATCCTTAGCAAGAAGAATGAAGCAGGCGGCATCACAATACCAGACCTTAAACTATACTACAAAGCTATAGTAACAAAAGCAGCATGATACTGGCACCAAAAACATGTAGAACAATGTACTGAATAGAAGAAACAGAAATAAACACACTTAAATACAATTATCTTATACTAGACAAAGGAGCCAAACGTGTACACTGGAGAAAAGATAGCCTCTTCAACAAATGGTGCTGGGAAAACTGGAAATTCATATGCAGCAAAATGAAACTAAACCCCTATCTCTCACCATGCACAAAATTCAAATCTAAGTGGATCAAGGACTTGGGAATTAGACCAGAGACCCTTTGCCTAATAGAATAAAAAGTAGGCCCAAATCTTCATCTTGTTGGATTAGGACCTTACTTCCTTAACAAGAATCCTATAGCACAAGAAGTAAAATCAAGAATGAATAAATGGGATCGATTCACACTAAAAAGCTTCCTCTCAGCAAAAGAAACAATCAATGAAGTGAACAGAGAGCCTACATTCTGGGAACAAATTTTTGCCACATGCATATCTGATAGAGCACTAATCTCCAGGATATATGAAGAACTCAAAAAACTTAACACCAAAAAACAAACAACCCAATCAATAAATGGGCTAAGGAGATGAACAGAAACTTCTCAGAAGAAGATATACAATTGATCAATAGACATATGAAAAAATGTTTAACATCTCTAGCAATCAGAGAAATGCAAATCAAAACTACTCTAAGTTTTCATCTCATTGCAGTCAGAATGGCAATTATCAAGAATACAAACAATAAATGTTGGTGAGGTTGTAGGGGAAAAGGTATGCTCATACATTGTTGATGGGACTGCAAATTGGTACAACCAATCTGGAAAGCATTATGGAGATTCCTTAGAAAACTTGGAATGGAACCACCATTTGACCCAGCTATCCCACTCCTCAGTCTATACCCAGAAGACTTAAAAACAGCATACTACAGTGCTGCAGCCACTTCAATGTTTATAGCAGCTCAATTCACAATAGCTAAACTGTGGAACCAACCTAGATGCCTTTCAATAGAGGAATAGATAAAGAAAATGTGGTATATATACACAATGGAATGTTACTCAGCAATAAAACATAATAAAATTATGGCGTTTGCAGGTAAATGAATGGATTTGGAGAATATCATGCTAAGCGAAGCAAGCCAAATCCAACAACCAAAGCCAACTGTTTTCTCTGATAAGTGGATGTTGATCCATTATGGGAGCTCTCTCCATGCCTTTAGCATCTCCTATGCTGATTGGCTGCCTTCAATACCTCCCCTTTTCTCATCCCATGCTGATTGGCTGTGTGCCTGACATGGATCAATACCCTATTCACTGTCACCTAACCTCAGGGCTATGATTGGTCTAAGGACCCTATATAAACTGTTTCACTAACTGAAATAAACGGGTTTGCCTCTCGCTCCAGTAGAGCAGTTTCACCTACCCCTGGTGTCCGGGTGAATGACTCCATGACTGTCCACCCCATACCTCTTCCCATGGTACCTGATACCTTCATCCCTTGGGACCCCATACCTCATCCCACGGGACCCCAACTCATCGCGCGGGCCCACGTGAGGCATGACATAAATGACATCTGATATAAATGACATCTGGCGGGCTGGGATTGTAGCTCAGCGGTAGAGCGCTTGCCTCGCATGCGTGAGGCCCTGCGTTCAATCCTCAGCACCACATACAAGGCAATAAAATAAAGACATTGTGTCCATCTACAATTAAAAAAATATTTAAAAAAAAATAACATCTGGCGCCCACATGCTCTAGTGTTCTGCTCAACTCCTTGTACTCGGAAAGTGATTTTGTGGCAGTACCCTGTCTTTCTTGTCTTGTAGGTGAAGGTAACATCAGCCTTTTTGTGATTGTCCTCTGTGTCTGTTTGTCTTTGTGTAATAAATTTAGGTCAGGGAACATATCTCCACTTCCTGGTTCATCTGGCAGTCACACATAAGGGTCTGATCAGCCCGGTGACTAGAACCGCCATAACGCCAGTGGTGTATGGTCCTCTGAGACACTGTGTGAGCATACGGCTGTGGCCTAAAAATACACAGAAGTCCCACACAAAGTGCTACATACCCTGATCCTAAACATTTCTGTGTTTTTTATGTCTCCTGAGACCCAAACTCATATTCTCCTTTTCCTTCTTACAATCCTCAGTTTTTTCTGTCCTCTTTGCTTTCAATTTATTTTTGCTAGCTTTTCCTCCTGCTATCATTACTGCTTACTTTTACTTTAACATTTCTCATCTCCACTCCATCACTATGAGAAATCTCCTCTCCTCAGTCCTCAATGAGGCGGGCCCTACAGCACCCCCACAACATCAATCACATAGCCTTGATCGTTTGTCCTCAACTTCCTGTGAACACCCTCTTCATGGAAATTTCCCTGCCTCTGACATCTCTGTATTTACCCCACTCTGCCTTCAGCACCCGCTGTAGTCATTCCTCCTCTTCCCTACCTTACTTCCTCTAAAATGCAATACCCACTTATACTACTATTGGCCCTCTGGGGCGCTGCCGCCTCCTGGTCAATGGCCCCACTCCTGGAATACTGCTGCCCATAGGCCTTGGTGACTCTATCCTGCCCTTCCTCTTAGCTACCAATGAGTCATCACAATGTCCTGTCACCTCTCACCCCACAGCATCTCAGACGTGCAACATTTCTTTTGAGGTTAACAACACTTGGATCATTGTCCTCTTAAAAAAATATCTCCTTGACTATGACACACTGTGGAAATGTCCTTTGTTTTCACAATGATACTCTCTGGGAACTCAACCATGATGGAATCTCAGGTTCCGACCCACTGTCACTTAACGGAGAAGCCCAAACTCTTACTAAACAAGAGATGACAGGGACTTGCTCACTCAAAAGCATATTAGCAGAACTGCAAAAGATTAATGACACCACTAGAAGCACCACCTGCACAAACTATGTGGCATGTTACAACTCTCTAATGCCACATATTCAAACTTTGCCCAGTGGTGTTGCCAAGGGCCATTCCCTAAGATCAGACATTGGCCTCTCCCTTTCATCCAGAAATGCCCCTGGAAGAAGGTTACCAATAGATCTTCTGGATTACCCCCTTTAGACTCCATAACTTGGAGAAACTGCCTCTCTATTACCCGACCATATATCCTCATTCATAGGGAAGCCATCACATAGTCCAGACCTCATACCATGACCGTCCACAACAACATATTAAAACTTAACAAGCTTTCTTAGTTCATATCATTAAAGAATCACAGGAACACAAGAAAATTCCCACCATATGGATCAGAGCCCTCAAAAACATAAGAAGCTCACCCACCGCATCTTTGCTGGAAATGCAAGGCTTCACAGCTTCAGCCAATACTGTGGTATATATATACAATGGAATGCTACTCAGCAATAAAACATAATAAAATTATGACATTTGCAGGTAAATAGATGGATTTGGAGAATATCATGCTAAGCGAAGTAAGCCAATTCCAAAAAACCAAAGCCGAATGTTCTCTCTAATAAGTGAGAGAGTGGATATTGATCCATAATGGAGGAGAGGACACGGTAAAGAATGGAGGAATTTTGGTCAAAAGGGAGGGATGGGGGCACTAAAGATAGTGGAATGAGATGGACATCATAGCCCTAGCTTCATGTATGACTGCATATATGATGTGATTCTATATCACATACAACCAGAGAAATGAAAAGTTGTGCTTTATCTGTGTACAATAAATCAAAATGCATTCTGCTATCATGTATGCCTAAGTAGAATAAATAAATAAAGATAAATAAATAAGAAATAAAAATAGAAAAAAATAAGGTTTGATTAGTGGAAAGAAATTTCACCAGAAAAAAACAAACAAACTTCTTTTTAAACAAAATTGTTCCTGGGAATAGAAATGTTTTTTACATGTCAGAGTCTATTCTAGTCAATAGAAGGTATAATGATAAATACCAATCTATGCCCTCAAGGAACACACAGTCTAGTAAAGGAGACAGGAAAGCTGTAATAGAAAGCTTTGAACTATGTGTATAAATTACTGCAGTGAGGGAGAGAGAATGACAAATTCACCTAAGGTATTAAGGAAGAATTAATTCCTCTGTACTTCCCCATGCACTCTATTCCTTCCTCCCTTGTGATCCCCTTCATATACTCTATTGGTCTCTAATGAATTAAATCTTATATGTTCTAAACACACACACACACACCACAATGGTAACTGTGTGAAGAATTATACATAATAATTACCTTTATTATTATAATCATTTCACAATATATATGTATATAAAAACATCATGTACATCTTATAATATGTATATGCACATGTATATATAATATTTACCAACTATACATCAATGAATCTGGAAAAAGGAATAAAAGAAATCTTCAAATTCAACTTTGCTTGAAGATGTTTACTGATTAGAAACTCACTTTCTCAGGGCTGGGATTGTGGCTCAGTGGTAGAGCGCTTGCCTTGCATGTGTGAGGCACTGGGTTTGATCCTCAGCACCAAATAAATAAATAAATAAATATATAAAAAATTAAAAGACACTCACTTTCTCAAAAATAGCTTTATTCTTTTGATCAGTAGTTATACTTTTTAAGCTTTAAAATATTAATAATCACCTGTAAATAGCAACTTAATTCATAATTACATACCTGGGATGAAGAAAATAGATGGTCAATGTAAAGTTGAAAATTTTCTTTCTCAAACCTTCTTGATGTCTCTTATAGGTTAGAACATAATATATTTCTTTTCCATTAGATTATTTAAGAATCAAGAGAATCCTGATCTAGTATCTTATGTTTTTATAATGATAGCTTTTAATCACAGGCATATGGGCATAGTTATATATGAAGGAATTTTAGACATGTTATTATTTGTCTCTTGTTAATGTCATCTTATATTATACCTGAGGATCCTCAGGGCTCCAAACCTTGTATAGAGAGCTATTTTTAAATGATCTAATATTCACCAAATAAATAATGGGTTCAGAGGACAATCTGATTTTCACTATGAAATTTGGAAGATGGGAAACTTAAAGTATAGGCATTTCCTAAGTAATGCCATGTGGAATCTACTAATACTTGAACAAAGTAGTCCAAAGCAAACAAAAAAAACATTCTAATACAAATGAAAAAAGTATTTATTTTCTGCAGATGTACTAAGCATTATATTCAGTTTCACAAAGATTTTTTTACAATGACTCAATTATGTAATTATATGTTATAGCTGATTACATGCATTTACACTAATTATGTAATAAAGCATGATTATTCTAATTATACAAACAGATCAACTAAAAATCAATTTTCTGAAACTGAAGGATATTCTCAGAAAACACAAGTAAGACACTGTTTCTGTAAGACTACAAATATGAATAGTTTCTAATATTTTCTGACCATTAACATCATAGGGGCTTAGTCTGTAACTCTTTCTAGCCTTCCAAACACTTTTCACCATATCTTGAGTTTTTAAAAAATTCCAGGCCTTTTACTAATAGTCAAGAAGGTGCGCTGAATTCTGAAATGTATTTAAAGTAAAATAAGCAGAGAATTTTCATTAAATTTTGCTGTGGAGAATAGATTTAAGTTAGGAAAGAACACCAAATGTACTCAACTATATGAAATAGCTACATTCCTGAAAAATTACAACAAAATATTTTTTTCCTAAGAACAGTATTACTGATTTCAATTGGCAATGCTGCCCATTTCCCCACTATTCCATGGCAGGAGATTGCAGAGAGGTAGATCAGTCAAACTTTTCAAATTAAAATTTCTCTGTAAAGAAGTAGATGAATAAGCTAAATAGTACTCGATATTTAAGAAAGTATGTGGCAAAGTGTTTTGTAAGGTAATCTTTCAGTTACATCCTCCTAGTATGAGGGCATATGTAAATGGTTCAAATCAGAGGTTCACATTCCTATAACATAAATAAGTTATAAAGTCCTTGCCATATTAGACATCCTTTCCATCATAGCCACTGGTGCCTTAAGAGGTAAAAACATTTTGAAGCTTCATATTTATGGATCATACTTTCAAGATTGCCAGATCTTTCATAGGTCTTTTGTTAAGAAGAAAGCTTATTTTTGGTATTTAGAATTATCTCCCTAGGATAGACTGCCTGAAGAAGAATTACAGGGTCAAAGATTATGAATATTTAAAGGTTCTTGATACACATTGTTGGATTGTTCTCCAATAGGTTGTAGCAATTCCACTGTCATTAACAATAATGAAACAGTCAGGGAGGCACTACTTCCAATTTTTCCAACACTTTTCCAAATGCACCTCCTTCCTTCTTTGCTTCCAGTCTCTCAAAAATCAAGTAAACATTCCTCTAATAAGAACATATACTGGCTCCACTTTTGTTCATGTATTCCTCCCTTTCAATCCGCATTATTTTTTTAAATTTCGAGAAGAAGGTTTTGTAGTTGGACTTGCCAATAATTCTTTCCTCATTCACTCAATTTGCCCACTAGTGTTGCCCATGCTTCAGGCACCCAGTTATAGATGTGTGGTTCTATAAGGGAGGCAAATAAAAAAAGAGTCTTCACTGACTTACGCAGTAATCTCCAGGCTGCTCCTGAAGCTGATCTTATGAGGATGGCTATTAGGTATAGCCTCCTGTTCTAGCATCTAATTTCAGGTTTATAACCTGAAACCTAACTAGTTTGATTTTGATCTACTTGTATTAAACCAGAGGCAATCTCCCCAAATGACCATTGATTATACCTGCATTTGCTAATCTCAATTCTGTTCACATGCCCAAATCCGGAGTTTTTTATACTGTTCCTTGTTACTTACATTATGAATTAATGTGATATAGGGGGAAGGCAGGCTGGTTCTTTGCCAATTGTATGGCTTCAGGTAAATCATTAATTGATGTTTTAAGATTTTATTTCTTTATTTGAATGTAGATGTAATACTACTTGTCTTGTTTTTGTGAGAATAATGTGACAGAGATAATGTGAAAATTTTAAAAAATACTATGATGACCATATTAAGTGGTATAATTTATTGCACATATACTATGGAATGCTGTACCTCTTTTACCATAAAAAAATTATGATTCACATAAGAAGCTCAAATAAATCAAATGACTTACCTGAAATAACAAAGCTAGAATGAGGGACATAATTTTAACTTCTGATTCCATGTCAACTACACCAAAAACAACCAAGGTATGAAATAGAATGTGACACGATTCAGTCCAGAAAGTAAGTGTGTGGGAAATATGTAAAATATGGAAGGAATCTTCATATGTGAGCTACTGTGCTATCCCTTAAAATAGATCCTCAAACCTTTAAGAACTAGGAGACATGGAGGAGAGTTGGGGAAACAGAGCAAAATCCAGATAGCATTATGGTAATAAAAAGGCTAGAGGCATGCTCTGGAAATGAAAGCCTAGTTTTCTAGGCAAACTAGAAATAATTGCCATGCCACCCTCCTGGAGTGGTGGTAAGGCTCAAGTGAGGAAGAAAATCCTAATATGAATGATCCTTGATCAATGAATCCTTACTATAAAGTAAGCATTGTGATGAATTATTGGCATTCTGAAGTTCTTCTCAAACTTTGGTGTGCATATGAATCACATATGAACATATATTAATCTTGTAGAATTGAAGATACTGATTCATTAAGTCTGGAACATGGCTAAAATTCTGCATGTTTGACACATTTCTAGGTGATGTTGATGCTGATGGTCTCTGGATAACAGTTTGAATAGCAAACCTTATTTAATCCTCCAAACAATCACATTATATACATGAGGAAACTAGCTCAAGAAAGGTCAATTTTCCCCATTGTCATACAGTGGCAGAATGAAGAGTCAAACCCCAGCACATAACTAGAATACTGTTTCACAGTTATACTTTAAAGAAACAATAACTTCTATACTTTCATGACAGTTTTCTAAATTTCTCTGAGGGGTCAGTTGCATTATCACTAAAGCCACCAAGAGACCTTCTTACAGTATTGGTCACTATGAATGTCTGGAATGAATTTGGTTGGCCTTTCTGTTATTCCATCAATGACAAAAATGGGCAGAAAAGTCCATCTGTAATTAATTAACAGGCCAGTCTGTGAGACAAAGGAAGTGGTAGGGTGGATTTTCCTCTAGACTTGGGTACTGGCCTTTGGCAGAACCTCACTTGGAATTGTGGCCTTAGACAAAGTCCAGCTGGGCCAATTCACTGTTGGTGGGGTGCGGGGGAGTGAACCTATTTGGTTGCCAAGGACTTGAAAGGCCATAAAATTAATGCTGCCTGTATGGAAACCTGGCATTCACCTAGTTATCCACCTCTGAGTAGAACTTCATATTTTCCTTCAACCTAAAGGAATTATGGCATTCCTTAGATTTAAAAAAATCAACAACCGATTTAAAAAGAAAAATTCTCTATGTTGGCCAAGAGTTTCACAAGAGGAACAGAGAAAAACAAGTGTTAGAGCTACAAGGGAACTTAGAGGTCAATTATTTCAAATTCATTCTTTTGGACTCAGGGAAAAGAGGCCAAGGAGCTGCCTAAGGAATCATTAATCTAGCTAGATAAGGTATAGCCCATGCTGTAACTCAAAGATTCTTGACACCAAATCCAGTGCTCTACTTGTGGCACTCTGTGCGAAACTGGGATAGCATTTTGCTACTTTAAAATCATCTGCTGTGTTATCTTTTATATATTTTGACATAGTTTCTCAGTTTTAATTTTGTGAGTGTGTCTTACTTTACCCACAAGATATATTATTTTTGTTTATATTGTTGATGACTTGATATCTTTCCATTTGTTTATGGCTTTCCTGGTCCCAGAAAGGAATTAAGATAACTTTAATATACAATATCATAAAAAAGAAAAATAACAAACATGATGTGTTGTGGTAAAGCTCAAACCAGAAAACATATATATTCACTTTCTCTCTACTCAAAAAAGTGTGATCCAAGGAACATCAGCCTTCATCTCATATGGGAGCTTTTTAGCAATATAGAACCTCAGTCCCTACCCATAACTCCTGTATAAGAATCTGAATTTTCACAAGTTACTCCATGTGATATACATATATATTAAAGTTTGAGAAAACTGTTTTATAGCATGCCATAGTTTGTTCTTTAACATGTCTCTAAATTTCCCTGTAGCACATGTGTGCTACTACTTCCATATTTCCTATTCTGTAGGTTGCTCTGAGATATAACTGAAGTGCATTTTTAAGGGATCATTTTGTGTAGAGCATGTCTTAACAGCTTTTGCAGTTCTGAAGCCAGAAGAACAAAACTGCTGCAACAACAATAGCTAAGTACAAATGAGATTTATAGATCCATTTTTATTTCTGTTTCATTATTAAGCCAGAGAAGATGCATTTTTTCAAAACTGCAAGATTGAAAAGCAATTTACTTGCCTTCATAAATACCTAATTACAAAGGCAATTTTCCCTCTTGTCTATAAGAAACTGAAATACTATGCTAGTTTATTCCTTTAAGTTATATCTGTTAAATGAGTGATCCCCCAAAATGCATGTAGCTCTCTAATGTGACACCTCAGTGTTTGAATAGCTAATTATTTGGTAAGTGGGCTTGCTTCTCACTTTTGCTAGATCTTTTATTAGACAATAACCCTATCAAATAAACCCAAGAATTTGGTCAAATATTTGTTAGGGGAGGTTGAAACCATTTCCAAGTGAGAATTATTTTATCTTTCATTCATGTTTCATCCTTGCAGAAGTAACAGAGTATACTCTAATATCCAAAGTTAATGTTGGATTAATTAACTTTAGCCACTATGCAATAGAGGCAAAAGTTCTGCATCTATTCTCATTAGGACAATTAAACTTATCCACTTTCTTAATTGCTTTGTTCTATGTATCATATAAGAGTCTGGATATGGCAGTGTGGATGGATAAGTATTATATGTTCACTGACATTTCTATATTAACAAGCTGTGTTGTTTGACATTGCAATAGTAGCATAATTTCAGTATACAGAAGATTGTATGTAGTAGATATATCTGAGAGATAAAGACCTCTCACATGAATATGTCACTAACAAATATGCTACCTTTCTTGAATTATATTTAATATTCCAATTACATTAATATCTTCTGTTTTTATATGATATGGTGAACAAAAATATATAACATATTAGCACAGATTGTAAGAGTCAAATCACTCAAGAACACTGAACACTAACTCTAATATATGTAAAACATCACAGAACTTTTGGATGGTAGAGTAAGGACCTTTATAGATATGCCTGTCCATAAAAGCAACAAATCACTGGAAAAACTGAAAAAAAATCAACTTTTTCAGAACTCTGGAAAATGATCAAAGGATTGTAACAATTTATTTTTAGAAATTACTGGATCTTGATAAGAAAGTTTCATGGTCTTTTGCTTAACCAGTTCCCTGTTTGCAGCTCTGCAGCAGCCTTGCAAACCAGAAGCCTCATAAATAGGGTTATGAGAATCAGCAGGCTTTCAGTTATAATAGGAGGAAGAACTATTCAAAAAGTCCAATTATTAGAACATTCTCATTTCCAAAGCTCTGCCGTTATTTGGCCCATCCTGTAGCTCCCAGGGGGGAAAAAACACCTACTGCATGTATGTTGTAGTTGTTGGACCTGAATCATAGTGTACTCTACAAACAAGTCTTCAGCCCCAGTGCATTTGTCAAAAAGAAATAGTGGCCACTGTTTAACATTACATTGTCTGAGATAGCAATACCATAAGAAGCTGAGCAAAAGCTTAAAATAATTATATGAAGAATAAGATGTTCATGGGGGAATTTGAAGTGCTCTAAAATATTCCTAGGCAATCTAAAAAGCTACATGCATATACAAAGTTGTTTGTACATTGTGGAAAGACATGAAAAAAAGCCAGACTTTCATCTCTGTTTGAACTTGAGTCCTTGCACAAGTAGGATGGGTAGACTAAGAGCTGTAAACTGCCTGGCCGAATGCCGAAGACATGCTTCAACTTACACAGAATCTCTTTGAAAAGACTGGGAGATGTACTGTGTCCAAGCTTTCAAGGAAACCTCTGCCCAATCATTAGCTGAACAGTATCCTAGCAAAAGGAACATACGTTGGCCACTTCATAGAATTAGCTCAGGAAGGCCATTAAACAAATAAACATCAGCTAAAATAATAAAGAAAAGTAATAAAACTGACAGTGATTCTGATTTCAAGAATTACCATAAAATATTATCTAAAATGTCCAATTTGCAACAAAATTGTAAGGTACACATAGAAATGAGGAAGTATGGTCCATACATAGGAAAAAAGTTAATAGAAACTGTTACTGATGGGCCTAGATGTTGACCTTTTAGCTAAAGTCTTTAAATATATTATGATTACATGAAAAGAACTAAAAGAAAACATGTCTAAATAGAGAAAGCAATTCCTTCATGAAAATTATGAGGGCATTGGTTAAGCAAAAGATCATAAACTTTTTTTCTTACCAAGATTCAGCCACTTCTAAAAAATAAATTATCTTAGTTTATTACAATACTTTCATTATTTTCAGAGTTCTGAAAAAGTTGATTTTTTTCAACTTTTCCAGTGTTTTGTTGCTTTTATCTATGGGCATATTTATAGAGGTCCTTACTCCACCATCCAAAAGTTCTATGATAGTTCACATTTGTTACTTAATATATTAGTATATTAAGAATATAGTAATATTCTCCTTACTGAAGAAAAATATTAAGAGAAAGAAGAACCACATAGAAATTCTAAAACTGAAAATTATGATAACTGAAATAGGAAAATTATTAGAGTGGCTCAACAGCAGATTTGAGGAAATAGAATAGAAATTGAACATAAATAAATTGTAATATCCCAGTCTGAGGAAGAAAAGAAAAGAGAATTAAGAAGAATGAATGTAGCATAAGATACCCATGGGACACCATACAGTGCACTAAAATATGCATAGAAATAGAGGGATGGTGGGAGAGGAGTGAGAAGAGGGAGGGAGAGAGGGAGGGAGGGGAGAGAGAGAGAGAGAGAAACAGAAAATATTTGAAGAACAAGTAGTCAAAATTTCCCAAATTTGTTAAAAATAAGAAGCACAAATATTAATTTTCACATCCAAGCAAACCAATAAGCAATGAACTTTAAGCTCAAGGAGATTTATCCTCATATAGGTCATAAACCGTTGAAAGCCAAGAACAGAGAGAGAATTTTGAAAGCAATGAGAGAAGTGACTTCTCTTGTACAAAGGATCCACAATAATATTAACAACAATTTTCTCATAAGAAACCATGGAAAACAAAAGGCAGTGGTATAATATACAGCTGAGAAGGCCTACATTAAAAAGAAATAAAATTTCCTAATTAATAATATAATGTGAATCCTGTGGGACAAGAAAAAGAAGAGCAAGCTAAACCTAGATATAGCAGAAGGAAGGAAATTAAGAAAATTGGAATGGAAATAAATAAAATAGAGAATAGAAAAATGATAGAATAAACAAAACCAAAAGTTGATTCTTTGAAACGATCAACAAACTAGACAAACTTTTAGTATAATGACCTGACCATTAAATTTAAAAAACCAAGGAACTATTAAATTTCTAAAATCAGTGAAACTGTGCACATTAATACAAACCACACAAAAATAAGAAAGAATATAAGAAAGTACTTTGAACATATCACATGATCATCTTAATTGATGCAGAAAAACCATGTGAGAAATCTAACCCTCTTTCAAAAGATAAGTAATAAAAGGGAACACCCTCAACATGATAAAGAATATTTATCAAAAACTCATACCTGACATCATATCTCACATCATTGCAATTGTGGAAACTCAAAACTTTCCCCTAAGATCAGGAAAAAGACAATGATGCCCATTTTCATCATTTCTATTCAAAATTATACTGGAAGTCCTAGCCAGAACAATGAGGCAACAACAGAAGGAGGTGGGGAGAGGGAGGGGGAGGGAGGAAGAAAGGAGAAAGAAAGAAAGAAAGAGAGAAAGAAAGAAAGAAAGAAAGAAAGAAAGAAAGAAAGAAAGAAAGAAAGAAAGAAAGAAAAGAAAGAAAAGAAAAGAAAAAAGCAAGCAAGGAAGGAAGGAAGGAAAAAAGAAAGAAAAAAAGGAGTGTGAATTTCATCAAAATGGAAAAAAGATGAGTGGAGTAAAAAAGGCGATTGAGGGGCTGGGATTGTGGCTCAGTGGTAGAGCGCTTGCCTCTCATGCATGAGGCACTGGGTTCAATCCTCAGCACCACATAAAAATAAAATAAAGATATTGTGTCCATCTAC
Organism: Xerus rutilus; assembly: GCA_028644305.1. Lineage (NCBI taxonomy): Eukaryota > Metazoa > Chordata > Mammalia > Rodentia > Sciuridae > Xerus > Xerus rutilus. The sequence continues at coordinate 31,035,248 of CM053417.1, forward strand.
AACTAAAAAAAAAAGAGCATATGCTTTAAAAAAAAAAGGAGGGGGTTGAGGGGAAGGGAGGCAGAATGGGAAAAGGGAAGAACAGTGGAATGAATCTGACCAAACTTTTGTATGTACATACATGAATACAGCACAGTGAGTCCCAACATCAAGTATATCCACAAGACACTAATTTTAAAAAAATAAATTTCAAAAAGACCAGTAAAGCAGAGGGAGGGAAGCAGGGAGAGAGAGAGGGAGGGGGAAGTGCTGGGGTCTAAATTAGAACAAATTATATTTCATAATTTTGTGATTATATCAAAAATTTATCCTGTTTTTAAATTTTTTTAAAAATTTATTCTTTCTAGATATACATGATAGTACAGTGTATTTTGACATATTATACATACATAGAATAACTATTACTAAAACAAATCAACAAAAAATTGAATAAACTTTCAAAAGGAACAATTATCTCTCTTTGAAGATGACATGATTTTATATATATATATGTGTGTGTGTGTGTGTGTGTGTGTGTATAATTTCTAAATAATCAATAAAAATATGCTCCTTTCAGGATACTAAATGAATTCAGAGAAGTTGCAAGATATAAGATCAACACAAAATTCAGTTCTATTTCTATACACTAGCAATTAACACTACATAAAAGACATTTAGAAAAAGATACATTTGCACTGGCAAGGAAAAGAATAAAATACATTGGAATAAATTTAAACAGGTAAGTGTAAAAGAATAAAATACATTGGAATAAATTTAAACAGGTAAGTGTGTAAGTCTTTTTTATTAATTAATTTATTTCGATGCATTTCAAGTCTTATTTACTGAAGAATACAAAACATTGCTGCAAGAAGTTAAAGAGGACCCTATAAAATATGAAGTCATCTGTTTTCATGGATTCAAGACTTGATATTAAGATGGCAACACTGTCCAAAATGATCTATGAATTCAACTATTAAAATCACAATAACTTTTTTGGTGTAAGTGGAAAAGTTGAACATGAAGTTCATATGGAACTGCAAGGGACCTGGAATAGACAAAACAATCTTGAAAAAGAAAAACAAATGTGGAGGTCTGACATTTCCCTAATTCGAAAGTTATTTAAAAGCTAACCAAAAGGGGGGTACTGGTGTAATACTAGAGAGATATAACGAAATATATTGAGAGTCCAGAAATTAACCTATACATCCATGGTCAAATGACCTTTTTCCATCAGGATGCTAAAACTATTCAACAAGCAAAACAATCTTTTCAGCAAATGGTGCACGGACAACTCAATATCCACATGAAAAGAATTAAGTTGACCCCTATCTAACACCATATACAAAGATTAACCAAAAATGGATAAAATATCTAAATGTGAAAGCTAAAACTATAAATTATTAGAAGAAAATATAGGAGTATATCTCCATGTCCTTGAATTTGTGGATGGATTCTTAGACACACAAAAATGCAACAACAAAATGAAAAACAAACAAAAAAAGAACAAATTGGTCTTCATGAAAATTAAAAACTTTTTATATCAAAGGAAACTAAAATGAAAACACAAACTACATAATGGAATGAACATTTTCAAATAAATTTCTGGTGATATTCCTTTATCCAGAATATATAATGACCTCAAACAACAACAAAAAGACAATTCAATTTAAGAATAATCAAAGTACTTGACTAGTTCTGCCAAAGAAGATATACAAAATGTAAAAATCACATGAAACAATGCTCCTGATCATTGGTAATTAGGGAAATAAAAATTAAAACCATTTCACACCCAGTAATATGATGAACAAACAGAACAGAATCTTAAAAAAGTGTCAGGAGGTGGAGAAATTAGAGCCCTTATACATTGTTTGTGGGATGTAAATTGGTACAGCTACTTTGTTAAAAATATTGGTGATTCCTCAAAAAAATCCACATAGAATTATGAATTGACTTAGCAACTCTACTCCTAGTTAAATAGGTATAAGAGTTTAAAACAGAAATGCAAATAAAAGTTTCTACTTAGAAGTTCATAATAGCACACTATTCAAAATAGCCCAGAGGTAGCAATAACCCAAATGTTCACCAATATTATTCAGCTATAATAAGGAATGCACTATTAAAATATAGATGGCCTTCAAAACCAATAAGTTAAAGGAGCCAGATACAAATAATGACAATTCTATTTATGTGAAATATCCAGGGTACGTGGATCCATAGAGATAGAAGGTGGATTGGGAAGTTGTGATGGGTTAGGGGTAGAGGGTAATGGGGTATGACTGCCTAATGGCTGTCAAGTTTTCCGTTGGGGTGATGAATTGTTTTGGAGCTGAATGGAGGTTACGGAAGTATAGCATTTAGAATCTACTAAGTGCCACTGAATTGTATACTGCTTTAGAATGATTATATTACATGATATGCCTCAAAAATAATCCTCTAGTGAAACAGCATCCCTCCTTGTGGCATGCACCAGAGGAGAAAGGCAAATTCTCTTTTCTTCCTACTCATTATTAGTCTTGGGCTTGCTAGCCTGGAGCCTGTTCATCTTTCAGGTGCTTGCCATTTTCGTTATGAATGCTTTTTTTTCCTCCTTGTTCTCAGTAATGTATCCTATCAGTGTTTAACAGGGACACAGGTGTAAACGGCCCCGTGACACAAGTAGTTAAATCTCACTCTTTGGAAGCTTTATATGGCAGGTCAGTTGGTAAAGGAGTCAAGAGAAGCAGAGAAAAGGCCCAGGAGATAATGTTTGAATGCAGAGGCTCCAAGAATTTGACAGGTACTTTCTTTATAATAATTCATTTAGCATTTTGTACATACCTTTTTATAAATATATTACTTTATATTAAATCTATTGTGAGCAATAAACACACCTGCACTGAACTATCTGGTAAAACAAAACCTACCCTATTTCTTGTTTTATGAGTTGTATTTATAGACAATTAATCCACTGATACTCTGGGGGAATAGTTGTCAAAGACAAAAGGTGCATTTCAGAAATTGTTGTAAAACTTAAAGATATTTAGAGTTAAGATTGGGAATTTTAGGATTAAGCTCTACAACTGGGGCTTTTAAATTCCTTTTATAATTTTAACAAAAATAAGTTTAAAATGTTCTCCTTATTTTACAGTTGAAAGGAGATTTTCCATAGTGCTGCTTTAAGCCTAATGTATTATTTTATAAATTGAAGTTTAAGGTAGTTCAGCAAGTACCTGAGTTCACCCTGCAAGCCAAATCTGCAATTAGGAACTTACCCTGAAGAGAAAGCATGAGACAATGGAAGGAATAATTATCCTGCTCTGAGCTTCATTTTCCCATATGCAGATGAAGGGACTGAACTAATAATGCAGAGGCTTTATTATATTTTATATCATTATTTAGTATTTTTAATAATGCCTTTTCCTTAATTGCAACCATTTTTTCATGCTGCTAAAGTATCCAAATGGAAACAATCTTGGTATGAAAATTGTTCCCCCCTTAAGTTTATCTTGCTTGAATTAATACAAGACACTAAATATGTATGTAGTAACAGAACTGTCATATAAAATTAAATGCAAGAAATGACAGTAGGTGGATGCTCATTGGTGTAAACTGCCAAATCTAACCACTATTTAATTGACTTTTAAAAAATGTATGGTTTAATTGAGCAATTAATGTATTTGTAAAAAGATAAAATAATATTTTTCTGAGTTTTTCTGGATTTGTAAATTTCCAACATTACATTACTTTTTTATTTGAAAAATGTATAATTATTCATGATAATTTGTTACATTCAATTTCTTTATTCATTTTGCATTTTCCCATAATATAGTTTATGGATATTACACATTTAACCATGTTTGGAACTTGTATATTTTTCTCTCTCAAGATAAACTTTTAAGGCTGGGGGTATAGCTCAGTGGTAAAGTGCTTGCCTATCATTCATATGGCCTTGAGTTTGATCTCTGGTATCACAAAAGCAAAGAACAAAAAAGTGATGAAATTTATGTTTTGAAAGTAGAAAATATTTTTCTCCTTTTACTATCATTCTTACTAAAATACATATTGATATTTTAGTAACAATAACCAATTGCTTAACTTCAGGATTTTAGCAGGAAATAAGTGCTTATTTTCAATTCTCTAGACTTTCTGTTTTGTCCTGCATTTTTTCCTTCATACACCATTGTTATATAGATTGATTTGAAAATATTTTCAAACTAAATTCATTTGTCTTAAATGCTATTTTAATCTGCTTAAAACTTTATGGGAGAAATAATTTTCTTGGGTAAAAACACTCAAAAGATAAATTTAGAAGTTTGACAAATCAGAATATATGTAATGTTATTTAAAGTTTAGCATTAAACATCACATTTGAAAACCCAATCTGTTCCCTGAACTTGTAATATATGATTTGTAACATAGCTGTCCTCATTTATACTTAAATTGCAATTTTGAACTTTTTTAATAAAATGAAAATATAATAAAACTATAATATAGTTTTAATTTTACATTAAAATTAAATTTTAAGTGTAAGTAATTTCTCTATATCAGTATTGGAAATAGTCTAATAAGTGTTAATAAAGACAAATTCTAATTTTTTATAATACATAGTCAAACAAATTTTATATGCATCTTTTTTCCCAGCCAATTGATCAAAATTTATAATGATCATGATAATAATAGTAATAATACAGAATGATATGCTTGGCCATAAAAGTATATTGTTTGGTACAATTTTTCCTAACAAATATAGCATTATCTTTAAGCAGCACACAAATTCTGTTACTGACTTGGCATTTGAATTGGTTTCACTTACGTAAGCACTAAAACATTGCTTGATATGGTTGGTTTTACTGCCTTTGAAGGAATTATTACAAAGCCTTAAATCAGTTGCATCTGTAGCCACTAAAAGCTTTGTATAGTCTACTCTGCCATTGATCTGAGAAGGAAAATTTCAAGTAATTCTCACATTATAGACTTTCCACTGTGGTAAAGATTGGAATCTTTTTTTCACACATTGGAATTTGGAACTATTAAGAGGATCCGGTTAGACATAGAATTTGTATTATTTCCCCAACTTAAATCCTTCTTGCAGACTTGTTTGTGTGTGTGTGTATATGTGAAAGAGGGGGGCAGGGAGGGGGAGTGAGAGAGAGAGAGAGAAAGAGAGAGGAAAAAATCCTGGCACTAATTGCTTCCAGTTGAAAAGTAAGCTGTGAGGTGAGTACCATGATTGAACACTACTCAGTCTGTAGAAAATTCACAAAATGCTCTCTGACACCTCCAGCCAGGAGATGAGAATTGAAGTTGGTGGCTTAATCCAGTGCCATTCAGTCTTTAATTTATTTAACAAATATTTGTATGCTTAGTATTGAGATGATTACAGACATTTGCTACCAGCTCTTGAGGAGTTTAAAACCTAATTAAGGAGAAAGAATATGCTTGGTGTGATTGTTTGCTTTTTCACATGGACCTACAAGGAGCCAAATAAAAGAATGGAGAGAATTTATACTGGCAAAAGGAAAAGGAAAACCTTGTGACATACCTCATGACTGTGAGATATAGTGTGTCTAGACATCTCTTAGGAAATGTGGAAACATAAGTTTTTGAGCAGATTTTGCTTTATTAAGTATCATTAGCAGTGTGTAAGAATGATTGGAGAGAGATAAGAATAAGGGGATCAGATAGGAAGTCATTGTAATAATCAAGCCATAAAAATATATCAAAACTATGGTTTGAAAGTGAAGCTTGAAAGATGTGAAATATTTTTAGAAAAAGAACAAACAAGATTTTTTGGCCCTTGGAATATGTGATCTTAAGGCTTAAAGATGAATAATAAATATCTTGAGATTTTTCAACTGGAATGTTTAGGAAAAGATTTTTTCCACCAGCTAAAAATTGGTAAATATATATCAAAACTATGGTTTGAAAGTGAAGCTTGAAAGATGTGAAATATTTTTAGAAAAAGAACAAACAAGATTTTTTGGCCCTTGGAATATGTGATTTTAAGGCTTAAAGACGAATAATAAATATCTTGAGATTTTTCAACTGGAATGTTTAGGAAAAGATTTTTTCCACCAGCTAAAAATTGGTAAGCCTGTTTAAAAGCACCGGGACTAAATGCTCTAAGAGACAATTACTTAAGAAGAAGCCCCTACCATCTCTACACTTGCTTTCAAATTTTTTGAAAGAGCTTTGGTTAAATTCCACAGTGGAACT
>CM053417.1:31041921-31069366 GCA_028644305.1 Xerus rutilus
TGTTGAACCGACCTTGCATCCCTGGAATGAACCCCACTTGATCATGGTGCACTATTTTTATAATATGTTTTTGTATGAGATTTGCCAAAATTTTATTGAAAAATTTTGCATCTATGTTCATCAGGGATATTGGTCTGAAATTTTCTTTCTTTGATGTGTCTCTGTATGGTTTTGATATCAGGGTGATACTTGCCTCATAGAATGAGTTTGGAAGGATTCCCTTCTTTTCTATTTCATGAAATAGTTTGAGAAGTATTGGTATTAATTCTTCTGCAAAGGTGTTGTAGAACTTGGCTGAGAATTCATCTAGTCCTGGGTTTTGCTTGGTTGGCAGGCTCTTTATGGCATCTTCTATTTCCTTACTTGAAATTGATCTGTTCAAGTTCTGTATGATCTCTTGATTCAGTTTGGGTAGGTCATATGCTTCTAGAAATTTGTCAGTGTCTTCAGGGTTTTCTATTTTACTAAGTATAAACTTCCAAAATAGTTTCTAATTATCCTATGTATTTCAGTAGTATCTCTCATGATATTTCCTTTTTCATCATGAATTTTAGTAATTTGAGTTTTCTCTCTCCTTCTTTTTGTTAGGGTGGCTAAGGGTTTGTCAATTTTGTTTATTTTTTCAAAGAACCAGCTTTTTGTTTTGTCAATGTTTTGAATTGTTTCTTTTGTTTCAATTTTGTTGATTTCAGCCCTGATTTTAATTATCTCCTGTCTTCTACTTTTTTGGTGTTGGTTTGTTCATTTTTCTAGAGCTTTGAGATGTAGAGTCAAGTCATTTATTTGTTGCCTTTTACTTCTTTTAATAAATGAGCTTAATGCAATGAATTTTCCTCATAGCACTGCCTTCATGGTGTGCCAGATTTTGATATGTTGTATCAGAGTTTTCATTTACCTCTAAGAATTTATTTTATCTCTCCTCTGATGTCTTCTGTTATCCATACACCATTCAATAGCATATTATTTAGTTTCCAGGCTTTGGAGTAGTTTCTATTTTTTAATCTGTTATTAATTTCTAATTTTATTCCATTGTGGTCAGATAGGATACAGGGTAGTGTCTCTACTTTTTGTATTTGCTAAGACTTGCTTTGTGGCATAGTGTATGCTCTATTTTGGGGAAGGATCTGTGTGCTGCTGAGACAAAAGTATATTCGCTCATTGATGGATGGAATACTCTATATAAGTCTGTTAAGTCTAAATTATTGATTGTTTTATTGAGTTCTGTTTTCTTTGTTGAGTTTTTGTTTGGAAGACCTATCCAGTGGTGAGAGAGCTGTACTAAAGTCACCAAGTATTATTGTGTTGTGGTCTATTTGATTCTTGTAGTTGAGAAGGATTTGTTAGATATATGTAGATGCCCCATTCTTTGGGGCATATTTATGATTGTTATGCCTTATTGATGTATGATTCCCTTAAGAAGTATGAAATGTCCTTCCTTATCCCTTTTCACTAGCTTTGGTTTGAAATCCACTTTATCTGATATGAGGATGGAAACTCCTGCTTGTTTGCGTGGTCCATGTGAATGATACTTTTTTTCCCACCCTTTCACTTTCAGTCTGTGGATGTCTTTTCCTGTGAGATGAGTCTCTTTAAGACAGCATATTGTTGGGTCATTTTCTTATCCAGTCTATCAGTCTGTGTCTTTTAATCGATAAGGTTAAGTCATTCACATTCAGGATTATTATTGAAATATGATTTGTAATCCCAGTCATTTTGGTTTATTTTTGGTTTTCACCTTGACTTGGTTTCTCCTTTGATTGGTCTTTCCTTTAGTGTAGTTCTCTCTTTGTAGGTTTTCATTGTTGGTTATCCTTTCCTCCTCGTGGAATATTTTGCTGAGAATGCTGTGTAGTGCAGGCTTTCTCACTGTAAACTCTTCTAACTTTTGTTTAACATGGAAGTTTTTATTTCATCATCAGATCTGAAGCTTAATTTTGCTGGATATAAGATTCTTGGTTGGCATCCATTTTCTTTCAGAGCTTGGTATATATTGTTCCATGATCTCCTGGTTTTTAGGGTCTGGGTGGAAAAATCTGCTGAGATCTGAATTGGTCTCTCCTTATATGTAATCTGATTCCTCTCTTTTATGGCCCTTAAAATTCTATTCTTTTTCTGTATGCTGGGCATTTTTATTATAATGTGCCTTGGTATAAATCTGTTGTAATTTTGTATATTTGGTGTCCTGTAAGCCTCTTGTATTTGATTTTCCAATTCATTCTTCATGTTTGGGACATTTTCTGATATTATTTCATTCAAGAGTTTTTGCATTCCTTTGGTATAAAACTCTTCTATTCTGATCAGTCTTAGATTTGGTCTTTTGATGCTATCCCATAATTCTTGCATGTTTTGTTCATGGTTTCTTACCATCTTCACTGTGTGGTCAACTTTATTTTCAAGATTTTATATTTTGTCTTCATTATCCAAGATTCCATCTTCCAACTGATCTAGTCTGCTGGAGATGCTTTCTGTCGAGTTTTTTATTTGGTTTATTGTTTTCTTCATTTCAAGAATTTCTGATTGTTTTTTATTCATAGTCTCTAGCTTTTTCTTTCTTTTTTTTAAAATATTTTTTTAGTTGTAGATGGACACAATGTCTTTATTTTATTGCTTTGTACGTGGTGCTGAGGATCGAACCTAGGGCCTCACGCATGCGAGGCAAGCGCTCTACCACTGAGCTACAATCCCGGCCCTCTAGCTTTTCCTTAAAGTCATATTTTGCTATCTGTATTTGCTCTCTTATCACTTTGTTATAGTGATCAATGGTTGCCTTTTTTTGTTCTCTTATTTTTTGTTGGAGTGATCAATTGTTGCCTTTATTTGCTCTCTCAAGTCATTCTTTAATTCGCAGATCATTTAAATTATGTACATTCTGAATTATTTCTCTGACATTTCATCCACTGTGCTGTCAATGGATTCTATTATTGTAGTATCTAAGTTGATTTGTGGCACTTTCTTTCCTTGTTTTTTCATGTTGATTATGTATCTTCCTTTCTTGCAATGCTGATCTGAGGTATTGTGGTTTCTATACTATAATCTTGTAGTGACACTACAGATTACCTATATCTCACCTTGGGGTTCACTTCCAGTCCAAGCAGATGTCCCTATATGGATACTACTGCCAGTAAAGATGGTGACAGTGGTAGTAGAAGTACTAAAAGAAGGCAATGGTAGTGGCCTTGGCTGGGCTCCCAAGGTGATCACCTCAGGTGGTCTTGGGCCCTCTCCTGTGCTCCCACTGTTTGGCAGGAACTCTGGCGTGGAACTGGGGGCTGTCCTGAGCCTTACTTATGCTTGGTCTCTGCAGGGGTCCCCATGGGCCATCCTTACCCTGGGTCTGGGTTCCCCTGTGGCTGGTGTCTAGCAGTCTCAGGTCTGCCCTTGGCTAGGCTCCCATGGCAGTCCCTAAAGGCGGTTTTGGGACCTCTCTTATGCTCCCGCTGGTGGGCAGGAACTCTGACACAAAACTGAGGGTGGTCCCAGGCCTCACTTAGGCCAGGTCTCTTGCAGGGGTCCCTGTAGGGAGTCCTTATTCTGGGTCTGGGTCCCCCCATGGATTGTGAGTAGATATTTTGGGTCTGTTTTTGGCTTGACTCCTGCAGTGATCCCTTCTTATTTTGTATTTTTTTTAGAGGTAGGGTCTCACTGAGTTGCTTAATGCCTCACCATTTCTGAAACTGTTTTTTATTTGTTTTTTGTTTTTACTTTTTATCTGTTAAAACAAAAGAATGTATTTCAAGTCATAGTACACATATAGGGCACAATTTTCAATTTCTCTGGTTGTAAACAAGATAGTCATACCATTTGTGTCTTCATACATGTACCTAGGATAGTGATGTCCACCTAATTCCACCATCTTTGCTACCCTATACCCTTCCCTTCCCCTACCTCCCTTTTGCCCTATCCAAAATTCCTCCATTTTTCCCATGCTGAGACTGGCTTGAACTTGCAATCCTCCTGTCTCAGCACCCTGCTGACCTGCTGGGATTACAGGCATGTGCCACTGCTCCTGGCTCTTCCCCATTTTATGACACCTGTGTAAGCAGTCATTTTGTTATTCACTGTTTTATCTTTTAAAGCATAAATGCACAATTGTAAATAGCTTTCAGTCTTTTCCTCAAATTCAGGTGGCTAGATAGTTGGAATCTGCATCTTTGTATAAATCAGATGCTTGTTGCAGGTTTCTTTGGTTTTTATTTACCTGCACTATAGCCCTTGAAGCTATCCAATGAACAAACTCTAGAACATCCTTTACCTCCATCCTAGATGTCATATCCCAGCAGCCTTCTATATCCTAGGACTAAAGCCTCCTTTTTCTGTCACAATGGGCAATGTAACATCAAGAAAGGCACTACATTGGAGGTTGTAAACTGTGCCTTGAATTATGAACTAGATTTCAGCATAAACAAATGGGAGTGCATTTCTAGAAAGAGACACCATCACCACTAATAGTTTATTCTGGTGATTCTTAAACTCAAATTAACATCAGAATCACTTGGATATGTTTGGTAGTTTATTTGGAGAGCATATTTAAAATAAGTCAGATTTAACTAAGTATGAAATGGGGCCCTGGACTATGCCTTCTTAGCAAACTCCTCAATTTTGACTTGAAATCAGGTTAAGAACAACTTGGGCTATTTCATGAACATCTGGATTAAAAGAAATCAAGGACTCTGAATAGACTTGAATCCTTTGCCTTTTGGCCAGAAATAATTAGGTTGACTTGCTACATGCTGTAAGTACTCTTAATTTCTACTTGCTGTTATGAAATCAGATATTATTTAACTCCTACACATCCAATAGCAAATTGGCTAAGGAAAAAAATGTATAGAAGTGAAGTACTGACTTACATTAATTTATAAAGTAATAAATGACACATCACCAATCATTGCTTTGATCATTGGTATCAATGGAGTACCTAAAAATGACTATGCATTATTCACCAATCTAGATGTGCTTAGAAAACCTGCTCTGATGGATTTGGTTCCCAGCATAGTGATGTTCAGACACATGCTTGGTAACCCAGAGAAAAATATTTAATTTCATTTATGTATCTGGAAATGAATCCAATGCTCTCGTGGCACTTGTATGTATATTATAACAAGGTTTTTAAACCCATGTTTTAAATCTGGAACCAAACATGATGTTCTGGTATTTAAATAGCTAATATCAACAATGTAGTTAATGAATCTAAACAATGTCTATTGTGGGAATTGGAGACAAATGCTCAATGATATACTTTCAATGAGGTTCTCCTCAAGAAGTTTATATTTGTTGGCATAAATTAAATCCCTTTGGAATAATAGTGATAATAGCAATAACAATAATAACTATTTCTATATGTTTGGGTGCTTATGAGTATCTGATATAGTAGTCAGCTCTTTAAACACTGTTTTCAGTTTGTAAAACAACTCCAAGAGGTGGAGTTTATTAACCCTATTTCATGAAAGAGAAAACTTAACATGATAAAATATTCCTTCCTTCATTCATCCATTCAACAAACATGTATTGAGAATAGACCTCTCTAGGTACTCCTTTGTAGATCTTGCATGCCTATGGGGTAATGCAGATCAACACCAAATAAAAAATATTTGTATGTGATGACTAGTGATAATAAGTTTGAAAAATGCTAAGAAAAAATAAGATAGGGTAAGGGGAATAGAGAGCAGAGGTGTGCTATTTTTAAAAGAGTGATCAGGTAAGGCCTATGATAAAATGGCATTTTTGTAGATGCTTGAATTTGTTGAGGTTAGTAGCAATGAAGACATCACTCACCAGTGCACTGCCAGAATTTATAGCTTCATTTCTCTCTCAGCACCACCAAGTACTACTGCCCAAAGTTCTTTGTCACATGTTCTCCTATGTTCTAAGAAAGAGACAAAAACAATTACTAGAATAAAGGATGCCTAGCCACAGAGAAAGACAGTTTTCAGAGAGAAGCCTGAGAGCTAGCTCAAGTGACTAAGCTATTTCTGTATATTTGTTCTTTATTTTTTATATAGTTTTTAACTTCAAAGTACTAAAAAGATGAAAGTGTGAAACTGTCCACCTGTAGACTGTGTTTCTGTGTATGCACACTGTCTCTCAAAGAAACAGAGAACAGTAGTAAACAGAGTCATAATTTGAATCAGTTTGTAGACTTTATTTCCATAACACAAGTCATACATATGTCTGTTGCAAGAATATCCAAAGAAAAGGGAACAGAAAGTCTGAAGATCTGAGGTAGCAGTGTGTTGGTGAGTTGCCTTGTGGTTTAGAATGGCTAAGAGTGGTTTAGATGTAAATTTGCTGGTTATTATTATATATGTGTGTGTATATGTGTATAAATATATACATATATTGCATAATTTATATATATACATATATATATAAATGACTGTGCCAATTGACATGAATACACCAGGAAACTTTCAAATCTCTATCTCCATACTGTACCTCTTATCTTACCTCTATACTTGTATATTCTATTTTTCACTTAATATCTTAATTTTGCTGTCTAATGGACTTCTAATCTGTAACATGTCTTGATTTCTTCCTCAAACCTGGGCTTCTCTAGATCTTTCTTATCTCAAAATGTGGCTTCCTACTCTTCCCAGTGAGCCAAGTAAAATCCTAGGAGTTTTCTTGATTCTTACCTTTCCTCTAACTCCTTTAGCAAGGCCTGTTGATTCTACCTCCCAAACATATTACAACTGTGTACGCTTCTTCACCTCTCCAACTATCAACTTAGTTCTGGCCATGTCCTATCGCACCTCACCTTTTTATTGATTCTTTGTAGTTATCCATGATAGTAGAATCCATTTTGATATAATTATAAATTCTCACTTACTTAATAGAATTCTAATAAGTTGCCTTACCTCTAGGCTTGCCCCTATAACAAAACATTTTTCATATAGAGCAGTTATTTTTAAAACCATATTTAAGATAATTGTATGTTTGTACACAATTTTAAGAAATAACATGTAAATATCCCCCATACACTTGATCCCTCACAACATTAACATCTTATGACACTACAGTATAATAACCAACAAATTTACATTCACATAGTCAAGATTCAGAATATTTCCATCACAACAAAGGTCATCATGCTGCCCCTTAACAATCATACCCACTTCCTTCTTGTACCTACTCCCTTCTTAACCTCTGGCAACCACTAATCTACTCTTTATTTCTAAAATTTTGTCGTATCAAGAATTTATATAAATGTAATCATATAGTATATGAACTTCTGAAAATACCCTGAAGTTTTTTCCAGGTTGTTGTGTGGGTCAACATTTCATTTGTTTTTCATAAGTATTAATCTATAATATGGATGTTCCAGAATTGTACTATAGAACTACTCAATTACATCTAGTTTGTTTCTATTTTTGGAGTGATTTTAAATGATATTGTGTTTTAAATTAATTTCAGTTTCCATATGTTCATTGTTGGAATATGAAAAATGTGATTGAATTTTTTTCTGTTAACTTCATATCCTTCAATCTTTCTGAAATCACTTATTAGTTCTGGGGTGAGATTTTATAGATTTCTTGGAATTCTCTTAGACAATGATGTTATTGTGGATTTGAATTCATTTCAAGTAGTTATTTATTGTTTTATTCCCCTCATTCAAGTTGTGATTTTCTTGATTCTTTTATTTATTGTGTTCTGCACATTCTGTCTATAGAAAATTATAGATTCTATTCAAATTTTTTATTCGGGTAGGCAGTTGCCCTGTTTAGATTTACTAAGTAGGTTGTACCCTACTTTAATGGGTTGTGGCTCCAGTAACAATTTAGTTTTTAGAGACTTTGCAGTGATATTCAAGTCTGTTTGGTTTATCTGGTACTTCTGTTCTCTCATCTGTCTCTGCTGGTACTTCCTTGAGAAGAAGAAGTTTCTCCAGATTGAACTACTTGGTATCAGTCATAGGGGGAATGTGAGTCTCTGGTCTTCTGGGATGAAGAAAGTTTCTGACCCAGGTTTTTGTGGTGGGATGACCACATGAGGGATGAAAAGTGGTTTTAAGGTCCATAGCTTCTTGTGGCAGGACCTGTCATGCTGGTGCTGACCCGATGTCTTGGTGGAGCAAAGAAGTCTCAAGTGATTTCCTGTCTGAGGCTTAATGTGATGGTGATTCCTCTCATAGCCCTTACTTAATACTCATCATTACAAGGTGTGAGAGGACAGTTTATATATCTGTGAATTTCTACATTTCTGTTTCCATCCTGCACCTCTTATCTGAGCTCCCTAATTGTATATTCCCTTTACTTGGTATCTCCATTAAAATACTTAATGGATATCTGACAACTAATGTTTTGATTTCTACCATTATCATCAACATTTACTTATTTGTTCAATCTCCATCATTGGCTAAATTCCTCTGGAACTTGACTTTAAGACCCAGATAACCTTAGTGGTCAGGGTGATTATTAAGGAGTGTCATTACTAAAAGCACCTAATGGAATGGAAAGGAAGAAAAAGTCAAATTGTGATGTACACCCCAAAAGACCCTATATGAAGCTCCTGTACTAGAATTTTACTTCATAATTTCCCCAAATTTGGCCAAGATGCTTTGTGCTTTTATATTTATCCATGAATCAGTCATTGGATGTATGTGAACCACTGAGGAAGTGGTGTGACCTTGGGTAAGGCAGCTCTCCCTAGCTAGAGTCTATCTTTAAAACAGTAGCCGAGACAGCATGGGTTTCATTCAAATGGAGTTTGAGCTGTATATCAGTTCTAAAACAATTCCTTTGTACATAATGAAACCTTGGCCATGTGGGCCTTATTAATGTCAGTGCAAAGGAATCATGTTGGCTAGCAAAGGTTGTTATTTGTCCAGGAAGCTGACTAGCCAAGAGATTTCCTCCCAGCCTACTTGTCAGTTGAGAGTTCTCTGCCTGGACTGCATCATGTTCATAGCCCAGAATTTCCTACTAGCTACCAATCTACTAGCGGAGAATTTCCTTCTAGG
Organism: Xerus rutilus; assembly: GCA_028644305.1. Taxonomy (NCBI): domain Eukaryota; kingdom Metazoa; phylum Chordata; class Mammalia; order Rodentia; family Sciuridae; genus Xerus; species Xerus rutilus. The sequence goes on from CM053417.1 coordinate 31,050,878, forward strand.
TACCAATGGCCTAGCCCTCAAGAGTTTCCCTCTAGTCTCTTCTTATGTCCAGTTAAGAGCCCTCCTTTTGATATTTTAATTATTTTGGGTTTTGTGTGTTCTCTCTCACTCATGCTTTCTCTGAATAATGTTTTGTATATTTTCATGTGTGCTTATTAGACATTTATACTTACAAACTTTTGTAAGTTCTCTGTTCAGTTTTTCTTGGCCCAGATTTTGAGAATGTTCTTTGTATTATGATTGGCTTACATGGGATTTTTGACTCTGTAGGATGTGTTGACCTGTATGAGATATATTTATATATGAAGGAAGAGACTGAGAGACTGGTTTATATTTTAATGACTGACTTTTCTTCTCCTTTCTACTTTCTGAGACAAGTTTACCTTCCTTTTTGACCTAAGATTGTTAGTAGAGAAGTTAATTAGTTTCCCATTATCTTTGGGTGATGGCTCATTTTAGATGATTGATAGAGCACAATTGTTACTGATTTGACCACAAACAACTCTCATCTTTTGATATGAAGCTTCTGAATAGGACCTGTGAACATCAGTGCCCCCTTTGTAATTCCAAACCAATGTAATTTATTTTAGTTTTTGTATTATTTAGATATATAGATTATTTCTTTCTAATTTCACTACTATACTGCTTGATATTCTAAGCCAATGTAAGTGCCTGACAATTTGATTTACAAATTAGTACAACTTTTAAACCCATACCTAAATGCATTGCTTGAAATCTTTACCTCAAATGAAAATTCAGTATCATTCTTCCTCAAACAATAGTCATACTGTAAGAGGAAGTGTGTATGGTTTGGATGTGAGACATCCCCCAAAAGTGCATTTATAAAAAAATGCAAGAAAGTTTAGAGGTAAAATAACTGCATTACGAGAGCCTTAACTTTATCAATGCATTAATCCACTTATAGGGATTAACTAAGCAATAACTGTAGGCTGATAGGGTGTGGGTGGAGGAGGTGGGTCATTAGGGCATAGAGTATATATTTTGTATTTGGTGAGTGGAGTCTCTCTGCGTCATGGGGGTCATGTCTGAAACTGCTTTCATTCATCACATTCTTCTGCCATGATGTTCTGCCTTGCCTTAGGCCCTGTTATGGTTTGGATGTAGGTTGTCCCCCAAAAGCTCATGTGTGAGGCAATGCAAGGTTTATAGGAGAAATGATTGGGTTGTAAGAGCCTTAACCCAATTGGTGAATTAGCTGAGTGGTAAATAAAGGTGGATAGAGCATGGCTGGAGGATGTGGGCATTGGGAGTGGGGCTTTGGGTAATATATTTTGTATCTGGTGAGTGGACTCTCTCTCTCTGCTTTCTGATTATCATGTGAGTTGCTTCCCTCCACCACAGTCTTCCACTGTGATGATCTGCTTCTCTTCAAGCCCTAAGGAATGGATCTGGCTATCTATGGACTGAGACCTCTGAAACCATAAGCCCCTAAATAAACTTTTCTTCCTCTAAAATTGTTCTGATCAGATCTTTCAGTCACAGCAGCAAAAAAGCTGACTAAAATAGGCCCCAAGGAAAAGAGTTGGCAATCTATGAACTAAGACCTCTGAAACTGTGAGCCCAAAATTAACTTTTCCTCCTCTAATTGTTCTTTTCAGGTCTTTTGGTTGGAGCAATGAAAAAGCTGACTAAAATAGGAAAGCACAAATAGAAGTTGTAACTTGGGCAAAGCTTCCACACAGAAGTTAAGACTACCATTTTGATGTTGAGATGTAGAGGTGCAAGATGTTGCAAAAGATGAGGAATAAAAAATTTGAACAGGAGTTGGCATTGATTTGCCCACTTATTTAATCCCTTATACCTGATATCAAAGCAAAGCCCATGGTTTTGCCTCTCTGCAACTGGAACCAAAGACATGTAACCCTTTCTTTCAAATGCACTTTCATTCTGGAAAATAGTATGTGCTGGAGTTAAAGGCAAATCACAATGTCTGAAGTAGACCAGGTTTGGAAGTCATATAATCTTAACCTCTCTCTTCATAAAAGATAAAACTGCCTAGAGAAGGAAAGAAACTTTACAAAATTGGATGAAATTGGGCTCTGATTTACATGACCAGAGAATCAGTCAGAGTTTCTTTATTCTATACCATTTAAGTTGTACTGCTTTTGGCAATGCGATTTGGTTTGTGTTAGAAATGAGCTCTGAATTTCACTCCTAAATTTGGCTGTCTTTCTGAAGTGGAAAAGGGCATTGCTGGTTTCTCATTGCCTTCCAAGTCAGTTTCCTATTATTTTTATTTCCTTCTCTACTGGTGTTTTCATTTTCAGATCTCTGGGATTCTTTCTTTTTAGAATTTCTCTCTATTTAAAATGTTGTTGCTAAGATCAACCACTGGACTCCAAGGAGCTCAATCCTTCAAGATATTTCCATTGTCACACGAGGAAAAAAAGCCTGCTAATGAGAGTTGTTTTACAAAATAGTGTACAGAATCTAAAAAGGCCAGTTTTACAGAACCGTCTGTAATTAAATACCATATAAAGGCATGGTTTCCGTCTCTGTAGTTTTTTGCCCCTTATATGCACTTAGATGAAAAATAAAGCAAATGGAAGCCCTTTTTTAGTTCTATAACTAAAAGTTGCAGTCTAAATCTGTTTCTGAAATGTGTGACATAATTTTAATATTGCAACCATGTCTATATATCAAGAATTCAATTCCAGGCAAGCATGTGATAGTGCATTTGGGCATGGACATTGATTTCTATATTAAAGCATGCCTTTAAACTACTCAATTATATTGGCAACTTTCCACTTAATATAGGATTTTTTTTGTAGCAGCCCAGGCATTCTGAACATTTGGTAATTGCCCACAGGATTGTATATTTTTTAAAAATTCCCAAATACTTCTCATGTAAATAAGGTTGCAAAACACTGAACCCCAAGAGTACATTCCTGGTGCTAGACAAAATTTTAAATTAGATGAAGTTTCTTTTGTTCATTTGATTAATGAGGTATAATTACTTCACAATAAAGTCCACTAATTTTAAGCATAGAGCTCAATTGGTTTTGACGAATTTAATACCTGTATGACTACTCTCCCCCAAGACAACAGGTCTGATTTCTCTTATCACAAATTAGTTTTGCTTGTTCCAGGACTTCATGACAATGCAGTCATCCAGTATGTATGCTTTTGCTTCTGGCTTCTCTCAATCACCAAAATGTTACTGAAAGTCACCAATTTTGTCATACAAGCCAGTTGGTCCTTTTTGAGTTGTATTCTATGAATAACTATACTAAGATCTGTTTATCCATGTTCTTTTTGATGGGCAACTATGCTCTTTCTAGTTTTAGTTTTTTAAAATAAAGTTGGAGCTGGGCATGGTGGCTCACACTTATAATCCCAGCACCTTGGGAGGCTGAGACAGGAGGATCATGAGTTCAAAGCCAGCCTCAGCAATGGCGAGGTGCTAAGCAACTCAGTGAGACCCTGTCTCTACATAAAACACAAAATAGGGCTGGGTAGATGGCTCAGTGGTCGAGTGCCCCTGAGTTCAATCCCCAGTACCAATAAATAAATAAATAAATAAATAAATTAATTAATTAAATAAAGTTGGTATAAACATTCTTCTACAGGAATTTTGACACACATTTTCATTTCTTTTGGGTAAATACCTAAAACTTGGATACACATTTTCAAGGTGTATGCTTTAACTTTGTAAGAAAAAGACAAACAATTTTTTAAAGTAATTGCATCACTTTGTATCCCACACAGTGATGTATGAGGGTTCTAGTTGCTAGACATCCTTGCTAGGATTTGGTATTCGAGACATAATTTAAACCTGAGTCATTAGTGTAGGTGTGAAGTGCTATAAGATTGTAGATTTAATTTGTGTCTTCTTCATGAATAATGTTATTGAGCATCTTTTCATGTATTCACCATCCAGTCATATAACTTCATTTTGAGGTATCTGCTGAAATCCTTTGCTAGTTTGAAAAGTCAGCTTAAGTTATGCTTTACACAGTACTTAATACACACATTACAAATGTAAAGTGTGAGCTTTGATAATTGTTTACAGCTATGTGACCATGATTTCAATCAAGATACCAAACTTTTCTTTTACTTTAAATGTGATATGCTGGGTGCTGTACTGGTATCAAAGCAGACATGAAGGCCAGTGGAATAGTATAGAAGACACAGACAAATCCACATAGATCTAGTCTTCTGACACTTAATAATGGTGCCAAAAATATAAATTGGAGAAAAGATAGCCTTTTTAACAAATGATGCTAGGAAAATTTGGTATTCTTATGTGGAGGAATGAAATTAGACCTTATTCTTCACCTGCACACACACACACACACACACACACACACACACACACTCAAAGTTGGTCAAAGACCTAGGAATTAGACCAGAAATACTGCAACTTCTAGAAGAAAACACAAGATCAGCATTCCAATACACTGGCACAGGCACTGACTTCTTAACAAAACCCCTAAAGCACGAGAAATAAAACCAAGAATCAGTAAGTGGAATGGCATCAGATTAAAAACTTCTGCACAACAAAGAAAACGAGAGTGTGAAGAGAGAGCCTGCAGGAGAGAATCTTTGCCAGCAATTAATATCCAGAATATATATATAATTCAAAAAACTTAACACAAAAAAACAATAAATGGGCAAAAGAACTATACATGCATATCTCAAAAGAAGAAATACAAATAGCCAAAAAATATATGAAAAAGTTTCATATTCCTCACATTCAAAACTGCATTGAGATTTTACTTCACTCCAGTTAGAACAGTAATTATCAAGAATACAAATAATAAATGCTGGTAAGAATGTGGGGTCAAAGTATACTCATACATTAATGGGTAGGATTGCAAATTATACAACCACACTGGAAAGCAGTATGGATATTTTTCAAAAAATTAGGACTAGAAAAACCATATGACTCAGCCATCTTAGTCCTTGGTATTTATCCAAAAGAACTAAAATTTGCATACTATGGTGATACAGGCACATTAATGTTTTTAGCAGTGTAATTCAGAGTAGCCAAGTTATAGATCCAGTCCAGATGCCCATCAAGTGATGAAAGAATAAAGAAAATGTGGTGTATACCCACAACGAAGCTTCACTCAACTTTACAGAAGAATGAAATTGTGGCATTTTCCACTAAATGGATAGAACTGGAGAACATCATGCTAAGTGAAATAAACTAGGCTCAGAAAGTCAAGGGTTGAATGTTTTATCTCAAGTGTGGAAGCTAAATCAAAATAAGGAAAAAACTGGTGGGGGACACCATAGAAGGGAGATCAGAGGAATGGAGAAGGGTGGTTGATGGGGAGGAGGAAGGAACAGCAAAATAAATTTGACCAAAGTATGCTGTGTGCAAGTGTGAATGTACTATGGCAAATTCTGCATTTATGTATTTCTATAAAGTACCAAATTATAAAAACAATAGATTAAGCTGGGCATGGTGACACATGCCTGTAATCCCATCAATTCGAGAGGCTGAGGCAGGAGGATGGTGAGTTCAAACCCAGCCTCAGCTATTGGGAGGCCCTAAGGAACTCAGCAAGACTTTGTCTCCAATAAAATATAAAAAGGTGCTGGGTCTGGGTGTGGTGGTGCATGCCTATAATCCCAGCATTTTGGGAGGCTGAGGCAGGAGGATCCCAAGTTCAAAGTCAGCCTCAGCAAAAGTAAGGTGCTAAGCAACTCAGTGAGACTCTATCTCTAAATAAAATACAAAATAGGGCTGAGGATGTGGCTCAGCAATGAAGTGCCCCTGAGCTCAATCCCGGGCACCCCCTAAAAGTGCTGAGGATATGGTTCAGTGGTTAAGCACACCTGGTTTCAATCCCTGGCACAAAACAACAACAAAACAACAGATTAGGGGAAAACCAGGGGAGAAAAGTGGTGAAAAGGATACTGAGGGAGGAGGTACTAGGGACTGAAATGGAACAAATTAAATTCCATGCACGTGTGATTATATGTCAAAATGCACCCCACTGTTATGTCTAGCTATAATGCACTAATAAAAAAATTAAAAAGTGATATGTTGAAAAATGTTTAACAACTGGTTCTTAAAGGAATAAAAGTCTCAATTTTTAGTTTTTTCCCAAATCTATGGTATAAATACTCCATATTTATATATACAGAACATATACATGGCCAATTTTAAGCTAGTAATGACATTACTGAATGTGAAGATGGGAATAGATGTGCACAATTGACTTTAGCTATCACTACCCATACAGATTCTCTCCTGTGCCTTTCCAGCCAGTCATCACCTTCAGCTATGGTCCAAGGTAACCTTTGATTTACTTTCTAGCATCATAGTTTAGACTTATTTTACTTTGGCTTCTATGCAAAAGTTAATAAATGCTCTTTGTGTTTGGTATGTTTGTGAGATTCACTCAATACTGTTGCATGTATCAGTAGTTGGGTTGTTTTTTTCCCCTTTTATTGCTAAGTGGAATTGTAGTGTATAGATGTACCTTTTTAAAACTATTGCCTGTTGATGGATATTTGATTTCTTAATTATTTTGAACAAAACTTCTGTGAAAATTCATGTAGAAATACTGTGTATACATGTTTTCATTTATCTCAAGAAACATCTAGGAGTAAAGACTTTAGGCCATATGTTAAGTATATATTTAATTTTTGAAAATGCCTAAGTATTATATAGTTTTACATCCTCACCAGCAATTTTCAAGTATTCAAGTTCTCTAATGCTATTTGAATTGACAGGCTTTTTAATTTTAGGTTTAAGATTCATTGGATTCTTACTGACATTTTAATGTTCATTTCATAACTAATGATATTGAGCATTTTTTCAATTGGCTTATTAATGATTTGTAAATATTTTTGCACTGCTGGAAATTGAACACAAGGCCTAATGCATGATAGACAAGCACTCTATGACTGAACTACATCCCTAGCCCCATAAATATTCTTTTGAAAAGTATTTATTCAAATATTTTGCCAAGTTGTTAATTGGTTTGTTATTCAGATGTAGATATTTTTTATATATTCTAGGTGCAAATATATAAGTATTGGAAATCTTTTAGTCTGAGGATTTCCTTTTCATTTTATTAAGGGTATTATTCAAAGAGCAATAGATTTTATTTTGATGAAGCAAGTTACAGTTTTTATTTTTGATCCTATCTAAAAACTCTTTGCCTACTATAAGATCACTAAGATGTTTTTCTATGTCATCTTCTAGAAGTTTTATTATTTTACCTTTCACATTTAATGCTATTCTCTATTTTAAGTTATTTAATATTGTGTATGTTGTAAGCTAAGAATCAAATTACTTTTTCCCATATGGATATTCTGTTATGGCAAATCCATGTTTAAAAATTCTGTCCTTTTCTTATCCAGTTTCTTTAATGTCTTTATATAAAATCAGTTGACTATGTATGAGTTGATCTACTTCTGATCTCTCTATTCTATTTCATTGATACATATATCTATTTTTAGGAAAATGTATGTCTTGATAATTTGGGCTTTTATTAAAAATCTTAAAATCAGGTAGAGTAAGTCTTTTAATATGTTTCCTTTTCCAGTTATTTTCTAGCCTTTCTCAAATGCTTTAACACCAATTTGGCTATAACAGGTAAATATTACATTTTCATATAACTTTTAGAACAAGCTTGCTAATTTTTATAGAAAAAAGGCTGCTGGGATTTTGATTGAGATTTCATTGAATCTTAATTTGGGGAGGAGAACTGATGCCTTGAAAAGAGTGAAACTCTGATCCACGAATATACTATATTTTTCCATTTAAAATTTCCTTAAATTTTCCAGTAATAATTATAGGTTACTGTGTATATTAGACTTGTTTTGTTAAAGATGTCTGTATTTTTCAAAAATACTTGATTACTATGAAATATCCCTATACTTTGTAAAATTTATTTCTAAACAGTTTATATTCTTTCATATTAAATAAGTTTTATATTTGTACATTTCTTTTTCTAAATGTTTCTTGCTATTTTCAAGAAATATAACTGATTTTAATATTGACTTTGCATTGTTTAACCTTACTAATTTTACTTATGTATTCTGATATTTACATTGTACATTATGGCATTTGCAGGCAAATGGATGGAACTGGAAAGCATTATGCTAAGTGAAGTAAGCCAATCCCAAAAAACCAAATGCCGAATGGTCTCTCTGATTAATGGATGCTGATGAATAAGGGAGGTGGGAATGGGAAGCATAAGAGAAATAGAGAAACACTAAACGCGACATGGGGGAGGTGGGGGGCAGGAAAGGGGAATGGGTATAGTAAAGATGGTTGATAAAAATATATATATATATATATATATACTGTTCATTGAAAGTGCATATAAAGATGTTTAATATGAAAAAAAAAAGATTTTCAAAGTAAACATTTATTTATGAAGAAATGTTTTCCCTTTCCAATTTTTAAAAAAATTTCCTCTTTCATCACCTTGGGTAGATCTAGTATAGCACTGAATTCAAGCAGTTAGGGTACATGTATTTGCCTTTTTTCAAATCTGTATTTACTCTTTTTTAATTTGTTTTTTGGTGCCAGAGATTGAACTCAAGGATACTTGACCACTGAACTGCATCCCCAGCCCTATTTTGTGTTTTATTTAGAGACGAGGTCCTGTATTAACTCTTTTAATACTATCTACAAGAATGTCAACCCATAATTTACTGTCTACTCACCCTACTTTTATAATCAATGAGCACTGTATAGATTGGTTGGTCAATTTTTTCTAGAAGGAAATGTTTTGGGTATTAGGCACCCCACTATAATGAGACTTATTTTGTTAATTTATAAATACATGTATGAATAATATAGTTATCAATATACTATAAAAGCATTCTATAAGCACTCTGCTTACTGAGAACTTACAGTAAAATAATGAGAACACCAAACTGTGAATCAGGAAACTGAAATTTTCACCCTAGCTCTGTTATTAAATGTGTGATTCTTGGGAACTCAACTAATGCAGAATCTAGCTAGATAGTCCTTAAAACCTGTTCCCAATGTAAGATTCTATATTTTAATATAATAATATTACACAATATTATAATGGTTTGATTCATTATGCCATATTCAAATCTGTACATAATTTGATCAATTTCATTCCCCAGTACTTTTCCTTTTCCTTCCTTCCTCCATCCCTATAATCCATGAACTACAAATTACTGATGTCCATTTTGTTATTATTTTTATTTTAATTAGTACATTATACTTATATATATAATTGTGATTCATTACGGTAGATTCATATATGGACATAGCATAATTTGGTAGATTTTATTCCCTAGTACTTCTCAATACCCTACCTTCTTCCATTGCTCTCCATCCCCTTCCTCTACTCTACTGATCTCCCTTCTATTTTTGTGAGATCCCATTTTTGATTCTGTTTATTCTCTTTAGCTTTCACATATGACAGAAATAAATGACCCTTGACTTTCTGAGTCTGGCTTTTTACTTAGCATGATGTTCTCCAGTTCCATCCATTTGCCATCTAATGCCATAATTTTATTCTTTTTATGGCTGAATGAAACTCTATGGCATATACTTTATCCATTTTTAAAGTTCCATTTTCAAGGAAGATTTCTTTGTTTCTTATCTCATTTTAGGAGGTGAAGTTTGCATTTTGCTTTCACGACTCTTTGTTATCACCTATGCAGGTGAACAAAACATCTCAGTAGATAAATTTGGAAGCCCATTACAAACTCACTCCCTACCCTCTGCCCTGACTTAATCCTTGCATTTTCCTTACTTCCAGCCTCATCTATCATCTTTCTAGATAGTTCTGGTAAGACTGACCACCATTTAAAAGAGGAAATAGGTATTGTCAAATGGGAATATGTTTCTTCCATTGTCACAGAGGCAGAAAATAGAATGATGATTGCCAGGGTATGGAGGTTAGAGAAATGGATATTAATCAAGAGGTACAAAGTTTCAGTCATGTTAAATAAGTTCTAGAGATCTACTATGCAGCATAATGCCTATTATTAACAATACTATATATTATACTTAATATTTTCTAAGATAGTAGATTTTAAGAGGAATGAGTGCTCTTAGTTCTTACACATAGTCTTTAATTAGTGGTGTTTGATGATGATGATGATGATGATGATAGTAATAATAACAAGATTGGGAAGAATGAAGATGGTGGGAGGTAATAAATATATTTATGGTCTTGGTAGTGGTGATAATTTCATGAGTGTATACTCCCTAAACTCAGGGTTGCATACATTAAGTATAAATATATTTTACTTGTTAATTATAGCCCAATAAAATAGCTTTTAAAAGATAGTGTGTTGAAAAAATTTATTTTGTGAATAACAATTTGTTTTTAGCAAAATCAAGAAACAATTATCCTTTGCTTAGTCTTATTTTAATATCCTCAAGTGTAATCATTAAGATCTTGTTACTTGTAATATCTACTATGGTTAAAGAGGATTGGACTGAATTGATAAAATGGTAATTACCTCTCTGTGTTGTGCTATTTGCATTTGATTAAGAATGTATTTAATTTTCTTGCAAGAGTAGAAAATTAAAGAGATGAAATACTAATTGAGAATAGATGTCTGGAAGTTTAAATGGGAATTTCCCATAAAAGTCATATGAGAGTCGATTTTAGAAAATAGAGTTTATAACCAGGGATTAAGAATCAGTAAACTTCATGTTTAAGGTTGAAGAAATCATCAGAAAAGCACACCCAGATGTACATCACTAATGTCTCTTTTTCACTCTGAGTTTTGGAATAATTGGGTGATCTTGCTATTCAGAGTTTGAGCATTCACTAAATATCAAAGGCCATCCAAGTTTACTATATTAATAATCTATTGCTGTGTAACAAATTTTCAAAAATTTAGCAGCTTAAAACTACACATTTATTATTTCTTAGTATTCATGAGTTAGGAGTCTGGACACAGTTTAACTGTGCCTTGGCCCTCTGTAAGGCTGCAGTCAAGATATCAATCATGGGGCTGGGATTGTAGCTCAGCAGTAGAGCGCTTGCCTTGCATGCATGAGGCCCTGGGTTCGATCCTCAGCACCACTTACAAAGCAATAAAATAAAGACATTGTGTCCATCTACAACTAAAAAAATATTTTAAAAAAAAAGATATCAATCATGGCTGAAGTCCCATCTGAGGTAAGTGGTTCTTGGCAGAATTCATTTGCTCAACTCATGACAACTTCCTTTTTCAAAGACAGCAAGAGAGTCTCTGACTTTTCTATCTTCTTCTAATGTCTCATCTGATTAAGTCAGGCCATCCCAGGACAATCTCCCTCCACTAACTCAAAATCAAGCAGATAGGTACCTTAATTACATTAGCAAAATGTAAGCAAATGGGGATCTGAAGACACTATAAAATAGAGGAAGGTACAATTTACTGAGTATTACTATGTAAACACACTATAGTTGGTACTTCCAAATATTACACTTAATTTTCAAACTAGCTCTACCAGTTGGATAGTATCATTTCTGTTTTACTGAAGATAAAACAATGGATCAAAAAGATTAAGGTCATGAACCTTATAAAGGGACCCAAGTGTATATGACTTCAATGTATGACCATGATCTTTCTACCTTGATATGGTGTCTCCAAAGTGGAAGATGAGTATTGCCAAAAGATAAGGCCATCGCCCCTGAAGACATACCTCTCCTGCTTCATAGTGTTGCCAGTACTCAGTATGCAAGGGTTTTGAAGACATCTCTCTTCTGCTGTTCTTTTAAATAAGCTTGGAAATCCTGAGTTTGCCAGAACTCTCATGTAACTACTAAGTGAATATATAGAGAGTTTACAGCACAGCTCTGGCCCGGCAGCTCCTGCTCCACCCACTGAAATGTCTTGGAAGAAGGTATGCTGTCAGTGTTCTGCAAAAGCAGATGTAGAATACCCTGTCATAGGATGAAGGGAAATACTGTTTATCCACTGAGTGCATTTAAATTCTTTAAAGCCAAAACATAGAATGGCTGCCAACTAAACAATGGCAACAGAGTTTATAAGACTTTAGAAAACACAGTGCTACTCTTTCCTTTTTGTTCTTTATGGCAAATGTTGACTATTTCAGGTGTCTTTCATTATAGGACTGATCTCTTCAAAACAAGAAAACATTTAAGATTTGATCCAATAGAAAGTTGTTTCATAGAGACAAAAAGTAAATTAGTGGTGGTCCATGGCTTGTTGGGGATAAGGAGTATTAGGTTTATTTCTCTTTGAAGTAATGAAAATGTTCTACAATTGATTTTGATGATGGATGTACAGCTCCTATTAGGCTAAAAGCAATTGATTGCACATTTTAAATGGATGAATTGATTGTGTAAATTATATCTCAAAAAGTTGATTTAAACAAAAATTACATTTCATAGTGTTTTTTTCATTTTTTAATTTCTTCTTTTTAGATATACATGACAGTAGAGTGTATTTTGATATATCATACATATGTGGAGTATAACTTATTTTAATTAGAATCTCATTCTTGTGGTTATACATGATGTGGAGTTTTACTGGTCATGTATTCATATATGAACATAAAAAAATTATACCTAATTCATTCTACTGTTTTTCCTATTCTCATCTCTTCTACCTTCCCTTCATTCCCCTTTGTCTAATCCAATGAACTTCTAATTCCCCCCATACCTTATTGTGTGTCAGCATCCACATATCAGAGAGAACATTCAGCCCTTGTTTTTTTTGGGATTGGCTTATTTCACTTAGCATGATAATCTCCAGTTCCATCCATTTACCAACAAATGCCATAATTTCATTCTTTATATCTGAGTAATATTCCATTGTGTATATATACCACATTTTCTTTATTCATTCATCTGTCAAAGGGTATCTGGGTTGGTTCGATAGCTTGGCTATTGTGAATGGAGCTGATATAAATGTTGTTGTGGAAATGTCACCACCATATGCTGATTTTTAGTCCTTTGGGTATAAACCTATAAGTGAGATGACTGGGTTGAATGGTGGTTCCATTACAAGTTTTCTAAGGAATCTCCATACTGCTTTCCAGAGAGGTTGCACCAATTTGCAGTCTAACCAGCAATGTATGAGTGTACCTTTTCCTCCACATCCTTGCCAACATTTATTGTTCCTCATATTCTTGACAATTGCCATTCTGACTAGAGTGGGATGAGATCTTAATGTAATTTGAATTTGCATTTCTCTAGCTGCAGATGATGAACACTTTTTCATATGTTTATTGATAGATTGTATTTCTTCTTCCATGAAATGTCTGTTCAATTCCTTTGCCCATTTATTGATTGGGTTATTTGTGGGGTTTTTGGTGTTTTTTGAGTTCTTTATATCTCCTAGAGATTAATGCTATGAGGTGCATGTTGCAAAGATTTTCCTCACATACATTTCATAGAGTTTTAGTGGATGAGAATTGGCCTCAAATGGAGATCAAAACATTATTCCACAAATAATAACCAAACTTTAAGCTTTTGTTTTAAATTAATTTTATAGTATGTGAGCAAGAACCTCATTTATAGATTTTCTTTTCAGCTTTTTCCTTCAATGAGAAAGAAAAAAAATGATTTGTTCCCTAAGAAATATCACCCTGGCCCAACCCTTGAAAGAATAGAATTAATTGCTTTTGGAAAAGCTGAAAAACCAACAACCAAGAGTGTCATGTAAACCATTATTGGATAGTCTCTTTGTGCTCATGGAACCCAAAGTTCAAAGCCATTTTGTAAAGTAGAAAGAACAGATTTTAGTTTGACCCACAGAATCATTATAGAATGTGTTATATCAAAATAAACTGTTTGGTGAGAGGGAATTACTTGGACCTTCCTTCCACTCTGACATCATATTCCCTTTCACTCTCCAACTTAGGTTTTTTTCCAGTGCCTCTGAATAATAGGGCTCACTTCCCTAACTCCTTCCCACAGACATCTCCTGTTTTTAAATTTAATTTCTTAATTAATTTATTTATTTTTATTGGTACCAGGGATTGAACTCAGAGGCACTTCACCACTGAGGCACATTGCCAGCACTTTTTTTTTTTTATTTTGAGACAGAGTCTCACTAAGTTGCTCAGAGCCTTCCCAAGTTGCTGAGGCTTGAGGCAGGCTTTGAACTTGCAATCCTCTTGTGTCAGCCTTTCAAGCCATTGGGATTACAGGCATGCACTACCATGCCTGGCTCTCCATTATTTTATATGAAAGTTAAGCATAGCAGAAAGAGCCCAGGCTTTGGAATAAGAGCTATACTTGCCTTCTTCATGTATCATTATTATTTTTGGATATACATGACAGTAGGGTGTATTTTGACATATTGAACATACATGGAGTGCAACTCATTACAATTTTGATCCCATTCTTGTGGTCAAACATGATGTGGAGTTACACTGGTCATGTATTCACATATAAGCATATGGAAGTTATGTCCAATTCATTCTACTTTCTTTCCTATTCCCATCCCCCTTCCCTTCCCTTAATTCCCCTTTGTCTAATCCAATGAACTTCTATACTTCCCCTCCCTCCCATCCTTGATATGGATTAGCATCCACATATAAGAGAGAACATTCAACCTTTGTTTTTTTGGAGACTGGCTTATTTCACTTAGCATGATATTTTCTAGTTTCACCCATGGCAAATGCCATAATTTCATTCTTCTTTATAGCTGAGTAATATTCCATTGTGTAGATATACCACAATTTATTTATCTACTCATCTGTTAAAAGGCACCTAGGTTGGTTCCAAAGCTTGGCTTTTGGGAATTGAGCTGCTATAAACATTGAAGTGATTGCATCATAGTAGTGTGCTAATTTTAGGTCCTTTGTGTATAAGCCATGAGGTGGAAAAACTGGGTCAAATGGTGTTTACATTCTCAGTTTCCTGAGGAATCTCCATAGTGCTTTCCAGAGTGGTTGCACCAGTTTGCACTCCCGCCATGTATGAGAGAACATTTTTCCTCACATCCTTTCCAACATTTATTGTTACTTGTAGTCTTGATAATTTCCATTCTGATTGGGATGAGATATAGAATATCAGTGTATTTTTAATTTGCATTTCACTAATTCCTAGAGATGTTGAACATTTTTCATATATTTTTTGACTACTGGTATTACTTCTTCTGGAAAGAGCCTATTCAGTTCCTTTGCTCATTGGTTGATTGGGTTATTTGTTTTTGGTTTTTTTTTTTTTTGGTGTTAAGTTTTTTGAGTTCTATATGTATCTTGGAGATTAATGCTCTGAGGTGCAGGTAGTAAGGATTTTCACCCATTCTCTAGGCTCTATGTTCATGTTCTTAATTCTTGATTATTTCCTTTGCTGTGAAGAAGCTTTAGTTTGATGCCATCCCATTTATTGATTTTTTTTTTTTTTGGTACTGGAGATTGAACTCAGGGGCACTTGACCACTGAGCCACATCCCCAGCCCTATTTTGTGTTTTATGTAGAGACAGGGTCTCACTGAGTTGCTCAACGCCTCACCATTGCTGAGGCTGGCTTTGAACTCGCAATTCTACTGTCTCAGTCTCGCTAAGTGCTGGGATTACAGGCCTATTTATTGATTCTTTATTTTACTTTTTGTATTTTAGGAGTCTTGTTAAGAAAGTCAGTTCCTAAGCCACATGGTGGAGTGTTGGGCCTACTTTTTCTTCTATTAGAAATAGTGTTTCTGTTCTAATGCCTAAGTCCTTGATCCACTTTGCATTGAATTTTGTGCAGGGTGAGAGATAAGAATTTAATTTCATTTTGCTACACATGAATTTCCAGTTTTTCGAGCACTATTTGTTGAAGAGGCTGTCTTTTCTCCAATGTATGTTGATGGTGCCTTTGTCTACTATGAGATAACTATATTCATGTGGGCTTGTCTTTGTGTCTTCTATTTTGTACCATTGCACTACATATCTGTTTTGGTGTCAATACCATGCTGTTTTTGTTACTATAGCTCTGTAATATAATTTTTAAAATATTTTCTTAGTTGTCAATGGACTTTATTTGTTTATATGTGGTGCTGAGAATCGAACTCAGTGCCTCACTCATGCTAGGCAAGTGCTCTACCACTGAGCCACAACCCCAGCCAAGTAATATAATTTAAGGTCTGGTATTGTGATGCCTCTTGTGTCACTTTTCTCACTGAGGATTGCTTTGGATATTCTGGGCTTTTTATTTTTCCAAATAAATTTCATGACTGCTTTTTCTATTTATACAAAGAACATCATTGGAATTTTAATGAGAATTACATTAAATCTGTATAACACTTTTGGTATTATGACCATTTTGACAATGTTAATTGTGGCTATCCAAGAACATGGGAGGTGCTATTTTCTAAAAAGTCTTCTTCAATTTCTTCTTTAGTGTTCTGTAGTTTTCTTCATAGAGGTCTTTCACTTCTTTTGTTAGATTGATTCCCACATATTTTATTTTTTGAGGCTATTGTGAATGGAATAGTTTTCCTTATTTTCCTTTCAGCTGACTTATCATTGGTGTATAGGAATGCAATTGATTATTGGTGTTAATTTTATTTCCTGCTTCTTTGCTGAATTTGTTTATGAGTCCAAGAAACTTTTTGGTGGAGTGTTTGTGCCTTCTAAATATAGAATCATGTCATCAGCACATAGGGATAGTTTGAGCTTTTTTTCCCTATTCATATACCTTTAACATTTTTCTTTTTTCCAATTACCCTGGCTAGGGTTTCAAGGACTATATTGAATAGAAGTGGTGGAAGAGAGCATTCCCCTTTTGTTCCAGCTTTTAAACAGAATGCTTCCAATTTTTCTTCATCTAGAAGGATGTTGGCCTTGGGATTAGCATATATAAGGTTTATAATGTTGAGGTATGTTCCTACTATTCCTAGTTTTTCTAGTGTTTTCAACATGAATGGATACTGAATTTTGCCAAATGCTTTTTCTGCAACTATTTAGATAATCATGTGATTCTCGTCTTTAAGTCTGTTGATGTGATGAATTACATTTATTAATTTCTATATGAACCAATCTTGCATCCCTGTAACAAACCCCATTTGACCATGGTGTACTATTTTTAAATATGTTTTGTATGCAGTTTTCTAGAATTTTATTAAGAATTTTTGCATCTATGTTCACTGGGGATATTGGTTTGAAGTTTTCTTTCATGATGTGTCTTTCTCTGGTTTGGGTATGAGGGTGATACCAGCTTCAAAGAATGAGTTTGGAAGGATTCCCTCTTTCTATATTTCATGGAATAATTTGAAGCATATTGCTGTAAGATGTTCTTTGAAAGTCTGGTAGAACTTGGCTGAGAATCCATCTGGTCCTGGGTGTTCCTTTGTTGGTATGCTTTTCATGGTGTATTCAATTTTATGGCTTGAAACTGATCTATTTAAATTTTCTATGTCTTCCTGGTTCAATTTTGGTAGGTTGTGTGTCTCTAGAAATTTTTCAATGTTCTCATGATTCTCTGTTTTATTGGAGTATAGATTTTCAAAATAGTTTCTGATTATCTTCTGTATTTCAATAGTGTCCATGATGATATTTCCTTTTTCATCATGAATTTTAGTGCTTTGACCTGTTTCTTTTTCTTTGTTACTTTGGCTAAGGATTTATCAATTTTATTTATTTTTTCAAAGAACCAATTTTTGTTTCATCAATGTTTTTGAATTTTTTTGTTTTAATATCATTGATTTTGGCTCTGATTTTAATTAGTTTTGTCTTCTGCTTTTATTGTTGGTTTGTTCTTTTTCTAGGGCTTTGAGATACAATATTAGGTTATTTATCTGGTGACTTCCCATTCTTTTATAGAATACACTCAGTGCAATGAACTTTTATCTCAGAACTGCCTTTATAGTGCCCCAGAGATATTGATAAGTTGTGTCATAATTCTCATTTACCTGTAAGTATTTTTTATTTCATCCCTGATTTCTTCTTCTATCCATTAGTCATTCAATAGCATATTATTTAATCTCCAGGCATGAGAGTAACTTCTATTTTTTGTTTTATCATTGATTTCTAATTTTATTCCATCATTATCTGATAGAATGCAAGATATTATCTCTATTTTTTTGTATTTGCTAATAGTTGCTTTCTGGCCTAAGATATGGTCTATTTTATTTTATTTTATTTTATTTTTAAATATTTTTCTAGTTGTAGATGGACACAATGTCTTTATTTTATTGCTTTGTATGTGGTGCTGAGGATCGAACCCAAGGCCTCACACATGCGAGGCAAGCGCTCTACCGCTGAGCTACAGTCCCAGCCCCGATATGGTCTATTTTAGAGAAGGACTCATGTGCTACTAAAAGTAAATATATTCAGTCTTTGATGGATGGAATACTCCACATGTTTGTTAAGTCCAAATTATTAATTGTATTCATTAGTTCTATAGCTTTTTTTTCTTTTTGGTACTGGGGATTGAACTCAGGGGCACTTGACCACTGAGCCACATCCTCAGCCCTATTTTGTGTTTTATGTAGAGACAGGGTCTCACTGAGTTGCTTAGCGCCTGGCCATTGCTGAGGGTGGCTTTGAACTCGCGATTCTCCTGTCTCAGCCTCCCTAAGTGCTGGGATTACAGGCTTGAGCCACCGCGCCCGG
>CM053417.1:31069866-31123988 GCA_028644305.1 Xerus rutilus
TTTGGTACTGGGGATTGAACTCAGGGGCACTTGACCACTGAGCCACATCCTCAGCCCTATTTTGTGTTTTATGTAGAGACAGGGTCTCACTGAGTTGCTTAGCGCCTGGCCATTGCTGAGGGTGGCTTTGAACTCGCGATTCTCCTGTCTCAGCCTCCCTAAGTGCTGGGATTACAGGCTTGAGCCACCGCGCCCGGCTAGTTCTATAGCTTTTTTATTTAGTTTTTGTTTGGAATCTACCTAGTGATTAGAGAGGCACATTAAAATCACCCAATATTATTTTGTTGTGGTCTATTTGATTCTTGAAATTGAGAAGGGTTTGTTTGACATACATGAGTGCTCCATTGTTTCAGGCATAAATATTACAATAGTAGTTATGTCTTATTGATATATGATTCCCTTAAGCAGTATGAAATGACCTTTTTGTTCCCTTCTGATTAACTTTGGCTTGAATCTACTTTATCTGATATGAGGATAGAAACCCCTGCTTGTTTATGAGATCCATGTGAATGATATGTTTTTTCCCATTCTTTTACCTTCAGTTTGTAAATGTCTTTGCTTATGAAGTGAGTCTCTTGGAGACAGCATATTGTCAGATCTTGTTTTTAATCCAATCTGCCAGTCTATATCTTTTGATTGATGAGTTTAGGCCATTGACATTCAATGTTATTATTGAGATGATTTTTATTCCCTGTCATTTTGATTTATTTCTAGTTTTTAACTTGAATTAGTTTCTCCTTTGGTTGATTAGTCTTCTAGTGTAGCTCTTCTTTTTGTTGGTTATCACTTTTATTTTTCATTTCTTTCATGACACTTTTATTGAGTATGTTTTGTAGTACAGGCTTTCTAGTTAATTCTTTTAACTTTTGTTTATCATGGAAAGTTTTTATTTCATCATCAATTCTGAAGCTTAATTTTTCTGCTTATAGTATTTTTGGCTGCCATCTATTTTCTTTTTGAGCTTGATATATATTATTTCAAGACCTCTTAGCTTTGAGGATCTGGGGTGAGAAATCAGCTGAGACCTGTATTGGTCTCCCTCTAAATATTACCTGTTGCTTTTCTCTTGCAGCTTTTAAAATTCTATCCTTATTCTGTATCTTAGCCATTTTCATAGTAATGTGCCTTGGTATGGGTCTGTTGTAATTTTGTATATTTGAGGGTCCTATAAGCATTATGTATTTGGTTTTCCTTTACATTCTTAAGATTTGGCAAATTTTCAGATATTATTTCATTATGCATTCCTTTGGTTTGTATCACTGAGCCTACATCTATCCTGATAAATCTTAAATTTGATCTTTTCATGTTATGTTATAATTCTTGGAATTTCTGTTCATGGTCTATTAACATTTTTTTTCCGATGGTGAACATTATTTTCTAGATTATATATTTTGTCTTCATTGCCTGAAATTCTGTCTTCCACATGGTATAATCTATTGCTGATTCTTTCAATTGTATTTTTAATTTGGTTTATTGATCCCTTCATTTTAAAGATTTCTGACTGATTCTTCTTCAGAATCTCTATCTTCTTGTTGAAATGATCTTTCACTTCTTGTATTTTCTCTCTGATTTCATTTCTCGTGTCATCTTTTACCTCATAGATCAATTTAACTATGAAAGTTCTGAATTCCATCTCTGACATTGCCTCCATTGTTGTGTCAATACTCTACTGTTGAAGTAGTCTGGGTTATTTGAATTGGTTTGTTCCCTTGCTTTTTCATATTTGTGTGTTTATCCATCTATCTGGATGAATCTGATGCCATAGAGTTTCTACTTTTTTTGGTTTTATAGCATTCCTCTATGTTACTAGTACCTCACAGATTTGGGGGGGGGGCAAATGATAGCAACAAAGTATGGAAACAATGTACAGCAGCAGACTAGGTCCTTAGTTCCTATTTTAATATCAAGTGTTAATTGATATGATACATAAGCCTAGTTGGATCAGCAATTTCCACCAGTAAAAACAATACATAGTCATGTATTACATCTGACTTAAAATGCAGCAATTGGTGTTGCTCATGCCTTCTGCTATATTAATTATTGATGTGACACTGGTGGTAGCAGTAGACATTATATACCTCAATTAGTATTAAGAAGTATTAAGTATAGTGTTGACTATATGTAAAGAATAAAAAGAGGCTAAAAAAGTGTTTTCAATTTCAAAGGGTAAATAGGGCAGATGCAGTGGTAACTTATGATAGGTTGTTAGTTTGAAAGGGGATAAAAATAGAAGAATATAACGGAGGAGAGAGAGTAGAATTTGAGTGTTAGGGATAGAGAAATGAGAGGGAGACAAGGATGATAGAGTAGTGATAAAGATGGTACAAAACAAAATAAAAATAAACTAATCATAAGCCCTAATCCTCAAAATTTACAGCATGGGAAAATAAACACCTGAGAAAAAAACTACAACAAAAAAAGAAAGTAAGTTTAAAGAAAGAAGAAAAAAGAAAAATAAGGTCATAAATGAGGAGAGAAACAAATGGGATTATGTGTAGAAGTCTTTGAATCAGTCAGTATATATTCAAATAAAACAATAATCCAATATGGAAACCCCAAAACAAAAAGAAAACCAGAAATACTGCCACAACAAAAAAGCCACAACAACATCAAAAACAACAACAACAAAATCTTGGTGAAATGTTAAGAAATTAAGGAGTTGTATCCACTATGGTAGACAGAATAGTTAGGGAGTATATATATTCACTGTTTGTGCCCACCTGGTTATCTTTTTATTCTTGAGTATGATCTAAGTGTGGGAGTATGGGCCTTGGGTTGTGCACCCTTTCTTTTTATTGTGTTGCTCACTGTGTTGAAGGTTGGGGTTTAAACTTCCTAAGTTCCCTTCTTGGGAGATTAGTGTGGGTGGGCCCAGCTGCAGACCTGGAGGCAAAGAGGCATGCCAGGGAAGCTGGTTACCAGCAGGCAGAAAATTAGCTGGTCATGTCTAGGTGGCAGGTGAATCTAGGCCTAGTACTTGTTCCTGGAAACCAGTGGGGAGACTATGTGTTGGACTGGATGAATCTGGTGGTGAAGCAACCAAGTAGATCAAGACCAGGTGCTAGGACCTTCAGGCCAGCTACAAAGCTGCATGCTGGACTAGGCATGTCTGGTAGCTAAGTGGCATGTGAGATAAATTGGGGCCCAGCTGTACTGAGTGGATTAAGGCTGGGCGCTGTGACCTGTTGGCTATTGCGAAGCTGTGAGTGATGGGCTGGGTCGGGGCTAGTGAGGGATTGGGCGACTAAGGACTGAGGAGCCAGTGGGCCCTGTTGGGTGCTGGACTGATGCTGGACCATGGGGAGAGAGTGAGAAGGAGTCAGTCTCATTCTTTTATAACAACCTGCTGCACTCTGAGGAACTAACCCACTTTCAGAGACCAGCATTAATGTCTTCATGAAGATAATCATGACCCAATTACCCCCCACTAGGCACCAGTTCTTAAGAGTTCCACCACCTTCAATACTTTTACACTAGGAACCATGCTTCAGGATGATTTTTGATGGGACAAACCATTTCCAAAATATAGCAAATAGGAAAATAGAAAATGCATGAGATATTAAAGAATGTTTAATGTATTTTTAATCTCAAATGACATGATCTTTCTTATAGGATCTACAATGTAATGAATATTCAGGTATAACTTTTTCATTCTATTCAATTTGTGCCTAAAATTCATGGATGTGGGACCTCATTTCTAAAGTTGTGTGAGGTGTATCACGTGGATAGCACTACAGTCATACCTGTTCTCTTCCAACCCTCATGGTTTTATAAAAGCAAATTCTAGCCCTTTTGTGTCCAGCCGTATTATATAAACCATCAGTGAGATTTTGTGTTTTGTTCAGTTCATCTATAGGAGAACTGGGAGCTTTGCATCTTGAGGGTGGAAGAAGAGACAGAGACAAGTCCTCATGGAGTCTATTATTCATATATATTCTTGAAAAATAAGACCAAACCAAACCAAGACTTTTACACTAGAAAGAGTAGCCTCCTTCTAGCATCAACTCCTACACCTTATTGTATAAAAGAGTGTCTTTTCAGCCTCAGGTTATGTTATAAAAGTTTCATTTCAAAGCCTCCAACTTTCATAATTCCTGGGAAGAATTTCTGAGAAATTCTGAGGAGGAAGATTCATCTTGCCATGTGAAAACAATAAAAATAGGGAATTCATGTTTTCTATACACATGCTGCTTTATTTTCTGCTTTGAAATTTAATGTGCTTGAGGTATTTTCCATGAAGATATGTCATTTTCAATGTTTTCACAGTATTTTATGCATATGTTGCAATCTTTATAACTCCTCTCCAATTACTTGGAATTTTGGCTTTCTACCCTCCACCCAGATCCAATAAAAATAAAGACAATTGCAGATAATTTGATATAGGACTCTCAAGGTCACTTTCTTACTTTCTAATACTCTATTTTACTGATAATCTTTAGTATAAACTTTTTTGTCTTCATCACAAGGACTCCTGGGTTTTTATTATAAGAGAACAGAATGGATGTAAAGAAAAACTTGATTGCTGACCAAAGCACAATCATTAGTGGTGCACTTTCATCATCTAACACAAAACCAAAGAACATGAAGCAAAATACATTGGGCAGTTTTTACCAGAAGTCAGCACATCTGTCAGTGCAGAGCTAGTAACTTAAATGGATCTGTGCAGAGTGACTTAGCAAAGCAGTTTATGACTATATATAAGGTATAAAGCCCAAATGAGGAGTTGTCACCTTTGTGACTTTCTGATGTGAATTTAAAATAAAACACTGTGATTAAAGATCATAAGAGAGAAAATGGAGGAGAAATGTAGCGTAATCAAATTTTAACTGCTGTTCCTTATCTTAAAGTTGATATCTTAGTTTGATAAATTTGTTCTTTTAATATCTTCATGAAGTTGCAACCTAGTAGCATACCACTTTATCAAACTGCAAATCTTACAGAAAAAATCTGGACCTTGCTTGGGAAAATCATCACGAGCATTTATTTTTACAATCAAACTGTAAAACAGATTTAAGAAATAGATTGTTCATCACACAGATGCTTAGAATATTTGATCTCCCAAAATTGATCAGTTCTATTTAAATATGCTTTTTATAATGTCTGATAATCTTGTATTTTCTCATTATTAACTCCAGGTAAAGCTCTCCTGAAAGACTTTCATGGCCCAGATAATGATTTACTTCAAGTTAACCAAGATATAGCAAGAACTTTTACTATATGAAATCCCAGTATAAGGTTCATGTATGTGGTGAATTGGAGAATGTGGTCATGCTGTCATACAAACATCTGATAATCTCATAATCTTTCAGGCCACAGTGAGGGAAAAAGAGTTGGTGGGGGCAGATATGACAAGGACACAGTGAAATATACTATGATTAGTGATGTTATGTAAATTCAGAAGAGGAAAGAGAAAAGGAACACTGGGCACAGGAAGGGAGATGTAGCAAATAGTAGTTCAATGTCAACCAAGGTTAAAGTACTGTGAGCAGCAGTGGGGGTAGTAGCAGAATGATGATTAAAACCTGTACCTGTCCATATTCCAGTTCTAGAAATAGGCTGGATCCTGACATGTGCATGTGTGCATATACATACATACTATTATGATTTGAGTCAGAGGGTGGTAAACAGAACCTCACATTTTTTTCAAGTTTCTCTTCTAGTCTAGATGCTGAATTTGGCCTTTTACCTAGTCTCAGAAAAATCCTAAGAGTTAGTCATGGTTTCTACTTTGTGGATGGAAAAAACAAGTCTTAATATGATTTAGAAGTATTGGGAATCTTGGTCAAGATTATACAGTTAGTAAATAGCTTAGGGAGCAATTGAAATCCAAAAGTAATAAACTTTTTAATAGCCATCATTTATTGAGTGCCTGCCATGTACTTTGTAGTATTATATATCTGTTATGTTATATGTATTTTATAACAATTCTGCAAGATATGTATTATAATCTCTATTTTATAGATCAGAAAACTGGGGCTCAGAAACATTTAATCACTTTTCAAAGTCTCAGCTATTATTTGAACAATTTACATTCAAATATGGGTCTATTAATTCTAAGGCCCATGTTTTTTTTTTCAATAAAACTGCACATTAGAATTATAGGAGATACTCATTATGAAGATTTTAGCGGTCCCTTTTGGAAAGGGGAACATTTGAAAAAGTTTTTAAAATAGCTAGAAATCCAAGAGATAGAATTGGAATAGAAGGATATTTAAGATGAAAGGGCCAACATAGCAACATAGCAGTATAGGACAAGGCAGATTTTGAAGAATGAGGTGAAGTCGTTTGGTAGAGCCAGATCATAGGGAACCTTAGGCAGAAGAAGGTAGGAAAAGTAACCATATGTTGGAATATCAAAAGGACTTCTTCCCTATTGTGTAAATTTATTTTATTTATTTATATTTTATGTGGTGCTGAGGATTGAACCCAGTGCCTCACATGTGCTAGGAAAGCACTGTACCACTGAGCCACAATTCCAGCCCTCTTTCCTGTTATTAATAACAAAATCTTGAAGATTTTTTAGCTTAAAATTAACATGAAGCCAGGTGTGGTGGCGCATGCCTGTAATCCCAGCACTTTGGGAGGCTGAGACAGGAGAATCGTGAGTTCAAAGCCAGCCTCAGCAATGGCGAGGTGCTAAGCAACTCAGTGAGACCCTGTCTCTACATAAAACACAAAATAGGGCTGGGGATGTGGCTCAGTGGTCGAGTACCCCTGACTTCAATCCCTGGTACCAAAAAAAAAAAAAAATTAACATGATCAGATCTGTGTATTTATTTTCTGTCAGTTACCACCAGATTGAGAACAGTTTTCACGAATTCAAGTCGAATGGCCTTTTTTTCTGTTTAATTGCTGCTACATTTATATGCCTAGTGGCTAGAATAGTGCCAAGCCCATAATTAGAGTTTATACCTGCACTTGCTAAGCTATTTAAACTTACATAACTTCAATAGGTATCTTTCACATATACTGCAGTGCTGGTAATGTCTACTGGAAAAGTGAAGTATGATAAGCACTAGACGTAATAGGCTCTTAATACTTTTGAATGAATAAGTAAAGTTCTTTAGGACAGTGGGTCTCAATGGGTTTTATAGGTTGTATTATAGGAGGGAATTAGAGAATAGAGGATGTGAACACATTAAGTTTCCCACCCAAGAGATAATGATGTGAACTATCCTATTTGAAATAGAAAGGATAGAACCAAGACATGCTTCTATGGTAGAATTCATATGTTTGGTTACAGATTGTACATGAAAGGGTAATGGTAAAGTTGATGATAACTTGATGATTTTTAGCCTGAATATCTAGGAGGATGGTAATGGTACTAACAGAAAAGGAAAAATGGGAGCATAACAGGTTTGATACATGTTGTAAGTAGTTAGATGATGAATTCTAAGATGTGCATGTTGAAACTGGGATAAATACATTGCTCTGTCAAGGTACAGGTATTTGGATATACTTGTCTGAAAATCAGCAAAGAGGCTACGAATACAAAGATAGACTATGGAGATTTTTTTTGTAGTGATGGGGATTGAACTCAGGCATTCTTTACCACCGAGCTAAATACCCAACCCTTTTTATTTTGAGACGGGATCTCACTAAATTTCCAATGATGGCCTCAAACTTGTAATTCTCTGCCTCAACCTCCCAAATCACTGGGATTACAGGTGTGTGCCACTGTGCCACTGTGCCACAAAGATAATGGAGATTTTCAAGCAATGATAAATAGTAAGATGTGGAGATGTAGATTGAAAAGACAGGAAATTCCTTAGGAAATGTGTAGGATAACGGAATGGCAGTATAATAAGCATATGAGGACAGGGATACAGAAGAATAAGGATATTGTTACAGAAGCCAAGAGAGACAGCTCTCAAGAGGAAAAAGTAAAATGAGAACTAAGAAGTCATCATTGGGTTTATTAATTAGAAGATTATTTTCATAGAGTGTAAATCCAAGAGAACAATGAAACTAGAAGCTGGATTGCAAATTATCAAGTAATTTGGATGTAAAAAATAGAGACAATAGATGCAGAATACAAATGAAAGTTGAAGAAAGTAGAAAGTTGGACCTGTAACTTGAAAAAGAAACTGGGATAAGGAAAGGTACTATTGTATACAGGAAAATTTGCATGTATCTGTTGACTAACTAGAAGAAATCAGCAGAAAGGGAAATAATGAAGATGGAAATGATCTGTGGTATGAGCTGCCAGAAGAGAGGACGAGATGGCAACACGATCACACATACACAAGGCTTAGTCTTGGAATGTAAGAGGGATACTTCTTTCAAGATAGGAAGGACGAGAAAATGATAGGTAGGTATAGGTAATATAAAATGGAAGCAAGGCAGTTTTCACAAATTCATGTTGAATGGATCAATCTTCTCTGTAAAGTAGAGATAACTCCATCTTCTAGCAACTCTGTCTGAAGTCTTTCTTAGATTAAAAGGTTTAAAGTATTAAAATACACACACCTTTAAGGTAATTTGCATTTGGACAGCATGTGGTAAACTTTCTCTTTTCTTGTTTCATAACATTCTTTACTAAATTTTGTTGAAACATGTTTTTAAAAAGTTTTGTTCTAGAAAGCTTAGTTTGGCAACTCTAAGCCTTTTATCAGAAAGCAGTCATATCAGGAAGCAGTTTTATATTTAATCCTATGTGTGATGGTTGCTATGGAAACAATTGAATGCAAACTTTATTTTATATAACACCAAGCTAAACTATTGATCAGGTGGGAGGAAGACAGCTTCAAGCCACTTCACTCAAGGAAAAGAAAAACTAGAAAGGTTGAGAGAGGTTGTTAGGTGAAGAGAAACCTTTTGGTTGGAAAAGCAAAATCGTAGTTTTCACATACACAAACATAGAGTAAAGGTGGATGGACCTTTATCTTTGTTTATCAAAAAAGGGGTTGAAATCTTGACTGCTCTGAGACCCAGGCAAGGAAAATAACATGAGACCTTAGCAGACAGAGATCAGTAATAAATAAGAGTAAGATGACAGATGTGATGGAAGCAATAGGACTGGATTATTAAATCCAAGTGATATTAGAGCACAACCAATGTCGGCACATAATTCAATACAGAATATAACAACTAAATGGAGAAGAACTTGAGATGGGCACAGCTGAAAAAAAATATTATTTAACTAGAAAACAATTAATGTAAACCACTCAGATTATTAAGATTTTTTAAAAGTTCGTGTTATAAAATTAAATCAAGTAAAAGTAGATTGACAACATTGAGATTTATACAAGACTGTAGCTGAAGTCTGTACAGACGCAAATAAATTCCCTATACCTTCTTATTAATGGGGGTGGGGTGAGGAGCATGGGAGAAATGGAGGAAATTTGGATAGGGCAGGGGGGATAGGAGGAGGCATGGGGGTAGCAAAGATGGTGGAATGAGATGGACATCACTCCCCTAGGTACATGTATGAAGACACAAATGGTGTGACTCTATCTTGTTTACAACCAGAGAAATGGAAAATTGTTCTCCATATGTGTACGATGACTTGAAATGCATTCTTCTGTTTTAAAAAATAAAAATAAATAAATTAAAAAATAAAATAAATCCCCTATACTTTTACTTCGTCCAGTTATGGATGATGTTAGGGTATTTATGGAACATGTTGGATATACTAAAGGATTATATCCATATCTATGTCTATGAAATAGAATTTATTGAAGACCAGAAAAAAACAAATGTAAACTCAGTATATTAATATAGTCCAAGGAAAAATTATGGTAGCCATAAAGATGGTTGATGAGCAATATCAGCAGAGAAAAACTCACAGAAGCAACTGTGATTTTATAATTATGTAATAAGTTCCTTTTTGTTGAACCATTGGATTAGTGCCAATTTTTCACATTTAAAATCTTTCAATTAATATTTTCACCTAAATGTTAGTAATTGTATGAGTTGAAATTTTAGGTGAGATTTTATGTACATTATTGAAGATTTTGATTAAGTATTATAGAGTGCCATAAGAGCTAAATTTTTACAAGTTTTAGGTTACAGGTTATGCAGATTTTAAAGTTTTTGTTTCATAGTGACACTTTGTCCTCTAGAAAGGTTTTAAGTGGTTTGTACTTCTACATCATGAGAGATCTCTCCCATCCTCCACTTACATCAGAACTGGACACCAACATTCTTTTATATGTTTGCAAGCTCCATAGGTTGAAAATGGTGTCTTGATTTAATTTATATATTTCAGATAAATAAGGTCGAACATTTTACATTTCCATGTGCTTTTTGTATGTATTTTATGCACGTTCTATTTGTGTCTTTTACCCAAATTTCTTATGGGGTGTTCATTTTTTTTACTTATCATTTGTAATAATTCCTTTCATATATATTAATCTATTACACATAATGACTTCTGTGTAAGATATATCACATATATATATTTATTGACTCTGATTTGCCTTCTAATTTATGGGTATTTAATGCATGAAATTTTATTTTTCTTAATATAGTTAACTATATGAATCATTAATTTTATGGCTCCTTTCAGTGCTGTTATACTTTTAAAAACTTCAGACTGAGTCAGATAGTATTTTACCCATTATACTACTTTTTATGATTTTATTGTTTTATTAAATGTCAAGATTTTTGGGGTATGTGTGTACCCATTTGTTTGTAACAGATGACTTTTAACTAAAAAATATTGGATGATGGTTGTTTATTCCTGCAGCCCCAACCCTTGAGTAATCACTGGAGGTAAATAATAATTCAGAGACAAGAGGTCATATTCCTCAATAAAATGGAGTAGTTGAGCCTGGTGGTGCATGCATATAATCCCAGTGACTCAGGAGGCTGAGGTTGGAGGATCGAGTTCAAGGACAGCCTCAGCAACTTAGCAAGACCCTTAGTGACTTAGTGAGACCCTGTAAAATTAAAGAAATAAAAAAGGCTGAATATGTAGCACAGTGGCAAAGCACTCCCAGATTCAGTCCCCAGTATCCACCTCCAAAAAATGAAATGGTTTGCAATCAATTATCTTAATTCTTTGGTGGTCAGGAAGCAACATTTTAATCATTTTATCTAATAATGAGAGTTTTACTGTGTTGTGCTTTAATTTTAGGAAATTGGTAATTTCAATTAAGAATATTCCTCTATATTTTTCCATTTAAATAAAGTCTTTGCTTAGTGTTTATTTTTTAATTTTTGAAAGTTGTAGATGAGCACAACACCTTTATTTTATTTATTTATTTTTACATGGTGCTGAGGATCAAACCCAGTGCTTCACACATGTTAGGCAAGCACTTTACCACTGAGCTACAACCCCAGCCTTGCTTAATGTTTTTATACAAACAACTATCTGATTTTCAGGAGTGGAATACTGATATTAAGTGGAAGATACCTGTATTTCCTCAACATCATACAAATAAATGCATACAAATGTGCAAATCTGGGGACACTCAGTTCTTTATTTACTCATTGTTTAATACTGTGTCAATACAACATAGTTTGGGGATTGATTGTTTTATATTTAGAATCTGATACTCCTTTCTTCTTTAATTTTGCTATTTATCCTTTAAAATATCTTATTCAAATTAAAACCATATAGCCATCATTCTAATTGTAATTCAATGAATTTATATTATAAATTTATATACAAAAATATATGTTAAATTTTGGAAGAATTGCAATTCGTATAGAATCTATTCCTATTGAGGAGCATCTATTAAAGCAAATTTATATCTCTTTAAGGAAAATTTGAAGATTTTGTCATTTCTTCTTACTAAGTATATGCATTGGTTTTACATGAACACACAGAAATGGAATTTAATATACATGAAGTATATTCATACATTTATATGTAAGAAATGGAAATTCTTCTCTATATTTTCTATTTTAGCATTTTGGGTAGCTCTTGATAATTTTGAATAATTGGACACTGGCTTCAATACTGAATTCTTGGCCCATCTGAATCTGACACTTATTCAGTTTATTCCTTTTAGGTTTTTAGATAAATAATCCTTATCCAAAAAGAATGATCATCTTTTATTTTCATCCCAATAATTTTTTTTGTTTTTGTATGTCTTATATTAATCAACATTTTAGCAATGGTTTTTTTGTTAAAGTTGGGAACTGATGGTGAATTTTATCAAATGAATTTTCATGTTGCATTTTCTGCTATATCTTAGTACTGTTGTGTATTCTATGAATACATGCCCAACCTTAAACCACATATACATCCTTTGGATAAATGCAAAGCAAAAATATTATTTCCTAGTATTTTATAGTTTTTAATGCATATTCATAAGTGCAATTGTTTTATACATTATATTTTCTCCTATATTTGTTAAATTTTGGTATTGATGTGCCTAAATTTTTTGACATTGAGAAACTTCCAATATTTGTAGTCTAAAAGTTATATAACTGGAAACGATTTTGATGATATCTATTTCACAATTTTTCCATTTTTTTTCCTATAGTTATTGATCTTCTCAGGTATTTTGTTTGTCCACTAATTAACATTAATAGTTCATCAATAAAGGAAATTATTTATTTTAAGGAAATTATATATTATTCATTTAATTAAGTTTCACTTAAGTTTCTCACATTTATATTTTTAGAGTTTTAAAATATAATGCCTATATTTTAATCTCTGGTCATATCACCTTTTAGTTTTGCCTTAGTCTATTTATGATGCTATGACAGAGTACCTTAGACTGGTAATATATGAAAAGCAGAAATTTATTCTTTTACAATTCTGGAGGCTAGAAAGTCTAAGATCAAGTTGCCACCATCTAATGAGGGCCTTCTTACTGTGTCCTCATATGGTGAAAGCAAAAGAGAGCAAGTCTATTCCTGCAGGCCTTTTTCATAGTGGCATTAATCCTTTGGGAAAGTAGAGCCCTCATGATCTAAACACTTTCCAAAAGGCCCTACTTCTGAACACTGATGTGCTGTGGAACAAGTGTCTAATATATGAATTTGGGGAATACATTAAGATCATAGCAACTTTCATCTGGTATAATATGTCCACTTTTGGGGGGGGGTACTGGGGATTGAACTCAGGGGCACTTGACCACTGAGTCACATCCTCAGCTCTATTTTGTGTTTTTTTTTTTAGAGACAGGGTTTCACTGAGTTGCTTAGGGCCTCACTTTTGCTGAGACTGGCTTTGAACTCACGATCTTCCTGTCTTAGCTTCCAGAGCCACTGGGATTACAGGCATGCGCCACTGCACCGGGCTTGTTTTCTTGGTCAACATCTTATGTAAATATGTTAATATTTTTAAAATTTCTACTTCATAGAATCCATGTGCTTTTGTATCTTAGTGAGAGTAAGAAATAATTTATAATCAATTTTTCTGTTTTCTATGTAAAATAACTTTTAGAAGTATATTTATCTTTTTACACTTATAATAAGTTTCCCTTTTACTGTTCCTATGGAATTTCATAGTTCATATATAAGATTGGGGGATTTTTTATTTGACATATCTCTGCTAGAATTGCCTATTATGAAATAAATAATGATCCTTAAGATCATCATTTTCCAATAAAAAGCATGTGGCTTATTCTTTCATCTCCAAATATTAATTTGGACAATGTTGATAGGTTGTTTCTCAAGAAATACTATATAGTAATGGTCAAATACCTATTAACCATACAGCAATTAGCATAGCACCACATGATACAAGCACCAAGTGTGAAGAATGCTTATGCACAAATCCGTTCAGAGTACTTCTTTATTTCTATGTCAAGAAAACTTAAATGCTAGTCTCTCTTATTTAAATGCAGCCAGAAAGAAGCAACTGTACCACTAGATATCATCAGTAGAATCCCTTCTTGGATCTACCCTTGAGAACAGATCGATATTGATAACCTATGATCTAATTTCATGTTCTTACCTTGCTTGATGTGGCTCTGCTGGATTAAGGGTTAATTGCCTACCTCATCCTGTTGAGATATGCTTGGAAATCTGGTGTTCTGAAAATCTTGCAGTTACCCACATAGACCAAATAGGATGAGGCTTATAAGGAAGCTTATGTGCACCTTGGTCAAAATCTTGTCATCCTCCCAGAATAAGAGAGGACAGGAGGCTTGTGAGTAGTTGCCACCTCTTCTTAATCACCTATCTACCTGTCCTGCAAAGCTGTCATGAGACAGTTTCTCATCAATTGCCATGTTTTGATGCATTTTGGGCTTTTTGTCTTGTTCCCTTTATAATAGAGCTGAAGACTGTAAAACCTCTTAGCTGCAGCCTACAGTTGGCTCTTTAGCAGTAAGGAATCCCACAATTTGTGTTATAGTCATTTGGCCCCTTTCGTTTCAGTGTTCTTTTTGGTGTATGAGACAGCAATCATGGGATCCTGGCACCTTTTGCTACACTCCCCTTTGTTCTCTACATAAATAATACACTGTCTGGATCCAAAAGTGACTTTGTATCTTGACCAACTGAATTAGTCAGACTTTGGCCTTAGTGTCACATTGCCTGTCTTTGGTAATTAATACTTTCACTACCACTTTATTTTTGAGGGTCTGAGCTAAAATTCACCAAAATAATTTAATACCTAATACTTATGCAATAGAGAGTGGGCTCCTGATTTTCTGGTTGATGTAACTCTTGAATAGGGGTTGAGTCAGGGAGGGAGTGAGAAGAAAAAGGCCATGCATCTTCTAATAATCTACCCAGATACTGAGTTTGCTTTTCTTCAAGTAGAAGTACTTAAGTCAGCATCTGGTGATGGTTATTATTTTCATTTTAAATTAATAGTTTTTTAATTACAAAAAAGTTCTCCAAGGACATTTTAGGTGGGTTGTTGGTTTTGGTCTTCATAGTAGTTACCAACTTTTGCTTTTGCTGACTCTTTACATGAAGCTAAGCCAGGATGGTTGGAGCACCAGATGTTATTGTTATTTCAAACAAGAAGCTTTGTCAAGCAATGTTTTTAATAATATGAACAATAGATAGGACTTATTGAGGACTTACTGTAAGTTGGCCACTGTGTTAAAAGCTTCATGTCCATTCTCTCCTTTGGCCCTCTCAAGAACTTTATTGTGAAAGGTAGTTACTTTTATTGTCCACATTTAAATATAAAGCAAATGAAGTTTTTGTGTTTTGATCAGCTTTTTTGCTGATGTTAGCAGAAGACCCAACAAAAACAATTTTAGAAGAGAAGTTTGTTGGGTGGCTCATAGTTTTAGAGGTCTTAGTCCATAGATGGCCAGCTACATTGTTCTGGGCCTAAGGTGTAGCAGAATATCATGGCACAAAAGTGGGATTTAGGAAAGTGGCTTAGGACATGGCTACCCAGAAGCAGGGAGAGAGAGAGAGAGATAAAGAGACAGACACTAAGCTCAGCTCACAAAAGACATATCCCAAAGGCATGTCCCCCAAGGGATCCACCTCTTCTAGCCACACCCTACTTTCTTATAGTCACCACCCAGTTAATCCCTATCAGGGGATTAATGCGCTAATCAAGTTAAATCTCTCATAACCCAATCACTTCACCCCTAAAATTTCTTGCATTATCTCACAAATAAACTTTTGAAGACACCTCATATATACACTATAGCATTCCACCTCAGCCCCCAAAGCTCATGCTCATTTACAATGCATTATAAATTTAGTCAATTTCCATGAGTTCCCATGGTATTAGCAGTTCCAAGACTGCCAAAAGTCCAAGTCAAGTCTCCACTGTGACTTAAATCAAACATCCAGCATGAGACATGTGATGTCTCACTGTCAGGATTTGGTGGAACTAGCCATATCAATATAATATTTCTGGTGTTTGTGACAGTTTTATTTTAAAATAATAAGTGATACTTTCATGTTCTGATTTTACAAATCAATATCTATGATAGAGACTAAATATTCCAACTTCAAGAGTTATACTTGTCACTTAATAAGGTCATTTCTCTAAGCCTCCTAGTATGAGAATACACTGTGGATTGTTGTAAACTCAGACAAGAAAATGCCTACTTGGGACCTATATGGGTAGTTATATTGCATTCCGTGGCACTACTTTAATCTTTTCATTGATTAGGTATCTTTCCACTGGCTCATCTATAATCATTGGCCACATTTTTAATATCAATATGTGTGTGCCCTATGATATTATTACTCAGAAAAGAGTGATATACTTATTGTATCATCCTTAGCAAAGAAATGCAGTTAATATGGTTGAATTAGTTCTACAGAAAATACTGAAACCAAACAGGTTTTCTGATCCAACTTTAATTATCAGAGGAGACTTCATCAATGAGAGCAACCTCATTCCATTTAAATGAGGTTTTATTTTTATTTTTATTTATTTTTTTGGTACTGGGGATTGAACTCAGGGGCACTCGACCACTGAGTCACATCCCCAGCCCTATTTTGTGTTTTATGTAGAGACAGGGTCTCACTCAGTTGCTTAGCACCTCGCTGTTGCTGAGGCTGGCTTTGAACTCGGGATTCTCCTGTCTCAGCCTCCCTAAGTGCTGGGATTACAGGTGTGCGCCACCACGCCTAGCGAGATTTTATTTTTAATACATTTGACTATATTGAAACTGGAGGGATGTGTGTCACACACCTGGGAAACCTGGATTTCTCTGTCCTTCAACAGTTGCCTGGTGGATTGCTATTGTTAGCTGTCTATTGTGCAAATCAGTGCTGGGGACATCTCCAGGCCCAAATCTTCTTTCCAAATAGGGCCACAAAAAGACATTTTCACTCAAACTTATATTTTACTCTTCCCATGGCTGGTTAAGAAATTAATGTGTCTGAAAAATTCTCAGGCATCCACGTTCATTGCTTTGAAGTTGAAGCTTTAATTTTGATATAAACTTCAGAGAAATTGAATTAGCACATTTATTTCTTCCCTATCAAGTTTTGCCCTTCACTTGCTCACCCTGCACAGACAAGCAGAAGAGACTCACTATTTACAAAAGATAATAACCTAGCAGGGCCAACTTTCTTGCTATGTTGGGTCCCTGAGGTGTCAGTGATGCATTGTGCTCATCTTCTCAGGGTTCATTGCCCTTTATATGAGGCTCTTAGAGAGGGATTGCTTATCCCACTGGAATGGATCTCCAAAACTCTCTTGCAATGTGGTTAAGAGCCCAGAATCTGGGTGTTACAGTGTTGTGTACTCTAATATCTGCTACATCAATAACAAAAGGTTCTTAACTTCTTAAATCCTCAGTTTCCTTATCTGTCAAAAGGAAATATGATAGCTTTTATCCCATATGATGTTAATTGTTTATCATAATGCTTGACAAGTTGTAAGTAATCAAAAATTTTAGGTATAATTAATGTAGATAACATTTTCCTCCCCAACACACCCAAGGATATGTTATATACTCACGAATAACAGTGGTATGGTTCACAATGAAGAAGAATGTGACAAAGTTTTATAGAGAAAATTAAAAAAAAAACAAAGAGAATTCTAAATTGTTCTCCAAAAGAAATGTACCATTAGAGAGGGAAAAAGCATTAAACCAATAGAAAAATTTCCGAGGGTTACTGAGATTAGATGAAAACTTTGGGACACCTAGGAAATTTCAAGAGATCACAGATATGTAATTGTATCTAAAAATGTGGTCTGTGGGTCACCATTATCAGACTTGCCTGGGGAACTGGTAAAAAAATACAGCATCTTAAGATCCTCCTCACCCCATACCTACTCCTGTAAACAGAATCTCTGATGGTAAAGGCCCAGGGATCTCTATTTTCAGTAAACTTCTCAGGTAAATTCTGCTGTACCAAGGTCTGAAAACCATTGAACAAGTCAAATGTATACTCTGCCTACATGAAAGGCCAGTCTAAACCTTGATAGAGGTAATTAATTATCTCCAACTCTAATCAATACAATAGCAATGAAGATATACAATTTACAGAGCTCTTTACTGTAGTGAAGCAACAAGTTCTGCAGTATAGAATATAATGTAGACTACAGTGAGAAAAGAAACTACCATGAAAAATCAGAATAGAGTATGCTGTTTACTTTTTATCTGAGGAAGTCCCAACCCTGTGAGGATAATTCCTTCTAAGTTAAAAGTCTGGAGATAGCTATCCCAATATAAACCTTTATTCTATTAAAAGACTATACATAATTTGTCTCCCTCAAAAATTTAATCTGTTCCACCTTCTGCTTACCAATTTTCCTGCTATTTAGGTTATTTAATTACTCATTTCCTCCTCTTGAAGGTATTTTACCTTATATTATTGGACCACAGCTTAGACAATAATATATATGTACTAGTATCTACAGTTGAGCACACCCAAGACATTATTTTTGCTTTTTTCATCATCACTACCATAGACAACATTGCAGGCCACCACCATTCATGATTTTTCTTCAAGAGGTTAAAATTTATTTTTCTTATTTTCTGAACAAAAGTAATCACAAAATAATAACCAACAATACCACAATGAAATAGACCTAGAATTCTCCTTTGGCATACACCTAATTCCTTTAAGTTCTCTCTACTTAGACAAGAAATAACAATTTCTGAAATTACTCAGGGAGGTGGTTCATTAAAACAAGTATCTTAATTATTAACACAGAATTACTAGATATTACCTCAATTTTTGATTCATGTCTGAAGCAAACACTGCAATAGTTCTAAGGATATTATATTACTACTGCTATTACTACTCTTGCTACTACTATAACTACTATTATTATTACTAATATCACCACCACTGTTACTACTGGTTAATTTTTATTGAGTGCTTACATCGTGCCAGTTGCTCTTCCTAGTTGTTTACCTATAGCATAACATTTAATCAGAACAATAATGTGATTTAAGTTTTATGACTTTCACCATTTCTTAACAATGAGGAACTTCAAGTAAGGAGAAATTAAATTATTTCTCAAAATGGATATAGCTAACAAGTATTTGATCTGAGTTTAGAAATTCAGGAAAACTGTATTAACCCAATTAATTCGATATTTTCAACAAGAAATAAATCTTTTTTTTTTCCTGCAAGTAGTTCTGGCCCATTTGTATAGCCCATTAGGGAATAGACACTGTGCCTTATACATTTGTCTGTGGCCTCCCATAAGCACTGTGCAGTTTTCAGTCATTGATTTCATTGTTCAATTATGAAGTTTTTGGCTATACATTTATATATGTATTTATATGTATGTGTATATATATTTATATATATACATATATATGTATATACATAAACTTCAATTATGAAGTTTTTGGCTATATGTGTGTGTGTATATATATGTATATATACATATATGTGTGTGTGTATGTGTGTGTGTGTATATATATATATATAGAGAGAGAGAGAGATCCTGGTGTCAAAAACAGGGTATTTTATTTTTAAAATTTTTTTTTAGTCATAGATGGACATAATACCTTCATTTTGTTTTTTTTATTTGTTTTTGTGTGGTGCTGAGGATCAAATCCAGTGACCCACACATGCAAAGCAAATGCTCTATCACTAAGCCACAACCCCAGCCCAAAAAACAGGGTATATTTTAAACAACATTTTTATGTTTTGATGAATGAGGCTTAGAGACATTAACCTATGATCCAAACTTTAAGCCAAACTTCCATATTCCACTGTCAGACCAGAAGTTAGCAGACATAGGAAAAATTGGGGTATTACCATAGGAACTATAAACTCCCAGCCATGGGAGTATTTTCTAAATTAGTTATTCATCAGACACAAATATATCACAATATATTTAAGCTACAATAGCAATTAACTTCTTTTTGTAATTTAATTCTTTGTAATTGTAGATGGATAGCATGCTTTTATTTTATTTATTTTTATGTGGTGCTAAAGATCAAACCCAGTGCCTCACACATGCTAGGCAAGCACTCTACAGTGAGCTACAACCCCAGCCCTAGCAACTAACTTCTTCTTATTAGTTGTGAAATATTATGTTCGTAATGTAAAGATGAAGAGTTTTAACTGTATTAGTTCTATGGCCTTTAAAGACACAATTCATAAAACATTGAGCCATGTCTTAACAACTGAACCACAATACTTTGGTATTGACCACTGTTTTCTCTAGACAAATTGTGGCTTCTGTGCATCAATTAATCAGAATGAAGCTTATTAGGAAGAAAGGACAATAAAGGTGAGGAGACCAGCTGGAAATACAAACTCACGTTTATTTTTAAAACAAAATAAAAATAATAGAAACAGCCAGGTTTTGAAAGGTTTTAAATGTCTTACAGAAACTCTATTTTGAAGTAAACAAAATTGAATTTAACCAGCAGAAATAACTTCCTGATATGAAGATTTAGGCTTCAAATCAACATGATTTACCTTGGAGAATTATTTAACTGAGTGATTGGTAGAAAGAAACATAAAAGTGAATTGTAAAGTCAGAAATATCACAGATGGTGAGATATTCTAAGTATGTGAACATGATTAAGGAGACTATAGACTCACTCCTTGACTTTGGCCTTGGAAAAGAAGGCAATAGAAATGGATGTTATTCTGAAAATGGGATAAGGAGAGAATGGAGATGAAGAGCCAAGAATTTCTTTCATTTAACATATTATGATTGAAGATATTTATAATTCAGAGTCCATTGGAATTGGTCCAGAGCCTATCTGTAGAGCTAATTCAAGAATTGTATATTTAGACTCCCAGGTACAATGCGGCAGCCATTGAATTTGTCCAAAATCTTCAAAATCACTTAGCTGACAGAGAGTACACCACTAGACTAATAAGTGTAGAACTTAAGATTTTCTGGACACCAAAGTCTAGGTCTCCCATGATAATGGAGAGATAGCTTAGAAATGTAACCACAACTGTGATTAAATGGTATAATTAAGAATAAATTCAGAACTTTATATTTGATACTAGGGATTGAACTCAGGGGCACTCTACCACTGTGTCACATCCCCAACCCTATTTTGTATTTTATTTAGATGCAGGGTCTCACTCAGTTGCTTAGCATCTCACTTTGCTGAGATTGGCTTCGAACTCGTGATCCTGCTGCCTCAGCCTCCTGAGATGCTGCGATTACAGGCATGCACCACCACACTCTGCTAAGAATAAATTCAGAACTTCTGAATGGAAGACATGGAGGAAGGATTTGATATCCTTTTGATAATATTAGAGTTATTGTATGAGTTATTGTGGACTATTATACAGAATTAAATAGTATTCCCCTAAAATTCATGCTCACTTGGAACCCGTGGATGCAGCCTTATTTGGACATATGATCTTTGCAGATATAATCAAGTTAAAATGAGATCATTACTGTATTACGATGAGCCCTAATACAATGAATGGTATCCTTATAAAAAGAGAGAAATTTGGGCACAGGTACACATAGAAGGAAGGTGGTCCTATGAATTTGAATGCAGAGATCAGAATTATATTGCCATAAATCAAAGAATGCCAAGGATTGGTAGCAACCACCAGAAACTATAAGAATCAAGGAATAATTCTTCGCTAGAAACTTAACTCCTATGTACTCTGTCAAAAATTATTTTTAAGCGAGACGTGGTGGTGCACGCCTGTAATCTCAGTACTTTGGGAGGCTGAGACAGGAGAATCGCGAGTTCAAAGCCAGCCTCAGCAACAGTGAGGCACTAAGCAAATTAGTGAGACCCTGTCTCTACATAAAACACAGAATAGGGCTGGGGATGTGGCTCAGTGGTCAAGTGCCCCTGAGTTCAATCTACAGTATCAAAAAAAAAATTATTTTCACACAGAAAAAGAGTGAAAAACATGGATGTGAGGAACTTGAATATATTGGAGAGATAGAGAGTTGCATCCAATTGGGTAACACTTCATTCATCCATTATTCAATGTATTGGACACCATTTTAAATTGTGGAGGATGTACAGTGAGCAGTGTCTGTCACTGGTACCCTATAAGCAAAAGCAATAATGAGAGAATATGAAACTCATCATTGGCCTGGTCTTTTCCCCTCCTTCTTTTAGTTACCCAACAGAACCTCTGCATAGCACTAACCTATAGTGCTCCCCTTTCCCCAGGATTCCTGACTTCTAGGATGTTTAGCTCTAGAAAGAACCAATTGTTTTATGTCCCTAACCTTCCAAATACAACCAACTTTTCATCCTCTGGACTTCCCCAATGATCAGAGCCCTCACTTGCACTTGAATCTGAGTCCTTCATTTCCTTTGAAACCTGGTCATAACTCATAACCTCCTTCAAGCAGTTTTTCTTGTGCTCATTCTAGTTCACTCACTTGTTATTTAATGTCTCTAAGTTTCTATATACCCCACTCAGTACATTAATTTTAAATACTACAATTACAATTATAATTGTGTATCTCTCCCTTGACCCACTTGATATTTACTAATACAATCTATACAGGCTTATGTATCTGACTAGGGATCAAAATATGGATGGGTTGCCAGAGGTAGAATGGTCATCTGCTCACATGTGTTTTACCTTATATATGCTTTTAATTTCTCCTTCCTAAGACACTA
Source organism: Xerus rutilus (assembly GCA_028644305.1). Taxonomy (NCBI): domain Eukaryota; kingdom Metazoa; phylum Chordata; class Mammalia; order Rodentia; family Sciuridae; genus Xerus; species Xerus rutilus. Next base: position 31,092,246 of record CM053417.1, read on the forward strand.
GGTAGGATGTGTAATTTCTATCAGGGTGAAACAAGGATGGGGCCTCAGTATTGTCACCTGTACACTGTGTTATTGATGACTAATTCATAGGAGCTTCTCTTCTGAATCAATTAGAATTTGCCTACTCGAGACTGCTCTGATGCACAGTAAGGATCCTAGGAACTCTTCACATAGTTTACATTCTGGTACACAGCTCACTTCCTTACCTCTAGACTCAAATTATATCTCCAGAACATTGACAGATATTGCATCTCTTAATACTTCTGAAGGGTACCATAGCTCTGCATGTTTTATTAACATTGCCACATTGAAACCTTTATCCTTTACATAGTTAAAAGTTTTTATGAACGTTTTTAGTAGGATTAAATGTTTCAGTATACACCTTAGTTGGGTGATGGAAAATTAGAACTGGACCAAAAGCATCTCAATTTTTAACAAAAACCAGTGAGGCTGGGGCTAAGGTTGTGGCTCAATGGTAGAATGCTTGCCTAGCATGTGAGAAACTGGGTTTGATCCTCAGCACCACATAAAAACAAATAAATAAAATAAAGGTATGTGTCCATCTACAACTAAAACAAACTTTTAAAAAGCAGTGAACCTGACATTGATCGTAAGCCAAATTCTAGAATGATTTTTTAAAAGCATAGTTTGTGAGTTATTAGATGTATTTATCATGAAGGTTCTACTTAAAATTATTAAAAATAAGTAAAATTAGTATAAACTAATATTGTTTTTGACAATGTAACTGGGAGCCTTGTGTGACAAAGTTTACTATATTAGAATATCAGGAAAATTCATTGAACAAGAAAATCACAATTTCATCAATGATACATGATTTTATATTCAATTAGGTATATAGTGAGAAATATTTGGAACAATGTAGAAATGTGGTTAGTTGTTAGTACAATTGGTAGAATTGTTAAATACTCAAAGGGCCACACAGAAAGGGCTGATTAATATGTTACTCTTTAGAAGAGGAATTTCCAGTGAAAATTGTGTTCACATTCTGACCCTTCCAGCACTTTAAGATTTGCATGCCATATGAAACACATACTTATACAATCTATATGTATAAAGGAATTGGGACAGAATCAAGATGTCATGTGATCTGAATATGCTAGAGTAATGCTTACATCTAACAATATGCAGTTTAACGTGAAATAATACCCAGTTGTATGCTTATGTCCAGAAAATTGCCTGCATATGTGTCTATGTGGGAAAATACATCAACCACTATGAATGTGAGAATTAAATCTTTGATCAGTGTAAGTCAATCCTATAAGGTGCCTGCTAAGAAAGTTAATGCAACTCTAAGCTATATTATTAGAAATACAGTATCTGAATGGAGCAAGGTGCTAGGTCCATTGTCTAACTGAGCACACCTGTAGTATTGTTTTTGTTAAATTTTGGGCCCTTTCTTTAAAGTTACTATTTCCTTCTCATTCTATGTATAAATTCAACAGTTTAAATTCCATGTGAAAAATTCATGAATCCCAAATCTATATCTCCACCCAGAAGTTTTCTCTAGATGTAACATATACATATCTCTTTTACAACTGCTGACCAGATATGTTTAGTTTTGTCTTCACTTGGCATCTCAAATTCAAGACATCAAAAAGTAATCATCCATACCTTTTACACCACCATCTAATACTACAGCAAATTATTACAACCACTCTGAAAAGCTGTATGGAGATTCCTCAAAAAACTAGTAATGGAACCACCATATGACCCAGCTATCCCACTCCTCAGTATTTATCCAAAAAAATTAAATCAGCATACTATAGTGCTACGCTCACATCAACATTTATAAAAGTACAATTTACAATAGCCAAGTTATGGAATCAGCCCAGGTACTCAACAACAGATGAATATATAAAGAAAATGTTGTATATATTCATGATGGAGTTTTACTCAGCCATAAAGAAGAATGAAATTTATGACACTTGCTGGAAAATGAATTAGAGAATATCATGCTAAGTGAAATAAACCACACTCAGAAAGTCAAGATCAAATGTTTTCTCTTATATAAGGGAGGGGTGGGAAATCCCATGAAAATAGAAGAGAGATCAGTGGAAAAGAGGAAGGAGATTGGTGAGGAGAAAGGAGGGATGGAAAAAGAGAGGAATGATAGAATAAAATTAACCAAATTATCTTATGTACATATACATCATGGTGAATTTCACCTTTGTGTATATCTATAAAGTGCTGATTTTTTAAAATGCTATAACTTAATAGAAGGAAGACCAGTAGAATAAAGGGAGAAGAATCGGGGAGGGAGGAACAGAGGCAAAGGGGATGTACTGGGGAAAAATTTGTAGCAAATTATATTCCATGGTTGTATAATTATTTCAAAATAAACCCTGATATTGTGTGTAACTGTAAAAATCTAATAAAAACATCAAGAAGAAAAATTGATTAATATTTTTCAAAATTTTAGTGCTTTTTGATTTAAAATTGTTTCATATTTTGGCACTATTTAACAGCTTTGTCTCTAATTCAAATACTATTTAACTCATCCATTTAAAAAATGTACAATTTCATGATTTTTAGTATATTCACAGATATACAACCATCATTGTAGGCAGTTTTAGAACATTTTCATCACCTCAAATATAACTTCTTCACCCTTTAGCTCTCACACACCTATCTTTCCTAAGGAAACACCAATAGACTTCCTATATCTATAGATTTCCAATTCTGTATAGTTTATATAAATGGAATTATGTATGTGGTTTTTTTGTGGCTGGTTTCTTTTACTTGGTACAACATTTCCAAGGTGCATCCATGTTGCAGCCTGTGTTAATGCTCCACTCATTTATGTGGCCAAATATTTTGTTATATTGATGTGTTTATTCAGTTTTGGAGCTTTTTGTATTGTTTTCTTTTTTTTTTCTGCTGTTACCAAAACACCTGATTAAAAAAGAAATTTTAGAGGAGAACAAGTTTATTTTAGGTTCATGGTTTCAGAGATCTCAGTCCATAGATGACCAATTCTATTGCTCTGGGACTAAGATGAGGCAGAACATCATAGTGGAAGGGCATGATGCAGGAAAGCAGCTTAGGACATAACAATCAAAAGCAAAGAGATACTTTTGGTTCACCAGGGACAAAATACAAACCCCACAGGCATGCCCCCAGGGATCTACCTCCTCCAGCCATACCCTACCTAAATATAGTTACCACCCAGTTAATCCCTAGCAAGTTGTCATTTATGCCGTGCCTCCTGTGGGTTTGCTCCACGAGTTGGGGTCCCACAGGACGAGGGGACTGAGGAATGGGGTCCCACAGGACGAGGTCAGGGATCCCAGAGGACGAAGGACAATGGGGTCCCGGAGGATGAGGGACAATGGGGTGGACGGTCGTGGAGTCACTCACCCAGACACCGGGGGTATGTAAAACTGCTCTGCCTGAGTGAGAAGCAGACTCATTTATTTCAGTTAGTGCAACAGTTTATATAGGGTCCTCGGACCAATCATGGCCCTGAGGTTAGGTTGCAGCCAATAGGGTATTGATCCATGTCAGGTGCGCAGCCAATCAGCATGGGATGAGAAAAGGAGAGGCACTGAAGGCAGCCAATCAGCATGGGGTAAAGAGGAAGGGAAATATTCAAAGTAACCAATCAGCATGGGGAAAAGGAAAGGGAAGGGAGGCATTGAAGGCATGGAGAGAGCTCCTATATTTCCCCCTTTTTACTTTTATTTGATAAGTCAGCGGGGCCTGTGTGGCCCATAAGCAAGCATGTTGGAGGGATCTGTGATAAACTCCTCATGGGAGAGAATCATTCCACTGGATTTTCCAGACTCCTACATGCTGCATATTTTAGAGTGGGGGGGCACTAACGAAGCTGTAATATGTCTTAGGTTGTGCTCCTCTGAGCACTTACCCGTCATCAATTATCAGCTTGTGCACAAGAGAAGGGGCAAACAAGACTGCACCTGGCTTAGGTGGTGCCCCTCTGGGCATCTTACCCATCATTGGCTGACCAGCCTGTATGCACGTGCCCAAAATGAGCTCTCTCCTAAGAGAAGGAGTAATGGGGTTGAGTAGGGTTGGAAAGGAAGGAGGGTTTGGGGTTAGGGTCAGCCAAACCTGTGAAGCCTTGCGTTTCCAGCGAAGATGGGGTGGATGAGCTTCTTATGTTCTCGAGGTCTGCAATCCATGTCTGCGGCTCCTGCTGGTCCACTGGAACTCTGGAGCTGAACTGGGGCGGGCCCAGGCCGCCATTGGGCAGGGCTGGCTCGTACTGGTTTCTCTGGAGTGACTCTTGCCTTCAATTTGGGCTCCCCAGTGGCTAGCGGCTAGCAGTCCCTGGTTTCCTGTTGGCTGGACACCTGTGGAGTTTCCTGAGGGTGGATCTGGGCCCTCTGCAGCTCCCGCCAGTCTACCTTAGTTTTAGTTTTTAATTGTACAGAGATACAATTGAATTTTTATTGGTGCATTATAATTATACATAATAGTGGGATTTGTTATACATATTGATACATACATATAACATAATTTGATCAGCTTAATTCCCTAGTATCTCCTCTTTACCTGCCTTCCTCTCCCTCATCTCTTTCTTCTAATGGTTTCCATTCTATTTTCATGAGATGCTCTGCTCCTTTTTTTAAAAAAAACTTTATTGTATTGGTTCTTTGTAGTTATACATGACAGACTTCATTTTGATATAGTTATATATATAAGCATGGAATATATCTTATTCTAATTAGTAGCCCATTCTTATGGATGTATATGGTGAGATTCACTATGGTATATTTATGTAAGCACATAGGAAAATTATTTTGCAGTCATTCCACTGTCTCTCTTTTTCCTATCCCCCTCCCTCTATTTCATTCCATTTTATCTAATTGACTGAATATCTATTCTTCCCCTCTTCCCCTTTGTTGTGGGTTAGCATCCACATATCAGAGAAAATATTCAATCTTTGGTTTTTGTGGACTGGTTTACTTCATTCAGCATGATAATCTCTAGTTCCATCCATTTATCAGCAAATGCCATCATCTCATTCTGTTTTATGGCTAAGTGATACAACATTGTGTATATATACCACATTTTCTTTATCCATTTATCTGTTGAAGGGCACATAGATTGGTTCCATAGATTAGGTATTATAAATTGAGATGCTCTAAACATGAGGTGGCTGCATCACTCTACTATGCTGATTTTAAATCCTTTCTCTATTTCCTTGCTGACCTTCTTTATAACTTTCCCATTTGTTACAGAAAGCACAACACTGAACTCTCCAACTATCATTAAATTGTATCTTTCTTCGTCTATGTCAGCTTTTGCTTCATATATTGATGCTCTCTTAAAAGCAGATGTTTATAATTGATATATTTTATTGATGCATCAGCCCTTTTTTCATTAGAAAATGTCATTCTTCACTTCTAGTAATCTTTTTGCATTGAAATTTATTTCATCTGATAGTAGTATAGTCTTTCAAGTCTTTTTTGCTTTTGTTTTTTTTTTTTGGTTACTGCTTATATTAAATGTTTTTTGCATCTTTTATATTTTGTATTGGTTCTTTTAATTATGCATAACAGTAGAATCTATTTTTTCATAATTATACAAGCATGGGATAGATCTTATTTTAATTCAGACCCCAGTACATCTTCTTCCCTTTCCCTCTCCCCCTGTTCTATTCCCTGTTCTATTCCCTCTATTGATCATTCTTCCATTTACCCATAGTAAATTTTTTAATTAATTTCTTGTGGATATGCACAATGGTGAGATTAACATCAGTATATTCATATTTATTTTTAATCTGCATCCTAGAACATGAAGCATACCTCCTATAGATAGTATATAGTTAGATTATGTTTTTGAATCTAATCTGACAATCTCTTCCATTTCACTGGAATATTTAATTCATTCACATTTTATATTATCATTCATATAGTAGGATTTATGTTCACCATTTGGTTTTTTGTTTTCTGTATATCACATTCTTTTTCTTCTCTCCTTTCTTTGTCTGAATTAATTAATATTTTTCATATAGTACTGTTTTTCACCATTCTTTTGTTATATTCTTTATTCTTGTTCTAAGTTTTACCATATTCATCTTAACATATCGGAATCAGCTTCCAATTTACACTACCTTGATTCTAGTAGTATACAGAATTATCATTCCTATAAAAGTGTAGTCACTTATACCTCAAGTTGTGGTATTATTGTTATATATATTGCATCTATTAATGTTACAAAACAAACAACACATTGTTAAAGTTATTGCTTTACTATCTGTAATCACTTCCTTAGACCAATACAGATTTGCTCCTACCTACCTCTTTGAGCTATTTTTTAAAAATATTTTTTTAGTTGTAGATGGACACAATATCTTTATTTACTTTTATGTGGTGCTGAGGATAGAACCCTGTGCTTCACACATGCTAGACAAGCACTCTACCATTGAGCCACAACTCCAGCCCCCTCTTTGGGCTTTCATTGGCAAATATATTACATATATTCCTTTCTATATATTTTAGATTCAAAAATATATTATGTGCGTATGATTTTAAAATTTTTTTAATTGTTGATGGACCTTTATTTTATTTATTTTTATGTGGTGCTGAGAATTGAACCCAGTGCCTCACGCATGCTAGGCAAGTGCTGTACCACCAAGGCACAACCCCAGCCCATGTGCATATGATTTTATGCAAATGTTTGAAAATCTATTGGGAGAAGAATTGGAGAAAGATATGGATTTTTGTTTTTATAATTACATAATTACCTTTGCCATACTTTACTTTTACTCTTTATTTTTTCATGTGGATTAGTATTACCATCCAGGGTATTTTGCTTTCAACCTAAACAACTGTCTTTAGTGTTTTTCTTTAAGCAGTTCTTCCAACAGCATAACTGTTTTTGTTCATTTATGAGAGTCTTTATTCTGCCTTCAAATTGTGAAGAAAACAGTTGGATATATGATTATTGGTTTATAGTTATTTTCCCTTATCACTCTGAATATGTAATTCCACTCCCTTCAAAACTGCATTGTTTTGAGTATTGAGCTGTTAATCTTTTTAGTACTCCTTCATAAGTCATGAGTCACTTTATGATTTTTAACATTTATAGATTTATATTTCTATTTGTGGATATTTTTGCATTTATCTTATATGGAGTTTATTATTCTGATTGGATATGTAAACTGCTGTTTATCAGTAAATTTCAGAAGTTTTCTGCCATTATTTCTTTGAATGATTTTGTGCTCCTTTCACTTCTTTCTTCTGGTTTTTCTATTATGCATATGTTGCTGTACCGTTTGGTATCCTGCATTATTCTGAGCTTCTCTTCATTTTTCTTTACTTCTGTTTTCTCTCTGTTCTTTGTGTTGCATATTTTTAAGACCACTTCTTTAGGTAGCCTATTCAAATCTACTATTGAACTCATCTGGTGATTTTTTTTTTAATTTATCAAACTTGCATTTTCCAACTTTATAAGTTCCATTTGGGTCTTTCTATTATTTTTAACTTTTTATTGGTATTCTGTATTTGATGCAACATTGCCATCTTAACTTCCTTTACTTCTTTAATCATAGTTTCTTTTATTTCTGTGAACATGTTAATAGGCAAGCTCAATGATCTTTTCTGATAAATGTGACATCTGGTCTCTTTTATAGGGAATTTCTATTGCTTCCTTTTATGCCAGTGTATGCATCATACTTTCCGTTATTTTTTTGCATACCTCAGTTTTGTTGTTGGAAATTGAACATTTTAGACAATGTATGGTACCAATTCTGGTTGAACAGTGTTCAATCTCTGATGTTCTTCCTCAAGAGGGCATAATTTTAGGTATGTGCACAGTTACCCAATAATGACAGTAGTTTTGGTTGAACTCTCTTCTATTTCCCTGACTAAATTCACCTATTAAACTACAATAATCAAAGGCTTATTGCTGTATTGTGTCAAGAATGTCTCAGCATGAATTGCTTTACAATGAATCCAATGAAAGTCTGGTTTCTTTGAAGGGTTAACTTCTGAAATTGGAGTTTGATTTTTGTTCTGAATCCAGAAGGACTTCTCTAATCTCTATTATTTCATGGTTCTCTCCTGCAAACTGCACTACAATTTAGCCTATGTCTTCGATCTCTTCCTAGTTACATTTCATCACAAATTCCTTTATTAAAGTGATTTTAGGCTTTAACTTCACTTTCTTTTAAAAATAAAATCAATTCTTTTAGAAAGAGATTATGAATTACCTAGTTTATGTACTTTCCCAGCCCCAGAAAAATCTCTGAGTCAGGGTCTTCAAGATAGGAGTTGGGACGATGACAAGTTTTCTCTAAAAGACATCCCTATTCTTGTTGCTGAGAACATTCAGTGAAGGGGCTAGGCAGCAGACTGAGATACTCTCAGCTTGTCTCTTCTGCCATGGAATTATAACATCAAAAACCAGAGCAAGAAAAGTCAAGGCTCCAGTATTCTTGGTGTGCTAATCAAAGTAGAGCCTCTTTTCTATGGAGTGAGTGAATCCCTAAACATTTGACCACACTTGCCTTGGTTTTAGACTCGTAACCAAGCAGCAAGAAAAGAATTGCTAATATTCTCTTCCTAGGAAAAAACAATTTGTATGGGCATTGTAGGAAGAGGAAATCTTGCATTCTTGGTCAAAGAAGTCTGAGTGAATCCTAGTCTCACTGAGGTAGGAGGGGAGAAGAAAGAGTGGTCTTCATACAGATATCAGAGTCTCTTGCTTTTCCAGTGAATTTTCATAGGCATTCTTAAGTAGTGCTTATTATTTGGAACATGAATGCTCCCAATGCCGATGTGTTAAAGGTTTAGTCCCCAGCTCATGGCACTATTGGTGCTATTGGGAGGTGGTGAAACCTTTAGGAGGTAGGGCCTAGTGGAAGGAAGTTAAGTCAATGGGGATATAATCTCAAAATGTTATATTGGGACCTAGGCCCCTGTCTTCTTCTGTATGCTTACTGGCCATTATGAGGTGAGCAGATTTGCTGCATCATGTGCTATCCACCATGATGTCCTGCCTCACCAAAGTCCCATAAACAATAGAAATCTCTGAAACTGGGAGCCAAAATAAACCTCCTCATAAGTTGGTTATCTCAGGAATTTTGTCATAACAATGGAAAGTTTGCCAACATGAATAGATTTTTCTTCATTTATTGCTAACTTTTAGGACCATTTCCAGGATCTTTACATGTTTTTGTTTATTTGTGGTTTTCAAAAGCTTCGTTTGGGAGTGATTAAATAGTTCCTATTGCTATCATGTTATAAATCATTATCCCTAAATAGTATTTAATATATATCATTTTTGTAGCTATGGGTAAAGTTGTTGGGTGGTGAAAATGATTAGAATTCAGGAAGTTAAATTAGGGTACTTTTTAAGTCAGTTTTGCATCACTGTAACTAAAAGACCTGACAAATAAAACAGAGAAGGAAAAGTTTATTTTAGTTCATGCTTTCAGAAATTCAGTCCATGGTTAGTTGCTGCCATAGCTCTGGGCCTTACGTGATGCAGAATATCATGAAGGAAGGGTGTGGTAGAGGAAAGCAGTTCAGGATATGGCAATTAGGAAGCAGAGAAAACTCTTCTCACCAGGGACAAAATATGTAGCCCAAAGGCACACCCCCAGTGACCTATCTTCTCCAGCCACACCTTACTTGCTATCTATAGTTACCACCCAGTTAATCCCTATCAGGGAATTAATCCACTATTAGGTTACAGGTTTCATAATCTAATCATTTCCCTTTTAAACATTCTTGCCTTGTCTCACATGTGAGCTTTTGGAGGACACCTCATATCCAAACCACAATAGGTATTATTTAAGTCCAATATATAGATAACAAAAGCTTGAACTTAGACAATAGTTTAAGCAAAATTCAATAGAAAGAAAAAGTAGAATGAATATTTAGGATGTATTTATTGTATATATGAAGTAAGAGAAAACAGGAATGTCCCTAGTTTCTCAGTTTACTAATATAGGTGATAGTGTAAGTAAAGCTACACTTGAATAATGAACATAGGAAGAGGCCTTCAGTTGGCACATGAGATACTTGTGAATCATCTAGGTGTATTTCTCAAATAAGCATTTTACACATATGTGTGAAGCCTAGGGGAGTTATGGGATGAATGTATATTTTTAGAAGTCATCAACATTTCATTCGGCAATGGAAACTACAAAAACAAATAAAATTGCTAAAGACAAATACATATAGAATGAGAAAAGCAGTATACAGAGCACAGAATTTTTGAGGAGAAGAGAAACAATGAAGGGAAAGTGGACTAGAAGGAGCAATGAAAGGGAAAATGAATGATCAAAATAGTGTGGTGTGATGAAAATCTGGTGTTTCAAGAATAAAGTGATTAATTCTTATCTGATCTAAGAGAAGTTGCATAGCTTAAGGAAATTAAAATACTGATTGAAGTTATCAATTTCTGCCATTTTTCTCCTTGGTCAAATGGAAAATTCTTATGAAACATACAAGACACTCTAATCCTTCTCTGAGCATTTCCCTGCCGCCCACTCTATTTTCACTTTCAGATAGATTTAACTCTCTTTTCCATGTCCTCAAAGGATCTAGTTCATACTTTTATAGTACTCATCACAGAGCTTTGTAATGTTTGTCACCCCATTAATTTCCCCCATTAGACTGAGTGTCTTCAGTGAAGATTTTATACTTTTCATTAGTGTTAGGTGCCTAGAAGATACAAAGTCAATATTTGCTGGTGTATAAGAGGACCTGAAATAATATTTTACAAAAGAGAGTCAAAGGAACTGGAAATATTTGTCATAGAGGGAAAAGTAGTGTCAAGACTGGCCCACTGTCAATAAACATTTGGCAAATGGAAAAGTGATTTAACTTAGTGGCCGCCAAGACTAGGATGAATAGGAAGAAACTCAAGAAAAGATATTTTGTTTAATTTGAGAAATGGTTTATGAAATGATCAGCAAAAACATCAAATGAACTGTCATTAACCTACTAGTAGCAATTTCTCACCATTGGTAGTGTCTAGTAATGAGCTGGATGAGTTGGCTGAGGGGGAAGCATTTTACAGAGCATTTATACATCAAATGTATGATTGAATTTTGTGATCTTAAAGAAATTCTTATGTATACTGGATTTTTATAATTATATTTTAAAATTGTATATATTATCAGTTGGAAACATAGTTCAAGACCAATAGATGATGATCATGTGATCTTGGTCTCAAAAATAATGCAAATATAATCAGGGTTACAGAGTTACCAAATAAAAATATAGAATGTTCAGTTAAACTTAAATTCTATGCAAACAAAGGATAGTATCTTAGTATACATATATGCCATGTAATATTTAGGATATACTTACACAAAAAAATTATTATTTATCTGTAATTCAAATTTAACTGGTGCTAAGGTTTGAATATGGTGTATCCTCTCCCAAAGTCATGTTGAAATTTAATCCCCATTATATGATATCAAGGGGTGAGACCTGATGAGACTTTTCAAAAGGTGATCAGAGCTCTTCATTTAATTTATTCATGCAATTGTTTATGCAATTAACTTCTATTCAATAGTCCTTGAAACTCTCCAGAGCAATTAGACAAAAGAAATTAAAGGGATACAAATAGGAAAAGAAGAACTCATACTATCATTATTTGCTGACAACATGATACTATACTTAGAGGATCCAAATGATTTCACCAGAAAAATTCTAGAATTAATAAATGAATTCAGCAAAGTAGGAAGATATAAAATCAATACCCATAAATAAAATGTATTTCTATACATCAATGATGAATCCTCTGAAAGAAAAATTAGGAAATCTACCCCACTCACAGTAGCCTCAAAAAAAAATATTTGGGAATCAATGTAATAATAGGTGAAAGACCTCTGTAATGAAAACTACAGAACATTATAAAAGAAATTGAAGAAGACCTTAGACGATGGAAAAATCTCTCATGCTTCTTGGATAGGCAGAATCAATATTGTCAAAATGGCCATACTAGCCTAAGTGCTATGCCAATTCAATGCAATTCCAATTAAAATCCCAGCATCATTCCTTACAGAAAAAGCAATCATGAAATTTATTTGGAAAAATAAGAGACCCAGAATAGCTAAAGCAATCTTTAGCAAGAAGTGTAAAACAGGAAGCATCACAATGCCAGAACTTGAACTATACTACAAAACTATAGTAACAAAAAAATCATGGTATTGGCACCAAATTAGACATATAGACCAATGGCACAGAATAGAAAAGACAAAGACAAACCAACATAAATAAAGTTATCCCATACTAGATTAAGGTGCCAAAAACATACACTGGAGAAAAGATAGCCTCTTCAACAAATGGTGCTGGGAAAATTGGAAATCCATATGCAGCATAATAAAACTAAACTCCTACCTCTCACTATGCACAAAAGTCAACTCAAAGTGAATCAAGGACCTAGGAATTAGACCAGAGACCCTACACCTAATAGAAGAAAAAGTAGGCCCAAACCTTCATCATGTTGCATTAGGCCCCTACTTTCTTAACAAGACTCCTAAAGCACAAGTAATAAAATCAAGAATCAATAAATGAGATTGATTCAGACTAAAAAGCTTTTTCTCAGCAAAAGAAACAAGACAGAACCTACATTTTGGGAGCAAATTTTCGCCACATGCACATCAGATGGAGTACTAATCTCCGGGATATATAAAGAACTCAAAAAGGTTAACACCAAAAAAACAAACAGCCCAACCAATAAATGGGCTAAGGAGCTAAACAGACACTTCTCAAAAGAAATACAATTGATAAGCAAATATATGAAAAAAATGTTCAACATCTCTAGTTTCTGGGAGCCATCCATGGAATGCCTGAAATACTTCTCTTCGTCATTGTAGCCATGGGAGAGATTGGGCAGCATTTTGAGCCTCCTGTGATATTCCATGGCCAGGTCTGCCTAATTCAAGTTCCCCTCCACTTCCACTCTGCTAAGGAAGTTCTTATTGCCTCACTGGGAATGGACATACTCCAGTTAGAAACTGAGTCAGCTTACCTGCTCCTGCTTTTTAAAAACAATATTTTTAGCCAGTCAAATATTTTGTAAATTGATTGGCTCCCATCTTGAAAATACATTAAAGCTTTCTGCATTTATAAATTAAAAATGGGGAATATGTAGAGAGCTGTCCGTGAGCTTTGTGTGGACCACCATGCAAGAGTCTCACACAGCATGAGTGATGGGCTGACCTGCTGTAGCCACTCAGCCCCTCTGAGATGGGTATGACCCGCCAAGATGCCAATAAACCTGCTGACTGCAAGACTCTGCCTTCAGAATGTTCGATGGAAGGTCTTTGAAGTCCCCCAATATAAATAAAGCACACATGGTGGTCATTTTGCCATTTTGCCATTTTCCAGTTGCCGAAAGTCAGAACCTATCCTACCCCTGGGTTTTGAAAGTATTTTCTGTGTTCCATGGGTTTTTTTGCTGTCTTATTTCTTTTAGTTAGTCTTCTACTGGTCAGGGAATTTTGTCCTTACTGTCCATGTGGAATGTGGATGACATATTTTAATTAGAGAAATGTAAATCAAAACTACTCTAAGATTTCACCTCACTCCAGCGAAAATGGCAGTTATCAAGAATACAAGCAACAATAAATGTTGGTGAGGTTGTGGGGGAAAAGGCACACTCATACATTGCTGGTGGGACTGCAAATTGGTGCAACCAATTTGGAAAGTAGTATGGAGATTCTTTAGAAAAACTTGAAATGGAACCACCATTTAACCCAGCTATCCCACTCCTCAGTCTATACCCTAAATAATTAAAAACAGCATGCTATAGTAACATAGCCACTTCGATGTTTATGGCTTCCCAATTCACAATTGCTAAACCATGGAAGTAACCTAGATGCCCCTCAATAGATGAATGGATAAACTGTGGTATATATACACAATGGAATATTACTCAGCATTAAAGGAGAATAAAATCATGGCATTTGCAGGTAAATGGATGAAGTTGGAGAATGTCATGCTAAGTGAAGTAAACCAATCCCAAAAATCCAAATGCCAAATGTTCTCTCTGATAAGTGCATGCTGATCCATAATGAGAGTGAGGGGGATGTGGGAAGAATGAAGGAACTTTGGGCAAAGGGGAAGGAGAGGAGGGGAGGGGCCATGAGGGTAGGAAAGATGGTGGAATGAGATTGACATCATTACTCCAGGTACATGTATGACTGCACATATGATGCAATGGTACATTATGTACAACCAGAGAAATGAAAAGTTGTGCTGCATTTGTGTGCAATGAATCAAAATACATCCTGCTGTCATATTACCTAATTAGAATTAATTAATTAAAAATATTAAAAAATCTCTAAATGACTATGAAAAGAAGGCAAAGTATATAGACTGGTAGTTTACAAAAGGGAAGTAATTATGACCCTTGTTTGTATTTGATTGGCAGGTATCTTTTCCACTCATAATAAGAGATCTGATAATTCAAACTATATTGAGATATAATTTATCATCTTTAAGACTGAAAATAATTCATAGTCTGGTGAGTTTGTGGCATGGGAAAATAGATATTCTTACATATTGTTGATAAGCAAATGACATAAGCCATATGAAGTTCAATCCAGTGATAGCTTTCACTATGCAGATACATTTATTTCCATAGTGTTAAACTACAGATACACTCTCCCACATTGCAAAACAAAATATATCTTAATATATGTGCCTGTTTAATAATTGTAGAATTTTTTATAACATCAAAAGCAATGTAAATGTTTACCCTTAGGGGATTGACTAAATATACCATGATATTTCCATACAATGGAATACTATGCAGCTACAAAAATGAATAAATTATGTACTGATCAAGCTTTCCAAAATATATAGTTGAGTGAGTGAAAAAAGGTACAGAAAATGTACTACTTAACATTACTGCCATTTTTAAAAAATTGGAGGACAATAAGAATATTATTCATATTTGTGTGTGCCTTGTAGAACACTAGATAGCTACATCAGGAACTTTAAAAAATTTGCCTATTTGAACATAGAGTTGCACATTGAGGCTAGCAGAAAAGGCATGAGAAGGAAACTTTTCATGCATATATGTTTATACTTAAATTTGCATCATATGAGGATAATTTTTAAAAATGTTGCATGAAGAATGCTATGATCATTATCTTTGGTTGAGTCATGTCATACCTCCTTCATAAATAAAACTATTTTTATTACAACACCTTGGACCTAAACATCTAGAAACAGATTCATATTTCCTGAACTCAAAACTAGTCTACACTGTTACCATTTTATATTGATATGTCTAAATATGTAAAACATTAACATATTAAGGCCACACTGATGCCCCTTCTCAATATACATGTTTATGTGAAATTATAGACTCATTCTAATTCTTTTGCCCTGTGGTATCCACATTTCCCCTTCATGTGAGTCTATGTTCACCTATTTTCATTAACTTCCTTTTTTTCCAGAAACTACTATTTAGAAATATATCTTCGTTATCTTCCTACCTCATCTCTTCACCTTTTCATTTAAACATAACATCTATATTAATTTAACAGTGTTCATGCATATACATATAAGTACACACATCTTCATGGAATTGTGCATGATTATTTCCTAGCTCTGTGGATTCTTGTTGGAGGCATCAGCCTTCTCAAACTTCTATTTTCTCTTTTATTTTTCTGACTTCCTTCTAGTTAATGTCAAAAAGTTAACAGCTTACTTTTATAACTTTTACATATATGAAATTATGCTCAGTAGGATTAGGGCATGTGGGATTACATATTGATAATGAGAATACTGACTCAGTATTGGCTCAGGAAAGGAGGGGCTTGAATATACAGATGGGTCCATCAGATAGAAAAAGTGAGTATTAAGATAATGAAAGCTAGAACTTGCAACCTGTGAGGGTAGATGGTAGAATGATGTTAGCTACCCCCTGGGCTTTTTGCTAAACAAAGGATCATGTTCTTAAATTAGAGTAAGTGTTTTAGCTGTGGGATTTTTGGCATCAATCTGCCTGAAGGAAAAATAGTTTTGTGGATGGAGAAAATGGGGTCTTTTTTTTAATTGTAAATATTTTTATTTGTTCATTTTCTCTCTCCTAGTAGGATGTAAACTTCTCAAAGACACTTTGTCAATTATGCCCAGTGATACATATCTCAAATCATAAGAAAAACTCAAGCTATCTCTGAAACTCCTGTTGCTCAGCATCCTCACTAACTTTTAGAATTATAAGAATTTTAAATTTTTTGTTAATCTGGTGGTCATGGTTTTAATATTCTCCTCATTCACCATCTTCCTTGCCATGAACTTTTGGTGACTTGGAACACTTTAATCCTCACAAAGCCACTTCCCTTTCTTTGTTAAATTCTTTTTAGCTATGCCTGACAGTAGAGTGTATTTTGACATATTATACATATATGGAGTATAACTTGTTCTACTTAAGATCCCACTCCTGTGGTTGTACATGATGGGGAGTTTTTTTTTTTTACTGGTTGTATATTCATATATGAACATATGAAGTTTATGTTCAATTCATTCTGTCTTTCCTATTCTATTATCTATTATCCCTCTTCCCTTCCCTTTATTCCCTTTTTTATAATTCGATCAACTTATGACAGCTTAATTCACAATAGCTAAGCTATGCAACCAACCTAGGTGCTCTTTAACTGATGAATGAATAAAGAAAATATGGTATATATACACAATGGAGTTTTTCTCAGCCACAAAGAAGAATGAAATTACAGCATTTGCTGGTAAATGCATGGAACTGGAGACTATCATGCTAAGTGAAATAAGTGAATCCTAAAAATTCAAAGGCCAAATGTTCTACTAGGTGGATACTAACACACAATTAGGGGGCAAGAATAGGTTATTTTTTCATATTTTTGATATTCACCTAAGTTTTTCCTTCTACGGAAGATTAAGCTAGTAGCCTCATCTTTCTTTCATCTGTTGACTTAAGAAAAAAGGGAAAGGAAACTCCCAAAGGTATCTATTAGCCTACCATTTATTGACATGATCCAGGTTCACTTGAAGCAATATTAAAGAGGTAGTGATGGGCTGGGGCTATAGCTCAGTGGTAGAGTCCTTGCCTAGCATGCATGAGGCACTGGGTTTGATCCTCAGCACCACATATAAATAACAAATGAATAAAATAAAGATCCATCAACAACTAAAAAATATATTAAAAAAGAGGTAGTGAAAAGAAAGTGTTGAGATCTTGCTGCTGGGACACATGTGAGTACCCAAGGATGTAAGAGCTGATGGTATAGCTCTACAATTAGAGATGATGGAGCTGGAGCTGAGGAAATAGCTATATGGTAAAAACCTAACATACCTGGACAAAGTTCAGGCTAAAGATGATTTTTTAAATTTATTCTATTTAGGTATACATGATAGCAAAATGTGTTTTGATTCATTGTACACAGATGGAGCACAAATTTTCATTTCTCTGGTTGTACATGATCTAGAATCACATCACATATGCAGTCATACATGAACCTAGGGCTATGATGTCCATCTCATTCCACCATCTTTACTGTCCCCATGCCCCATCTCCCCTGCCCCTCCCTCCCCTTTGACTAAATTCTCTCCATTCTTCCCATGTCCTCTCCTCCATTATGGATCAGCATCCACTTCTTAAGGAGAACATTCAGCATTTGGTTTTTTGAAATTGGCTTACTTTGCTTAGCATGATATTCTCCAAATCCACCCATTTACCTGCAAATGCCATAATTTTATTCTCTTTTATTGCTGAGTAATATTCCATTGTGTATATATACCACAGTTTCTTCATCCATTCGTCTATCAAAGGGCATCTAGGTTGCTTCCACAGTTTAGCTACTGTGAATTGAACTGCTATAAACATTGAAGTGGCTGCATCACTGTAGTATGCTGTTTTTAAGTCTTTTTGGGTATAGACAAAGGAGTGGGATACCTGGGACAAATGGTGATTTCATTCCAAGTTTTCTAAAGAATCTCCATACTGCTTTCCAGATTGGTTGTACCAATTTGCAGTCCTACCAGCAATGTATCAGCGTGCTTTTCCCCCCACAACCTCACTAATATTTATTGTTGTTTGTATTCTTGATAATTACCATCCTGACTGGTGTGAGATGAAATCTTAGAGTATTTTCGATTTGCATTTCTCTAATTGCTAGAGATGTTGAACATTTTTTCATATGTCTGTTGATCAATTGTATATCTTCTTCTGAGAAGTCTCTGTTCACTCCTTAGCCCATTTGTCAATTGGGTTGTTTGTTTTTATGGTGTTAAGTTTTTTGAGTTCTTTATATATCCTGGAGATTAGTGCTCTATCAGATGTGTGCATGGCAAAAATTTGTTCCCAGAATGTCAGCTCTCTGTTCACTTCATTGATTGTTTCTTTTGCTGAGAAGAAGCGTTTTAGTTTGGATCCATCCCATTTATTGATTCTTGATTTTACTTCTTGCACTATAGGAGTCTTGTTAAGGAAGTAAGGTCCTAATCTGACGTGATGAAGATTTGGGCCTACTTTTTCTTCTATTAGGAATAGGGTCTCTGGTCTAATTCCTAGGTCCTTGATCTACTTTGAGTTGAATTTTGTGCATGATGAAAGATAAGGTTTTAGTTTCATTTTACTGCATATGGATTTCCAGTTTTCCCAGCACCATTTGTTGAAGAGGCTATCTTTTGTCCAATGTACATGTTTGGCACCTTTGTCTAGTATAAGATAACTGTATTTAAATGGTTTGTCTCTGTGTCTTCTATTCTCTACCATTGATCTACATGTATATTTTGGTGCCAGTGCCCTGCCGTTTTTGTTACTATAGCTTTGTAGTATAATCTGAGGTCTGGTATTGTGATGCCTCCTGCTTCACTCTTCTTGCTAAGGATTGCCTTGGCTATCCTGGGTCTCTTATTCTTCCAAATGAATTTCATGATTGCCTTTTATATTTCTATAAGTGACATTGTGATTTTAATTGGAATCACATTGAATCTGTATAGTGCTTTGGGTAGTATGTCCATTTTGACAATGTTGATTCTGCCTATCCAAGAGCATGAGATATTTTTCCATCTTCTAAGGTCCTGTACAATTTCTTGCTTTAGTGTTGTATAGTTTTCATTATAGAAGTCTTTTACCTCTTTTGTTAAATTGATTCCCAAGTATTGTTTTTTGAGGCTATTATGAATGGGAGTAGTTTTCCTAATTTCTCTTTGAGAAGATTTATCACTGATGTATACATGTTTTAATTAGGTGAGAGTCCAGTCAATTTAAAACTGAGTAGAATGTATGGAAGATAGGTAAATGGACGATAGTCGACATTTGGGAGATCTGTGTATAAGGAGAGGCTGTAACTGAATAGAGTAATGTAGATCATTAGCTACACTCTTCCTCACAAATCCTGATTCAGTAATTGTGCTGATCACCAATCAGGAAAAGCTCCAGACCTATAAGGGGATCAGAGTACTAGGCAGTTTAATTGAATAATTATAAATAATAGTAAAAATAGGTAACCGTTAGCATGTCCTTTTTATATTGCTCTGTTAAATACATTAAATGTATTTTATTTACTCTTCCCAGTGATTCTGTGAGGCATTTATAATTATCTTAATTTTACAGTTTTAAAAATTAAAGTCAAAGAAGTTGAGTTATTTGCACAAATTCTCATAGCAAGTTAGTGATAAAATTAGGACAAAAATCATCTAGTCTGTCCTTGGAATACAAACTCTTTTTTAAAAAAATATTTTGTTTAGTTGTAGATGAACATAATATCTTTATTTATTTATTTTTTTATGTGGTGCTGAGGATCGAACCCAGTGCCTCACATATGCGAGGCAAGCGCTCAACCGCTGAGCCATAACCCCAGCCCCTCGAATACAAGCTCTTTAACTTCAAGGACCCAAGCAAAAATTATGGACTCAATCAGCACTGTGATAGCAGCACACAGTGAAAGCAGAAATCCAGGGACAAGCCAGATCCCTAAGTATCTTTAAGCACCAAACCACTGGCACATCTAGTAGCTACTTAGAAATGGGAAACAAATTGGGTGCCCCTAATTTGTAGCTGGATTCCAGCTTGAGGATGGCAGTTTATTTCTTAACCCTACTGACTGCTGGGGCTAAGATTACCAATAAGCTCACTCAGGAACTGGGGAATTTGTTGGCCTAATGGAAACGTCCATAAAACTCAACTTGAGGAATTGAGCAAAACAAAATCCTAGCCTATTGCAAGTCCTTTTTACACATGAAGTCTAAAGTTTTGTCACGCTTGGGGAGAAGAGAGTTTTGCTTCATTTTCTTTAGCTTGAAAGTCCTGTGTCATTTAGCTCACATTGTAGTCTTTGGGATCAAGATGTCCCTTATGGATAATGATTGTATATCTCAGGTCATCCTTGTATCTTTCAATAAATATCTTACAATTCATTCAATTGAACTCCTTATAGCTTGAAAGGCTAAACGTTCATTCTGAAATGAATGCCACTGAGAAACTACCAGGGAACCACAAACCTGTCAATTTGAATGAAATAACACCCCTACAGCAGATTTCTAGCCATCTAGCTTTCACTAAACAAAAGCAGCTGTTGGAGGGGAATTGTGGCTTTCTCTAATTGTGAATTACTAAGGGCCACAGGCATTTCCAATAGAGATATTGAGTTATGTATTGGAACATTCACTGGTATCAACATATTTATAAACCCTCTGGGCCTCCTCCCATAAGCTTTAGTATATCTTTGTAGGTACTGATCAGACTTTCCAACACTGGCAAATAAGCAGGAGGGATGTATCTGCAGCATTTGCTTTTTCTATGTTTGGATAAGCAGGGCATATAAAAATAAAAATATAAGACCTGAGTCATCATGTGCCTTTTTTTAAGTTGAGTACTATAGCACAAAGACAGGATCAGCACAGTTCCAAAATCCATAGGGGTTCTATGTTGTCACTTGTTCAGCAATCAGCTAATGGGCAGACCTTGCACAATAACTTGCTCACTAAGGAATTTTCACTTCCTACAGAGTAACAGGCCCTGCAACTTGAGTGACAAAAATGAGATAATCTCTATAATGAGGGGCTTCAAGGACATTTACTACTTAGAAACTTTTTCAAATTCCCATAGTTTACCTTATGTCTTAGTTGCCTTGAGAGGTGACAGGTGATTTGGTTAGTTATCTAGGAAGAAGCTTAGCAGCCATTCACTCTTGTTTTGCAGAGCTCTCTGGGCAGATGCAGAAATCAGTTCTTGGGGGACAGGAAATAAGAAATCACACTGATGGATGAATCAAGAAAGCCCTCCTCAAAGATCATTCACTGCCTTTGGGCAGCCAAGAAAAACTACTGGATACAATGACCTAGAATTTCTGCAAACATAAATCTGAAGGACCTTCAGTTGTTCTACAAAAAAAAAATCACTGCTTTATTAAAAAACAAAAGTTCCAAATTGAAGTACCTCCTGAAATAATCTGTAAAATTAAAGATAAAGCCCTGATCAAATCTCAGAGCCCACCTCTCAGGGCAGAGTGTTTGAGTACCTGTTTAAAATGTAGATTTGAGTGAGAGTCTAGTGGTCCTATAATTCAGTCTGAATTCAGACAATCTATATTTAAACCCCAGCACACAAACTTGAGGTTTAGCAGAGGCAATTCACCCTGTCTACAATCCCATTAGCCATCAATTAGAGCCACATCTACATTCTAAGATAATGTGTTTTCTCTGACAGCAAAGCTTCAAAACAAGTCCCATTTCTTCCCTATTTATTGCTATTAAATTTACCCGTTACAGAAATTCTGTAGTTATTCTTTGATCTTGCTCAAGGTATATAAAATTTCATCTAGAAAAATATATGACTTACTAATCTATGTTTCAATAAGAGGAGGTTAAATAATATATATGTCCTATCTTATTTTCCCCTCTGAAATCCACTAAATTGTATAAATTAATAGCTAATAATTACAATCAAAATAATATATAAAAGAATTTATCATAATGTGTGAGATATATTTACTCAAAAATCCTAGTTCATATCTCCTTTTTCAAATTCATAGCACTAATATTATCAATAATAATAGAAATAATAATAGTCTTATTTATTACTGGTTATGCTTAGCTTAATCCAAGAGATATTTTCTTCCTAGCTCTGTTACATATTTTTAAGACCTTTATTTCATTTATTTGTTTTTATGTAGTGCTGAGGATCAAACCCAGTGCCTCTCACATGCTAGGTAAGTACTCTACCACTGAGCTACAAACCCAGCCCCTCTTAGTTAATCTTGATATTTTCTTTTTTTCGTCCAGTGATATTTACACCACATGGGGATCATCCACAACTTAAACTGTTTCAGCAATTAAGAACTACAGCATGCACATTTTTCCTTCATAGTAAGAATTCACAATTTGCATAATGATCTTAAATATGTATTTATCCCTCCTATATGCAGGGTTCTATGCCAAGTATACATAAATATTTGAGGGGATAGGTATGCTAATTAGCCTTATTTGATCATTTCATAATGTATACATGTATTGTAACACCACACTGTTTCCCAAAAATGCATGCAATTACTATTTATAAATTTAAAAGAAAATAAAGCAGTCAGGTGCAGTGGCACATGCCTGTAATCCCAGTGGCTCAGGAGGCTGAGGCAGGAAGATCCTGAGTTCAAAGCCAGCTTCAGGAAAAGCAAGGCCCTCAAACAACACAGTGAGACCCTGTCTCTAAATAAAATACAAAATAGGGCTGGGGATGTGGCTCAGTGTTTGTGTCCCTGAGTTCAATCTCTAGTACCCCAATAAATAAATAAAGTAAAAGAAATACAAATTTTAGAACACTCACAAGACATAGAAAAATATGAAGAAAAAAATTGAACATAATCCCACACTAAGGGTTTTTTTTTTAAAATGTAGTATGATTAAAATGGCATTTAAGGGCAGTTTACTCTAGTGATGGTCTGCAGGATAGTTAAAGAAGTGGAAGTTATTTAGTTTCTTCCAAAAGAGAGAAGATGATGAAGCATAGAACATCTTGGATCACATCTCTAAGAAATCTAGAAGAAAAATTACCTCTTCAGACCCATATATAGATATAAACATTGTAGATGTAGAAGGATATACTTCCAAGTAAGCTGCTTAAAATATATCTCTTAATAGAACATCCTTCCCACACTGTGCATTCAAAAACAGTCCTGTATTTGGCAATTAATATCCAAATTAAAAATGCATATACTTTTTATTGTTTTTTGTTCTTTTTAGATATATATGACAATAGAATGTATTTTGACATATTATACATACGTGGAGAATAGCTTATTCTAATTAGGATCCCATTCTTGTGGAGTTACACTTGTCATGTATTCATATATGAATATAGGAAATTTATAATTAATACTTTCTACTGTTTTTCCTATTCCTGTCCCTCTCCCTTCCCTTCATTCCCCTTTGTATAATCTAATGAACTTCAATTATTCCCTTCCTGCCCCTTTATTGTATGTTAACATCCACATATCAGAAAGAACATTCAGGCTTTAGTTTTGGGGATTGGCTTATTTCACTTAGCATGATAGTCTCCTTTTCCAATCGTTTACCAACAAATGCCGTAATTTTGTTGTTCTTTATGGCTGAGTAATATTCCACTGTGTGTGTGTGTGTATACATACATACACACAACATTTTATTTATCTATTCATCTGTTGAAGGACACATAGGTTAGTTCCATAGGTTAGCTATTGTGAATTGAACTGCTATAAACCTTGATGTGATTACATCACTGCAGTATGCTAATTTTAGATCCTTTGGGTATAAGTCATGGAGTGGGATAACTGGGTCAAATGGTGGTTCCATTCCAAGTTTTCTGAGGAATCTCCATACTACTTTCCATGGTGGTTGGACCAATTTGCAGTCCTACCACCAAAGAATGAGTGTATCTTTTCCCCAACATCCTTGCCAAAACTTATTGTTCCTTCTATTCTTGATACTTGCCATTCCAACTGGAGTGAGATGGAATCTTGGTGTGATTTTAGTTTGCATTTCTCTAATTAAAAATGCATATTTTGATCCAATAGTTCTGCATCTAAGAGTTTATCTTAATGATACTCGTACACAAGTACTAAAAGTGATATACATGTAGATTATCACTGAACATTGTTTCATATCACAAAAGTTGGAAACATTCTTCATCAAAAAAGAGATTAAATAAATACAATGGATTACTATACAATGATTGTGAAGACAGTAGTGGCTCTTTATGTCCTGGTATGGGAAGATAAAGAGATATGTGATTAAGATGATCTTATACATTCATTCCACAAGCACTTATTAGAGTCTAGCACTGTGCCAGGCACTGAAAATCTAACAGTTATAAAGGCAGGCATGTTCAAAGCCCCCATTCAGTTTACATTACAGAGGAGAAATTATAAAATTCATTTTAATAACACTATCAATTTAATTATAAGCCCTTTCCTTTCTCAGTGATTAAGAAGATAATAGTATTAGTAATCATCAATTTATTTGGGGTTTTATGACATGTTAGATAAATGAAATCACCACAAACAGTAATATATAATGAAGACAAAAATGGAAGGGGGGACCAAGAGGGTGAACAATAGAAATAAGAACAGCTGCTTTGGAAAAAGAAACTGTGTCTGAGGAGGTCACATCTATACTGAGTACTAGAGAATTGGAGAGCACTAGCCATAAGAGTAATTTATGAATATAATACACCTTTGTCTGACTTTATTTTTGTAAACATTGGCATATATTGTTTGTATAATTAAAATATAGTTAACCAATGATCTATTAAAATATGACTCATGTATACTAATTAATTTGTATTCTATATTTATTATCCTAAGTTATAACAATATTGTTATAACAATATCTAATTTCATGGATAAACCTGAGGGCCCATCCAAATATCAGATTGCTTATGGACTTAGAATGTGTTACTTCTAGGGTTTTAGGGTAACTTGAAAAATCTGTTTCTTATGGCTTTTTATATTAGATTTAGGATACCTGGCAGTGCAATCCATCAAAAACATGTGGTGTTTGGTGAAGCTAAGCAGCTTCTTATTCTTTCAATCCCTGACATGTAGTTGGGGTGGCACCTTCAGGGGGCTTGTCAAAGCTTTTGTTCTAAATGACTCAGCTCCCTAAGGAGACTTAGTGAATTTGGAAAATAAGTTTCAGTGTTTTCTCTCTTCTTTCGCTTTTGTTTTCCTCAAAGCGTGAAGTGGGAGTTGGATTTTTGAGAAACAGAACTTACTTTAAATTATTGTGTCTAAACACTTAAATGAATTTCTTGGGGCTGATTTTTGTGTCTTCTTGGTTGGATCCAATCTGCAATTGTTCCCATGAAGTTGCTGTCCATAATACAGTTAGACTGGTTTGCAAAGATCCTTGGCATAGCTTGAAAATATTTCATGTAAATTTGATTACTTGGTTTGGAAAGTAGTACAATAGACTTTAAACTATATATTAGGTTAGTATATTGTCGTTTATGTCGTGCCTCATGTGGGTTCACTTGACAAGTTGGGGTCCCGTGGGACGAGGGGACTGAGGAATGGGGTCCCACAGGAGGAGATCTGGGGTCCCAGAGGACGAGGGACAATGAGGTCCCAAGGGATGAGGGTTTATGGGGTGGATGGTCGTGGAGTCACTCACCCAGACACCAGGGGTAGGTAAAACTGCTCTGCCAGAGGGAGAAGCAGACCCGTTTATTTCAGTTAGTGCAACAGTTTATATAGGGTCCTCGGACCAATCATGGCCCTGAGGTTAGGTTACAGCCAATAGAGTATTGATCTATGTCAGGTGCGCAGCCAATCAGCATGGGATGAGAAAAGGAGAGGCACTGAAAGTAGCCAATCAGCATGGGGTAAAGAGGAGGGGAAGTATTCAAAGTAACCAATCAGCATAGGAGGTGCTGAAGACACGGAGAGAGCTCCTATAGTATATATTATCCTTTTTGGAAACTCAAATGTTGAGTAAATGATTTCATTGTCTCTCTGAGTGACTTCAAGTTGCTAAGTAACTTGGTTCTATGATCCTGTTCTGCTGAATCTTCCCAGTCTGTTGTCAGAGTACTGTTATTGTAGCAATTCAGTTCATTGCTCGAGCAAGATTATGATTAGCAGAGGGAAAGTGCAAATATAGAAAACAAATGATGAAAAGTGATAACACTGAGTACATTGAGCACAAAAGAGACTATAAACATGTATTTAAGAAAGCCATTGGGTCACTTACCTATTTTTAGACATTTGAAATGTTTCCCATTTCAACCTTTACCCCATCTTGGAAATCATTTGTAGGAATCAGGCTTCAAAATATATTTTTTCTTATTCAGTTACAAACAATAGTGTTCTGGTAAATGTTTGATAACAGGCTAGAGGGCATAGGTTGAGGAAAGCTAATTATAGCATCTGCTGATTTCCATGGTATAGTTTACCATGATTGATTTCAATCTACCAACATGATATTCCTGTATAAAAATTTGGGAGGAAACATGCACAGTCAGCTTTCAAGATCCCTATTTATTCTATTAGAACATGGTGGAAGGGGTCTTGAAATTTCCATTGATATTATTCCCAAATAATCCCTACCTAGAGCTATGTTTCTAGGGAACCCAATATAGGAGAGCCTCTAAAACACATTTTGCCTTCATTCTTTAAATAACTGCTAAAACTAATTGCTGGTATTTATTGTGTTCTTATTATAAGCCAAATGCAATGCTAGGTACTATTTATTTGTTATTTCAAATAGTCCTCAGCAACAGCCTACAGTATTGTCATTGTCTTCATTTTATAGTTGAGAGGACTAAGACTTGAGAGTTGAATTAGTTTTTCTAACGCCATACAGCTTTTAGGTGGTATTACTGGGATACAAAGGCATTGTTTTTTCTGGTTTCAGTGCTCCTGTGTTCTCTGATAGTGTCCAGAAGGCTTTGCAGGCATGTGTTTTCTGGCTTAGTGCTTCAATTCTTGCCTTTCTTTTATCATTTTGCAGGTACAGACTCAGCCTGGGGGCCTGTAAGTTGTCTCATTAGCTATCCAACTGAGCTCTCCAAGTTTTCTCTTCAGACACAATATGTTAGTCGTGCCCACATGCCTTGACCTGCCTGACTGTCCTGGCTCTCTCTCCATTAGAGGAGGCAAATACAATTAGACTTTTCATCACACAATGGCCATCTGCTCACCAATGCCTTTTTAGCTGTTTGGGAGCCAAGGGCACTTTGAAAACCAGCATTCAGCTACCAGGGAGATGTATGAGCACCATGATGCTCTGTACTAATGCCATGATGTCTGAATATGCAAATTAGTAAGGCTGGAGTCTATCATATCCTCATTAGGTGGCCGTGAG
The DNA here is from genome assembly GCA_028644305.1 of Xerus rutilus. Classification (NCBI taxonomy): domain Eukaryota; kingdom Metazoa; phylum Chordata; class Mammalia; order Rodentia; family Sciuridae; genus Xerus; species Xerus rutilus. Next base: position 31,119,524 of record CM053417.1, read on the forward strand.
AGGCATTTCCTGCTTTATTGTCCACAAGAAAAACAACTGTGTATAGAAACTGTTTATCCCTCTAGTTCCCTTACAACCCATATGTTTTCTCTCCCTCCTTTGCCCTCAGGCCTATTTTACGTTGATGTGAAATTCTTACTTTTCTGACCAAGAGCTCAGCATTTCATCAAGAATGATCTTGTCATTGATGCATTATCAAAGGGTAGCTGGTCTGACCTTCAAGCATGAGTGAAAATCATTTAGTTTAAGAACATGTCAATAAGCAATACATCCAGACCTTGTATGTTTAATAGCATCTATCAAACGTTTTCCCTTAAGAATTTGCTGATCTTCCTGTAAGAAGATGTTCTCTAAAACATACAGGTTCTATTCATCACATTGATTTGAAAAGATTGAGTCTAACTCATTTCAATAACTCATAAATTAGGTCAATAATTAGTAGCAGAAGCAGTGAGGTTTCTAAGTTCACCCTTTCATATTGTATTAAACATAGTGCCTCAAGTCATTTTTGAAATCTCAGAACATTTGTATGCCTTCCTTTGCTATCCCTAAGGAGAAAAATTAAAAATATCTCTGATACAATATTGATGTTATCTTTGCTTTTTGTCAAGGGTTGGTAAATAAATAGATAAGTCAATAATGAGATATTGATCATTTGACAGAAAAGTACGTTTAAATGAATTAGTTGTTCAATTATTTTTTGTTGTCACACTATGGATAACATGTCAAAAGAATTTAACAGTTGGCTATTTTTATATTATCAAAATCTTATTTAATAAGATAGCTTGTGAGAATGGATTTTCTTGGGAATCTAGACTTTTCTCTGATTCAGATTAATTACAGTCTTTTGGAGAAGAGAATTTTTAACTCCTGGAACAAATATACTCTCCTTTTTCTAAGGCAAAGGAAATATATTTAAATACTGACTTGAACATGTAAAATCAAAACCATAAAATCTTCCCATCAAATGAACTTTACTGGCATATAAAAGTTAGAAATGTAATCAACTTAAAATAGAGGCAAGCAATCAAATCACATGTTTTAATTAATAGATCACCAGCTTTGAGGTTCACAGAATATACTAATAATTTCAAATAGAATTTCTGATGAAGAAAAGTAACAAACATGATTTCTGAATTAAGACAAATAACATAAAGGTTACAATGCCTATACAACTGTTACTTTATTTCATTCACTAAAATTCCTATATTTTAGGGAGCAAGTATAATGACAATCCTCAGTAGTAGTATACTTTACAAATATTTCAGATTTTTAATGTTTTAAAAATATTCTCAAGCTGCACAGCTCTCCAATCTCTCTGTCACTGAGATAGAACCTGCAGATGCACCAAAAGACTGAACAGATGGTGTGCTGGAGGAGTTTGAATATTGAAAAGACTTACAGAATAAAAAAAGCATTTTTATGAGTCCACTATGAATTATCTGAAAGGGCAATTAATTTTCATTTATCTCAAATTCTATGTAGATATAGTAAATTTCTATTTAATGTCATTTTGCTAGAGGTCCTTCCAAAATAAATTGAGAAAGTACAATGCAGATGTTAATTTTCAGACAAAAGCCTGAGCATTAAGCTATATCAAATTCTCCATCCAAAACTAGACTTTCAAATATTCTTCCCATCCCATTAAGCTACTTTGAAACACTGTTCATTTTCATCTCCTTTATGATTGTCTTTCAAATTCCATTTCTTAACTTAATATCAAGTCCTCATCTTGTGAATATCTCAAAAAGTAGGGAAAACATTCAAGGCCATTCAAACTTTTCTATGTACATACATGAATATACCACAGTGAATTTCACCTATATGTGTATCCAAAATGCACTAATTTTAAATATATATATATAAAATAAATCAGCAAAGGAAGGTGAACAGAGGGAGGAAAGAAGGGAGGAAAAGGAGAAGTACTGCTCCAAATCAGTCAATTTGGAGCATTCAATGCTTTTATAATTATGGCAAAATGAACTCCAATATTATATATATCTATAATGGACTAATAAAATACATAAAAAGAAATGATGGGAGCCAATTTTTTTGTGTCTACCATAACTGAAATCACAAGTCCCATGACTGAAAACATGTAAAAATTTATTGCATTGATTTTCTGAGGAAAATTTTATTGTTTATAGACTCCTGTATTATATCTCAATTACCTGAGGATGTCTTAAAATGAAGACTCCTGGGTCCCACTCAAGGATTTTTTTTCATTAGGGCTGAGATCTTCAGCTAAGAAATCTGCATATTTAAACACCACCATATTTTGAGAAATAGTAAGATGATGTTCATAAAACACCACTGTGCTTCTCACCACAAAACTCATCATAGCCACTCTTTAGGACTTGGCCATCTTCTGTAGAAGGTCTGTGAAGAATCTCGTCCTCCAAGCAAAAAACTGATCTCCAATGTTGTTGTAGAATAGAAGAATGTGGGGCTGAACTAATAAGTACACAAAGAAGTGTTGGATTTTGGAATGGGATAGGTTGGTTAGATCTAAAGTATTATATTCAGAGGTTTTGTACCTGAGATTGTGTTATGGAGTTGAGGTTGTTATAAGAGCTATAATCCTGATCAGCCAATGACAATAATACTCTGTCTCTGATTGGGGCAGTGAAATCCACACACACTGTTTTGTATGTGATAGTAGCTATTTTGTGGAAAAGTATTAAAGAAACAACATGGTGATCCATTAGATCATTGTACATGTGCAATGAGGAAAGGACAGGCAAAAGACGGTGAAATTCTTCAGATAAAATATACCTAGACCAGTAATAGGCAATTCTATGTGACAATCTTGCAGCTTTCAGGTATGAGAGATTTACATGACATAAACTAGGCCTAGAGCAAATGTGTAAGTGAGGTGAAATGCCACATGAGTAGGGAGGAAGCCACAAAAGGTAATCCTATTAAGTGATGGAAACAGGAAAAGTCTGCCTTATTTAAAAAAGCAGGTCATAGCCAGGCGCGGTGGCGCAAGCCTGTAATCCCAGCACTTGGGGAGGCTGAGACAGGAGAATCGCGAGTTCAAAGCCAGCCTCAGCAATGGCGAGGAACTAAGCAACTCAGTGAGACCCTGTCTCTACATAAAACACAAAATAGGGCTGGGGATTTGGCTCAGTGGTCGAGTGCCCCTGAGTTCAATCTCCAGTACCAAAAAAAAAAAAGGTCATTAACATTTATATCAATGTTCTTACATTTATAGCACATAAGAGTCACTACATTTAAAAGTACAAGGCTAAGCACGGTGGCACACTCCTATAATCCCAGAGGCTCAGGCATCTGAAACAGGAGGATCGCAAGTTGAAAGCCAGCCTCAGAAACTTAGGCCCTAACCAACTTAGTAAGATCTTGTTGCTAAATAAAAATATGAAAAAGGGCTGGAGGTATAGTGCAGTGGTTAAGCACCCCTGGGTTAAATCCCCAGGACCAAATAAATAAATAGATAAATACATAGTACAGTATGTCACACTCTATTCCTAGAGATTCTTATTTATGGGAACTAGAAATCTGCATTTTAATAATTACCCTACATGATTATGATGCATGTGATCTCCAAGGTTGTGTTTCAGAAACACTAATATGTTTTCTGCTTATTTCTTGCAGATTATGCCTGTTATGTAATTACTGGCCATTGAAGTTAAATTTGTAGAGATCATATCTAAGAACCATAGAATATGCTATAAGTTCAACTTGGCCTTGCTACTAAAGGAGGCTATTAATATGATTAAATATCTATCTTTGAAAAAAGTAACCATCAATGTGATGGCAATGACATCAATAAGATGAGTATTCTGGGGTTTAAGAAAGTTTCAAAATGCAAGTGTTTTAGTGGACAGAGACTCAAAGTTGGCAAATTGATTAAAAATTGGGAGATCCCTAGATTGCTGTATATCTAAAAAAGAAAATTCCAAGTCATCCTAATGATAAATAAACAAGCCCCAAAGGCAACAGTTGTCAGAATTCTTTTTACTGACTGCTGTTTGGCATCTTGTTGTGCTTTCAAGTGTTATAACTTTTATTAAAATATTTCAAAATACAAAATAAATATGCATATTAATATAAATTAATTTGATAATCACTATTATATAAAAACCACAGCAACACTAAAAATAACAGGTCCAAATTATGAAAAGAAAGATTCATGACCAAGTATAAATATCATAGTTTTATGAAGCAGTATAAAGAGCATGAAGAAACTGAGACACCAATCTTAATTATTTAATTAAGCAAATATTTACTGAGAAGACCTTGAATGTACTTGTTGGATGTGATAAATATTAAGATAAGTATGAAAAATCTATCTGCAGAAATGTTTGCTAACATTCCTACTGGAGTTATCAGGCTGACCTAGATAGCTTTATTCATTTTCTTATATGTTTATTTGTTTAATTTTTATTATGCTATACATAAAATAAACATTTCCAGGATGTTTTCATTTTCCCAAACTAAA
>CM053417.1:31132739-31255625 GCA_028644305.1 Xerus rutilus
GTGCATATAAAGGTGTTTAATATGAAGAATTTAATCTGCTTATAATTTTGTGCAAAGTTAGAAAAATTATGATTGTAACAATTTTTTTCTACTTGCCTCAACAAATGTTTTCAGTGAACAGTGTGTACAGCTTCTGAAAATTTGTTTTTTTCTGTTATGTTTGATAACATGTATTAAAATGCAACTTTTGAGAAAAAATTAAAAAAACAATTAAAAGAAAAAAGAAAGAATAAAAAAGTATGATTCTGTGGCTCAGTGGTAAAAATCCCCTGCATTCAATCCCCAGTATGGAAAGCAAAACAAGTGTTAGTCAAGGAAATGTTAGCAAAATTGCTAGGGTAGGTCTTTTGTGTGATTAGAACAGCAGTGTTAAATTTTTAGTGTGGTCATAAATAAATGATGGGTAGGACAATTCTATGATCCAGGTAATCATGATTCACATATTTGTAGGAGAAAGTCACAGTATTTTTAAAGTGTTGTCCTTGAATATCTGCATCTGAATTACCCGAGTTGTCTGTTAAAGGTATAGATTCCCTGGCATCACTTCAGTCAGAACTCGTGAGTCACAATATCAAAAGTTGTAGCATGGACTCAACATTTTAAACAAATTCCCCAAGTGATTCTTAAGGGGAGTGAAGTTTGATAACCACTGCCTTACAAACATATACTTTTATGGGGGCAGGGTACCAGGAATTGAACCCAGGGGTACTTAACCACGGAGCATTATCCCCACCCCTTTTTATGTTTCATTTTGGGACAGAGTCTTGCTAAGTTGCTTAGGACTCCCTAAGGTGATGAAGCTGGCTTTGAATTTGTGATCCTCCTGCCTCAGCCTACCAAGCTTCTGGGATTACAGGCATGCTCCACCATGCCTGGCACAAGCATATATATATATATATATATATATATATATATATATATATATCCATTCAAAATATACATATAGCTTGTCATGCATCTGCAACAGATAAATGGATGTATTCTGCTGGAAGAACCCTTAGAAGTTACTTGAGTTAACTCATTCTAAACTTATTTTAACATGGGTTTGCTAGATTTAGCAAATAAAAATACAGGACTCATAGTTTATTTTAATTTCAGATAGACAACAAATAACATCTTTTCTATAGATGCATATTGTACAATATTTGGGACAACTAATACTAAAATTACTGTTTATAAAAAGTTCAAATGTAATTATATTTTATCTGGTGCTATTATTTAGATATGAGGTGTCTCCCAAAAGCTCACGGGTGAGACAATACATGAATTTTCAGAGATAAAATGATTGGGTTATGAGAGTCTTAACCTAATCAGTGAATTAATGCCCGAATAGAGATTAACTGGGTGGTAACTATAGGCAGGTAGGCTGTGGCTGGAGGAGATAGGTCACTGGGGTGTGCCTTGGGGTTTATATTTTGTCCCCATTGAGCAGAACCCTCTCTCAGCTTCCTATTGGCAATGTCCTGGGCTGCCTTCCTCTGCCATGATTTTCTGCCTCACCTAGGGTCCACAGCAATAAAGTATATCATCTATTAACTGAGACCTCTGAAACTGTGAGCACTAAATAAACTTTTCCTCCTCTGTTGTTCTTGTCAGGTCTTTTGGTCACAGTGACAAAAAAAATGACTAAAACATTTGGCCACCCGTGATGAGGAAATCAAGGTTAGGAAATTGAGGTGCAGAGAGGAAGGATGACATTCTACAATGCTATGTTATCCCTAGAATTTCTTGGTTTCTACTTTTGCTATAAATCATTGATTTCTGCACTTCTGAAGGCTGAAGACTATTTTATGATGACTACAGGCTCATAAAATTATGTAACTATAGTATTAATTAACTTTGAAATAATTAAGACCCAAAGTATTTCTTTCTCTTCTCTTCCCTCCCCTGTCTTCCCCTTCCCCCTTCCTTCTCTTGTCTTGTCTTGTCTTGTCTTCTCTTCCTCTCTCTTTCTCTCCCCCTTTCCCTCCCTCCCTGCCTCCATTTTTTTCTTTCTTTCTTTTTGATACTGGGGATTGAACCCAGGGTGCTTTATAAATGAGCTGCATTCCTAGCTTTTTTTATTTATTTACGTGTGTGTGTTTAATTTTGAGACAGAGCCTTGTTAAGTTTTTGAAGTTGAAGCTGGCCTTGAACTTGTGACTCTCCTGCCTCAGCCTCCAAATCACTGGGATTACAGGCATATGCAAACATGCTCAGCCTAAAATATTTCTTTTTTTATAATCACTTTATTTTATTTAGTCATTCTTTTTTATGTGGTGCTGAGGATAGAACCCAGTGCCTCACACATGCTAGGCAAGCGCTCTACTGCTGAGCCACAACCCCAGCCCCTAAAATATTTCTTTTATAATAGAAATTCCTATGTGCCAGTGTCTTTTTTCATTAATAACCCAATGCTGTTTAGTTTGTCATAAGAAATAAAATGATAAAAGCATGTTTCTACACAATTAAATTCATATAGGTTTCCCCTTACTATTGAGAACTTCTTGAAAGATTCATCTACCCCCATCCCTCTTATCTTCTTCCCTCCCTGTCTTCCTATCTCTTAGACTCAATGGCTGACCAAGAGAGCAGAGGTAGAGTTCTGAGACCTCAGTTCTACTATCTAAGTGCTAGGATAGTGAAGCTCCAGGAATTATGGCTTGTTATTCTGAATATAGTACTGCAGAATTTAAGTAGTTTGGGCATGGAAAGAAAAGCTTGCCTTTATAGTTAAAAAAATACAATTAAGGACAGGGTTGAATAGTGTTGGAGTGTGTTACATGCCACCACTCTTTTAAGAATAGAAGGATCTAGAGAAATTGTTAAGTATTTTCTTCCAACACCGAGTTTTTAAAAGGCAATTTCCTCTATTCATCCATGGGCTATATCTTTGGTTGGTAAAAGTGTGGAAATTCATTTAAAGTTTGATATATTTGAGTTTTAATTGAACTGATTCCCAGAGTGATTGGTCTAGTAACAAATACTCATTGAAACTATATCATCCTCTTCTCTACAACATGTTTCATATACATCTCAACTTCAAATACAGTACAGTATTTTGTCTATAAAGAACTTCTAGTGAGTGGTTAGATCACACCTGGCCTCTTTTCTAAGCCCAATTTAAATCCATATAAATACTATGGAAGAAGATAAGAAGCTTTATGTCAAGCAACACTTATCTCTATTACATACTTGCCTAACAGGCTAGAAAGACTGTGTAGCAATAATCTCTTAGGCTTATTTTCAATTTAGTAAGTATCAAAATGCATTCACATCCATTATCTCGTTTGGTTCTTACATCAGCCTTCTGAGTGTGTATTGTAATTATTATCTTCATATTCCAGATTTCATATATTAGAAAACTGAAGCTCAAATATATGAGCTAATGTCCTTGAGGTCACACAGCATTGTGGCAGAAATCCATGTTCTTAACCACTATTAAAACCACCAGTAATACTTCTTTCTACTTTTCTTCCTTCTCCATTTCCTTCTTCTCCACTTATCTCTTCCTTCACCATCTTTTCCTCCTCCTCTTCCAACTTCTCATCCAAAAGGATTTATTGAACTTATTGGGTGCCAGGAATGATGCTAAGTGCTTTAAATGTATATTTTCATTTTATTCACACAGTAACATTAGGATGATATTCATTAAACAGATTTTATTAAAATGAGACATATATTAAAAGTATAGTATCAGGCATTGGCTTTCACATAGTGGTAGAAGCTGGCTAGGCAAGTCTGAAATCCATAGGGCAAGCCCAAGGAAGGGAAGTTAATAAATTATTTCCTTCTCCTTTGGGAAAATTCTTGGAAATGAAAATAATTCTATGATACAACTGCTTTGGAAAACAGTCTGGCAAGTACTCAAAAAATTACATAGAGTCTTATCATACACAGTTCTATTCCTGTGTGTGTGTGTGCACGTGTGCATGTGTGCGTGTATTCAGGAGAATTCAAAATATATCTTTACACAAAAACTCATACATTGATATTCATAGAAGCATTATTCATAATGGACAAAAGTGGAAATGAACTAAATGTTTACTAATTTAATATATAAATAAAATGTGGTTTCCTACAATGGATTATGACTCAGCCATCAAAAATAATGAAGTACTAGTTCATAATACAATATGGATGAACCTTGAAACATTATGCAAAATGAAAGAAGCCAGACACAGACTATCACATATTGTATGAGTCCATCAAGAATAGGCAAATTCATAGAAGTAGAAAGTAGATCAGTGACTGATAGGGAGCGACTTCTAGTTGTTATGTCTTTTTCTTTTTTGAGCTGATGAAAATGTTCTGATATTGGATAGTAGTGATGGTTGCATAACTTTGTGAACATACTAAATCCTATTGTTTTGTACACTGCAAAAGGATGGATTTTCTGGTATGCAAATTATCTGTTAATAAAATAAGAACAAACTGAATTATAAGATAACCATAATTAATTATAATAATCATTATAAGGTAATTATAAGATAATTTGATTCCGAGCCTCAAACCTTTAGATTTGTGAGTGTGATTCTTATTTTTCAACTTCCTAGTGCCTAGTTTTCCCCTATAGCTGTGAGCCAGGAAGAACCATCAGGCAGGAACTAAAAAGCTTCTGCTAAAGATCCTGACAATAGAGACAGTGAGGTAGGCTTGTGATTAAAGCATGTTGGTGAAGGGTTGCTTTCATGCACTGAGAGGTAAGAAAGTGCTAATCTGCCACAGACTCAAAAAATTAGGAAGTGTCTTTATTCTCCAATGCCTGACAGAGATACCTACAGAGCATTAACAGCCCATTCCAACTCCCATTAGTGTGCTTTGGATGAACTCTGATGCCAAACTACCATCGAAATACCCATACATATTCTTAAATATTCAATAAAATTGCATTCTTAATTATGCTGAGGTTATACATTCTGTAACATTAAAATTTTTATTTTAAATTAAGCTTATAAAAGCAACAAACTAATTCTAATCATGAATGTTTTTCGAGTTATACAGGATAATTTTACATATATACATATATATGTGCATATATATATATATATATATATATATATACACACACACACATATATGAGTTCAGGGATTTGAAAACACATCTAATATTGCTATTAATGGATGGCTTAGATATTCATTGTTCACATCAATGTAGGCAAGGGTTTTGGTATGTCCTGGGGGATTTTCCATTCTTATTAAGGGGAAAAAGAAAGAAAGAAACTTTCTTTTAGGAGACATGCTCAATATTTGAGCTTCTTGGACTTCATTATGTTATATACATACCATATTTTAATTTTTTTCTAAGCACTATTTCAATTCAATGCTTGGAATATTCTGAAATATCATTTTTATCATTTCATTTTTAGGGAAAAGATATAAGTAGGAAGACTACATGAAGATGTTGCCCATTACAAACAGCATTTTCATTAGAACCATGTGTTCAAAGCAGTCAGGGAGGAAGTATAGAACATGTGACTGCCTGAGGGGATGGGGATAATACTGGGAGCACACAACAGGCTAACAAAAACTAAGATAATTTGTCATTAGCATATTTACCCTACAAGAAATACTAAAGAGAACCCTTTGGGCTGAAAGAGAAGAATGATAGAGACTCAAGTCTACATGAAGAAATAAAACATTGCCCAAAATATAACAACAAAGAAAATATAGTAGGCCACACAAATGCAGTCTTTGTAACTCTTCTATTCCTATCTGACAAAAAAAAGTAATAAAAAATATGTGCTGGTAGATATGCAACAGATAAAAATGCTCAATATATTATTACTCATTAGAGAAATGCAAATCAAGCCCACAATAAGATACTACTTCACATGCACTAGGATGGTTATAATTAAAACCACAGGGCCTGGGCCCGCCCCAGTTCCGCTCCAGAGTTCCTGTGGAACAGCAGGAGCTGCAGAGGGCCCTGATCTGCCCTCAGGAATCTCCACGGTTGTCAAGCCAAAGGAAGACCAGGGACTGCTACCTCTAGCCACTGGGGAGCCCAAATTCAGGGCAAGAGTCACTCCAGAGACACCAGTGGGAGCCAACCCCGCCCAAAGGTGGCCTGGGTCTGCCCCAGTTCCACTCCAGAGTTCCTGTGGACTGGCAGGAGCCGCAGAGGGCCCAGATACTCCCTTAGGAAACTCCATGAATGTCCAGCCAACGGGAGACCAGGGACTGCTAGCCACTAGCCACTGGGGAGCCCAAACTCAGGGTAAGAGTCCCCGCAGAGACCCTAGAGTGAGGCAGCTCTGCCCACGGGCGGCTTGAGCCCGCCCCAGTTCTGCTAATGTTTATAGCAGCTCAATTCACAATAGCTAAACTGTGGAACCAACCTAGATGCCCTGTGATAGATGACTGGATAAAGAAACATGGTATATATACCCAATGGAATATTACTCAGCAATAAAAGAGAATAAATTTATGGCATTTGCAGGTAAATGGATGGAGTTGGAGAATATCATGCTAAGTGAAGTAAGCCAATCTCAGAAAACCAAATGCCGAATGTACTCCTTGATAAGTGGATGCTGATCCATAATGTGGGGAAGGTCATGGGAATGGTGGAACTCTGTTCACAGGGGTGTAAGGGGGAGGGGGCATGGGGACAGCAAAGGTGGTGGAATATGATGGTCACCATAGCCCTAACTTTATGTATGACTGCATATATGTTGTGATTCTATACAACTTACAACTAGAGAATTGATATGTTATCCTCTATCTATGTACAATGAATCAAATGGCACTCTGTTATCATGTAAGCCTAAATAGAACAAATAAATGAATTAAATATGGAAAAAAAGAAAAACAAAACAAAAAAACTCCACAGATAATAATAATTGATGGTAAGGATATAGAGGAAATGGAACTCCCATACATTGTTAGTGGGAAGGTAAAAGGTACAACCATTTTGAAAACAATTTGGAAATTCATCAAAAAGTTAAATATAGAGAAACCACATAACCCAGCAACCTCCCTCCTGGGCATATACAAGAGAATTTAAAATATAAGCCCACTTATATTTCTGCATGAATATTTATAGCATAATTATTCATAATAGGCAAAAGTAGAAACAACTCAAATGTTCATCTATGAATACACAAACTGTAGTCTATCAATATAATATAATATTTTTCAGTCAAAAATGAATGAAGTAGGGGCTGGTGTTGTGGCTCAGTGGTGGAGTGCTTGCTGTGTGTGAGGCACTGGGTTTGATCCTCAGCATCACATAAAAATAAATAAAGACATTGTGTCCATTTACAACTGAAAAACATATTGAAAAAATGAATGAAGTACTGTTACATCTAGAACAAAAGTATATCTTTTTTATTTGTTCTTTTTAGATATACATGACAGCAGAATGCATTTTAAGAAACACTGTGATACATACATGGAGTGTATCTTAAAAACACTATACTAAGTAAAAGAAATCAAACACTAAAAGCCACATACTGTATGATCCTATTTATGTAAAAGGTTCAGAATAGGCAATTCCATGGAGATGGAAAGGAGATTCATGGCTACTAGGGACTGGGGTTGATGGGGAGTGGGGAGCAACTGCTAATGGGTATAGTATTTCTTTGGAGGGGTTATGAAAATACTGATGAATTAAATAATGTTGATGTCTGCACACTTTGTGGATATACTCCAAGTCATTGGATTGTATATTTTAGAGAGTTCATTGAGAAGTGAGTTATATCTCAATAAAATGTATGAATAATCAATCTATAACAAAAGGTTAATGAAAATATAGCAAAATATTTAGAGTAAAAATTTGTGTCTGTGGATGAAACTTATCCCTCTAAGAATTCTCTGTCATTACTGGCATTCTGCAATCTAGTTATAAACCATCTCAGTAGAAAAACGTCATTAGAAGGAAGTTATATTCCATTTGACTCCAAAGTTTAGTCTTGTGTACATGCCAAATGAAAGTCCAGGGACAAGGACAAGAATTTGGGCCAAGAGACCAGGTATGACCTATGACTTTTACAGGTTGTAATTCAAGTGATTTTTCTTTAGTAAGCCAAGAGAGAGAAGATAGCTTTCCAAGTTATTGTATTTATGTTAGAGGACAATTAACATTCAAACACTTGGCTAGTCATCCATGAATTAGCTCTTTAATCTGTACATATAATATTTACTCACTTTGATGTATATTTGCATGTGTTACTTCAATTTAAAAAGCTTACAAGCAAATAAGCTTATGAAGTCATATTCCTCTAATACTTAAAACCCTCAAGTGACTACAGCTGATGTAAGGACAAATTCAAACAATGAACCCCGGCCTGCAAGTACTATTTGATCTGATTGCCTTTTCCAATCTCATCTAGCACCCTTTCTCACACCACTATAGTCATGATTACCATCCTTAAGTTACCAAGACCCTTATCATCTTGTATCTTTGCCCTTTTAATTTCTTTGTCCCTTCCATCTTGTATATTTTCCCTTTGACTTTCTTTGGCTAATGACTCTTCCATCGGTTAATACACAGCCAGATCCGGTTCAGGTCACAATTCAAATTGTTAACTACTTAAGTGATCCTTCTCCAACTCCATTCTCTATTACATCATTCTATTTTAATATTTTAATTGAGTTTTAAGTTATTATTGTTTTGTGGCCATGGTTGTGGGCAGCTTAAGAAGAGAAAGCAATTTTCATTTTTTAAATACAAGGTGGACCTCAACTTGGGCAAAGCTATCAAGAAAACTAACTTGAAAACATGATATGATTTCCTCAGAGCATTGGAGTTATCATTCACACCACTGCCATGATCTCTGAGGTGAGGAAAGTGATAAAAGAAAGATTGAGTCTGTCTCAGAGGGCAGCAAAGTAGACAAATGTGAACCTGATATGCAGTGTGGAAGAAATACAAATCCTAAGAGAACATTTTCACTCTTTAGTTTATTATTTTTGATTTTGGAAATTTCTGATAATAATTTCAATCATTGATATACAGTATTTTAAAAAATCTTCTAACTTACAGAAAATATGCAATACTACACTGTCAGTTTACTCCACATCCAGTTTATCTTATACTTAACATCTTGCATTAGGATGGTACATTTATCACAGTTAATTATCCAATAATTGTACATTATTACTAATAAAAGTCCATATGTTATTCAACTCTCTTTCGTTTTTACCTGATTTCATTTTTTTTCAAGCTCTCATCTAGCATACCACATTACATGTAGTTACTATGCCTCTTGTCTTAGTCTGTTTTTTAAAATATTTTTTAGTTGTCAATGGACTTTTTATTCATTTATATGTGCTGCTGAGAATTGAACCCAGTGCCTCACACATGCTAGGCAAGTGCTCCATCACTGAGCCACAATTTCAGGTCCTCTTAGTCTGTTTATAATTATTCTAATAAAACATCTGAGGCTGAATATTTTTATAAAGAAAAGAGATTTATTTAGGCCCCTGGAGATTCAGCGTCACAGCACTAGCATCTGCTTAGCATTGGCAAGAGCATCATAGTGGATGGCATCATAATGGTGGGAACATGTACAGAAGGAAAGAGATCTAACAGAAAGGAAAAAGAGACTAGTGAGGGACCAGGCTTGCTGTTTATTTTTAATTTTAAATTTTTTTGTGCATGGATATGATACCTTTATTTTATTTATTAATTTTTCTGTGGTGCTGAGGATTGAACCTCACACATACTACGCAAGTGCTCTACCACTGAGTCACAACCCCAGCACCTCCAGGCTTGCTCTTCATAGCAACCTGCTCTCTTGGGAACTAATCTACCCCTACCAGACCTGACCCACTCCTGAGAGAGAGAATAAATTCATTCATGAGGTCAGTCCCAATAATCTAATTATCTTGTACTAGGTCACAAATTTTAAGGGTTCCACCATCACAATACTGCCACACTGGAGACCAAGCATCCTGTATATGAACACTGAGGGCAAACTGTATAAACCATGATATCTACTTAGGTTTGTTGAGGCTGTGACAGTTTCTGAAACCTTTCTTGCTTTTGATGATGTTGAAAGTAATGAGGAATACTGATTAAATATTTTGTAAAATTTCCCTCAATTGGGATTTTTCTGATGTTTTCTCATAATTAAACTGGGGCTTGAGGGAGGAAGAATATAGAGGTAAAGCGTGCCATTCTCATCACTCCATATCAAAGACATGTGTTATTCACATGACTGACTACTGATGATGTTCACCTTTATTATCTGGCTGAGGTTGTTTTCTCCACTGTAAAGATGCTATTATTTTCCCTCCTAGCCATATTCTGTGTGGCCTACATACAAGGATTGGAAGATATGTATCTTGAGGTCAGAGTATCTACATAAGAATAATTGTTTTATTCCCCCCAATTATATTTTGGGGCTTTAATACAATTTTATATATTACTGAAAAATTTCAGCTTTGGCTATTGTCAACTCTTTCAGTTGGATACTGAAATCAGTCTTATTTTTTTAGGATTTCCTTAATTTTTTTCATATTTAATTTATTTGTTTTAATTTTTTTACACTACAAGATATTGTACAGTCATATCGTATACTACCTGTACCATTCCTAGAATCATCCATATCTTCAAGTAGCCTTGCTTCCTTTTACTAAAAATGATAAGTCAAGAACTGGGTGTTAGGTATTCTCACTGCTACTAGGGTGTCATTGCTTCTACACCTCATCAGTTGACAGAGAAAAGAAATATGTGTGTGTGTATTCTATATATACCCATAGCTGTAACTATATTATGCTAAACTTGAGTTAAAATTAATGTTTTCAACTCTAATCCATTATCACATGGATCATTTTTACTTTCTCCCATTGCTTGTCAGGAACCTCCCATTCCAACAGCAAGAAACCTGGCTCCCACCATTTGCCATCATGAACTTTATCATTCAATTCCAGTGTACAATTACAATGGTTTCAGAATTGTTAAAACCCATATTCCCACCAGAAGCAATTTTATCAACTAGTGGAAGTGCTTATTTTCAGTTATATTTCCCTTTAGTATTACAGTCACCACTCATTTCCCAAATTATTTATGTCAGCATCCTCCCACCCCTGCCCCATCAGTGAAGTTGTTGCATGAATTTGAAATACTTTAAACCTGTGTGGTAATGCATGCCTGTAGACTCAACTACTCATGAATCTGAGGTGGGAGGATCACTTGTCTGAAAGAGAGTTAGATTATTTTTTCACAGTCTGCAGTCCATCCTGTGCTCCCCTACCCTCCTATGTAATTTATTTTCAATATATATACATTAAGGTTATCTCTTTATGCTATAAATTTCCATGAGTTTTGACAAATATGTAATATCATATATCCACAGGTATAGCTTGTTGGAACTTGCTTATATTAACACACATGAAACCAGGACATATAGTATGTGGAAGAGACTTTTCCAAACTGATACCTTCAGTAAATACATTTTTAGGGTGACTTTAAAATATTCTGATAAAACATATTTTATTATTGTTATTTCAAATTCTTTATTATTTTTCACAAGAATATTCTCCTGAAAGGACGATGACTACTAGTTAACTCTTCATCTTTCTGTAAAATAGTACCTATGAGACTGTACATATTTTAATCTTTTCTTCCCCTGAATATTTGTTCTCTTTTCCATTTTAATTCCCCAGTGTTATTTAGTAGGTCACAGTCTAATCTACAATATCATACCTTGTCAAGCCAGATTTCATTCATTTGCATTTTCCTTATTTTTTAGCAACAACAGGAATACCTAGTAAGACCTAGTTCACAAAGGAATCATGAGACAGCCTAATGTTTGCAGATATTTGGTGGATTAAAAGTCAATATTATAAAAACCAGCCAAACTCTGGGTGCTTTCATTGTCCCTCCTACCTTAGGCCTTCCTATATTAGTGCCAGCCAGCCTGATTCCAGAAGAGCAAAAAGTATCTTTTACTAAGTTAAGTATAAGCTAAACCTAAAATTCAATTTGTATTCAGCCAAATATAACAATGTCAAATATGCTAAATACTTTTAAATTTAATTTTAATTGACATATATTTGTACATACTTATGTAATATAATATAATACTTTGATACATATGTACAATGTATAATGATCAAATTGTGGTAATTAGCATTCTCATTTCATCAAATTTTATCATTATTATGTGTTGGGAACCATTGTACTCTTCTAGTTATTTTGAAATATGTCATAAATTATTATTGTCTATAGTTACCCTAATGATCTATAGAACACTAGAACTGATTCTTCCTATGTAACTGTATTTTTCTCTTTGTATTTTTTAATGATTCGTATCAATTATACAGAATAGTGGGTTTTATTGTAGCACAATCATACATGCATATAACCTAGTAAGATTAATGTCATTCCCCAGTTCCTCCCCTTACCCTCCCTTCAATCCTCTACCTGATTACTGTTCTCTAAATTAATTGTCTCTCTTCTGCATTCGTGATGTCCTCTTTTTGTTCTCTGTGGCTTGTACACATGACAGAAAACATACAGTACTTGTCTTTCTGAGACTGGCTTATTTTCTTAACATAAATGGTCTTTAGTGTAGTCCCCAAGAAAATTGTTGGAAATACAAATTCTCATGTTCTGCCCCTTATCTATTAACTCAGAAATTCTGCAAGTAGGGCTCAGCCATCTATGGTTTTTTAAAATAATTTTTAGTCATACATGGACACAATACCTTTATTTTATTTATTTTATGTGGTGGTGAGAATCAAACCCAGGGCCTTATACAAGCTAGGCAAATGCTCTACCACTGAGCCACAACCCCATCCCAGCCATGTTACTTTTAACAATTTCTCCAGGTTATGTTTGATATCAGAATCACTAGACTAGTGGATATTATTACAAGTCAATATTATTTCTTTTTTTCAGTAGAACATTTGTTTATTCCACTATGGAAACTCATATCTTTTTCTTTATTTCCAACAGATAGTTTAAGTCACAGAAATATCCAAATATTCAACTTTTAGTTATATTGTTATCTATTTGAATGTACATAAAAGCCTTCTGCCTCTGTAATGGTAGAAATTGTAGGAGGAGGGACTATGTATGTAGTCCCAATAGTAAATTATTATAAAACTACATAATAAGGATCATTCTCTTCTTTCTATTATTTTGAGTAGTTTTGTGGCCATGATGGTTTAGTAGCAAATGTAGTAGGTCTAAAGTGAATTTAATCTCCTCAAAGAACACAAAATATTTGAGAGTTGTGGGTAGTCTCCTTATGCCATGAGTACAGATAAGGAGTGATAGACAGTCTGTAAAGAGATAAAAATAAAAAAATAACATAAAGCAGACACAAGACCATGAAACCATAACAAAAAGTGAGACAAACATAAAAGATGAATAGTTTTAAACGACTCTTCAATTCCTGCTTCTGGTACCTCATGGGACCTGATGATATTTCTGGCCTTGAGGTCTGGGGAAAAGAAGTGAATCTTTATAATAAATTCCTTCCACTTAGGCTTGTGTGAGTTTGCATGGCATGCCAACCAAAACACTTCCACTAGCATTGAAATTTCTCTTTTAGTACCTGAATCTGTTTCACACCCTCTCCCACACTGGTGTGGCTTCTAACTATTTTGAGTATGCTATAGTAGCAGATGGAAAATGAATAAATGAAGCTACTATATTGCAATATAAGTAAGAATTCCTTATTATTGTTATATTATGTATCAAAGCTAATAATGAATAAATATATTTCTTCTCCTAAATATTGATTACATTATAGATGATATCCTCCTATATGACTAGAAATTTTCTCAGACAATAAAAGAATATTTTACAACTGAAGTGACATTGCTATTGTTTGTTCAAAATCTGTAGTTAAAATCTCTTCTGATCAAACATTTCTCTCTAAAATAAAAAATAAAAATCCTTGGTGGCTTTATGAGAAACTCTTCTCATTAGAGTTATTTGTCTAATATGACTGTAATATCATTTATAGATAGCCATATGTTATTGTAATTTCATTTAGGCAATTGAACTGTAAAATTAGAGATGAGCAAAACAGCACTCTAAATTACTCAGAGAAAGAAGAAATTGCATGAAACAGCAGAGTCCACCCTGTATTACTTTCCTTTTGCGAACCAATGGCTTAAATGAGGCCCAAGTCTCCTTTACAGGTTATACAGTCTTATAAACACAGTCTCTCCACCTCTAACACCATAACTGCCTGACCTTTCCTACCATAAGTATGACATCAACAGGAATAGTTAAGAATGTGGGAAAATAATCTCACGGAATGAGCAATCCTGGGCTACAGTTAGTTAACTTTCCAGGTCACAATTCAGATGCTGCATCTAAGACAATTTTCTGATGCATCTTACCTCATATTTTCCTGATTTTACTTCTCATTTCTACCCTGTAGTTTGAATCCTGTAGATCAAGCAGATCTCACTTACTTAGCTGTTCTGTATACTAAAGAATTAAGTTTCTTCCAGGCACAGTGGTGCATGCCTTTTAACCCAGTGACTAGGGAGGCTAAGGCAGGAGGATCACAAGTTCAAAGCCAGACGCAGCAATTTAGCAAGGCCCTAAGCAACTTGATGAGACCCTGTCTCAAACTAAAAATATAAAAACACTGGGGATGTGGTTCAGTGGTTAAGTGCCTCTGGGTTCAATTCCTGGTACCAAAAAAAAAAAAAAGAGAGAGAGAATTAAGTTCCTTTCTATCTGATCATCTGTATACCATCTGAAAATGTATACCATTAGGTTCCAGGCTCAGTGAGTGGATTATGGGCTTGATTTCAACTTACTTTCCCCTCTTCTTTGGGTACCTAGTGCATAAGATTAACAGCCCTAGTAACATAGCTTGGGTATGAAACTATGTTGGATAGAAGTGTGGATAGAAGCTTGCATGTGGAAGGTACAGTGTACATATGTACAGATAGAATAAAAGAATACCTACATTTAACTACATTTAATACCTACATTTAAGTCAGACCACTACTTCGCAGTTTAGGATAATTTTATCTATTCTCTGGTCTCTAAATTCATATCTCTTTTGATGAAAGAGAAAGAATCCAATGTGCTTTGATTTGAGTACTTGCTAGTATTCAAATATCAAATACACAATATTCAAATACTCAAAATAACTGGTAGCTGTGCAATCTGTTACTCATCAATTTTTAAACTACAGATAAATTCCTCAAAGTTTCCTCATTTATAAAACAGGAATACTATTTACTCTGCTATGAAAATAAAATAATTTGTACAAATATCTAATTTTTTGACATTTTATAGATTACCCATGAACAATACTTTCTTCCATTTTCTCTATTTTAGCCTTGCTTTCTCCACTTTTATGAATAACTGTTTTCCTCTGAATAGAATAGACTCTAACTCCCTGTTATATTTTGTTATGTTTTCTTTCATGTAATACATATCATATCATAATAGTTAACATTTATTAATTGCTAACTACATCCAAGGTATATTCCATGTTCTTCAATGTCTTATCTCAGTTAATGTGTATTACAACCTTATGAATTAGGGGCAAATATGGTCACTGCTTTACATTTGATGGAATGAATTGAAGAGAGGTTAAGTAATTATACAAATTATACAAATAGCTATTGGACAAGTTGGGATTAAATTAGGTACTCCTTCTCCAGAGTCCATAATCTTAACCACTCAAATTATAGTATTTTCAGGTCATACCTAGTCATCACAAGTTAATGTTGATATTTTTTAACCTGTACATATATCATCTAAATTTTGTCTTTTTAATGATTCTATGGAACATAACAGTATATACACATAATGCAGTCCCTAAATTGAACATGGGTTTATAGGAAAGATATTATGCTACTGTGGCTGACAGAGTGGACTCTGAATTTTGAATGTTTGAATTTGAATCTTCTTGCTGTGTGATTTTGGGTAAGTTATTTAGCCCTCATTCCCCACCCATGCCTCAATTTCTTCATGTGTATTATGGGAGTAGAAAAACATCTACTTAATTACCTTTTTGTAAGGATTAAATATGGTAATACATGTGAAAAAACTTTGAATAGTGGTCATCATACAATAAGAACTCATTAATGTTTATATAGTAGTTTCCATACTTCAATTTATGATCTAATTATCATATTTTAGGTTACAGTATACATCCTAAAATATGCCATTCTTTAGGAATTCTTGATAAAAGATAATTGAATTTAATAAGGCCAATAATTGGAATGATTGAATTTTACATTATCCTTTATTCTGAGAAAATTTTGACATTTGTATTTTTAAAAATATTTTATGGGTTTATTGAGGTTTGACAAAATTATATACATTTAATTATAAAACATGTTTCTTAAAATTTTTATTAGAGCATTATCATTATACATAGTAGTTGGCTTCATTTAAACAAAAGCATACATGCATTAAATTTGATTTCAGTCCCTGTTCCCCCCCTTTTCTCTCCTTCTCCCTCCCTCTATTCTTCTTCCTCTATTTATCTTCCTTTCACTCATTTATTTATTTACTTTTGATTGATTTTTTCTACTTATACATAAAGGTGAAATTCCCTGTGGTATATTTATTTATGCACATAATATGATTTTGTTACATTCATCCTGTACTTTTCCCCTTTCTTGTCCATCCTCCCTCCCTTTCAATCTTCTACTCCATTGATCTTCCCTATATCTTTATGATATCTGATCCTTTCCTCCTTCTTTCCCTTCTTCTGCTCTAGCTTACACATATGAAAGAAAACAGTTTACCATTGATTTTCTGAGACTGGCTTATTTCACTTAGCATGATATTCTACATTTCCATTTGTTCATGGCAAATGCCATAATTTGATTCTTGTTTATGGCTGAGTATATATTGTGTATATATATCATATTTTCTTTAGCATTCATCTAATGACAGGCATATGGGCTGGTTCTATAGCTTTGCTATTGTGAAATGTGCAGCAATAAACATTGATATGGTTGCATCTCTATAATATGCTGATTTTATATGTTCTGGATATGCGTCCAAGAGAGATATAGCTGAGTCATATGGTGGTTCCATTCCTAGTTTTTTGAGGAAAAAAGGAAATTTCATTGGAAACTCCATACTACTTTACAGAGTGGTTGTACTTATCTACCCACCAATGATAGTCAATATACCTTTTTCTCCCACATCCTTGCCAGCATTTATTATTATTTGTGTTTTTGATCATTGCCATTCTGATTTTGTATTGAGATAAAATCTTAGTGTAGTTTTGATTTGTGTTTTGCTAGTGGCAAATTGTTGAATTTTTTTCATATATTTGTTGGCCATTTGCATTTCTTCTTTTGAGAAATGTCTATTTAGTGCTTTTTCCCATTTTTTTTAATGTTTATTTTTTAGCTGTAGGTGACAGAATATCTTTATTTTATTTTTATGTGGTGCTGAGGATCGAACCCAGTGCCTTATGCGTGCTAGGCGAGCACGCTACCACTGCGCCATAATCCCAGCCCCCTTTTTCCCATTTCTTGATTGAAGGTTTTTTTGGTGTTAAGTATTTTGAGTTCTTTTTTTTTTTAATTGTGAATATTAATCCTCTGTCATAGGAGCAACTGGCAAAGAAATTCTCCCATTCTCTAGGCTCTCTCTTCATGCATTTAATAATTTCCTTTGTTGTGCAGAAGATTACTTTGAAATTTGATGGCATTCTACTCATTGATTCATAGTTTTATTTCTTGAGCTTTAGGGGTTTTGTTAAGGAAGTTGATGCCAGTACCAATATGATGGAGTGTTGACCCTGTATCTTCTAGCAGTTACCAGATTTCTGGTCTAAATTCTAATACTTTGATCCATTTTGATCCGACATTTGTTCAGGGTAAGAGAGATCTAATTTCATTCTTCTACATATGAATATCCAGTTTTCTCAGTACCATTTCTTTTTTTTAATATTTTTTTTAGTTGTAGATGGACACAATGTCTTTATTTTATTGCTTTGTATGTGGTGCTGAGGATTGAACCCAGGGCCTCATGCATGCGAGGCAAGCACTCTACCACTGAGCTACAATCCCAGTCCCTCAGTACCATTTCTTAAAAAGTCTGTCTTTTCTCCAACATTATTTTTGACACCTTTGTCAAATATTACATGGCTTTAAAAGTGTGGCTTTATCTCTATATCTTCTATTCCAATATTATTCATGTCTATTTTGATGCCAGTACTATGCTGTTTTTGTTACTGTAGCTCTATAGTACAGTTTGAGATCAGGCATTGTGATGCCTTCTGTATCACTCTTCTTGCTCAGTATTGCTTTGGCTTATTGAGTCTCATAATCTTCCAAATGAATTTAAGAATTAGTTTTTTCTAATTGTGTGAATAATACCATTGGTGTTTTGATGAGGATTACATTGAATCTGTTGATTGCTTTTGTAATATGGCCATTTTGACATTCATTCTGTCTATCCAAGATCATGGGAGAACTTTCCATCTTCTAAGGTCTTCTCTAATTTCTTTATTCAGTGTTCTATGATTCATTGTAGAATTTATTCACTCCTTGGTTAGATGAATTTCCAAGTACTTTTTTGAAGCTGTTGTGAAATGACTCACTTTCCTAACCTCTTTCTCAGCAGAATCACTATTGTAGTATAGGAAATCTATTGATTTATGAGTGTTGATTTTGTATCTTGATATTTTGCTGAATTCTTTTAAAAAGTCTATAAGTCTTCTGGTGGAGGTTTTTTTGGAGGGGAGGGTTCTTCTAGATATATGATCATGTTATCAGTAAAGATAGTTTGCTTATTTTCCTATTTGTATCCCTTTCATTTCTTTTTCTTGCCTGATTACTCTGGCTGCAGTTTTGAGAATTATATTGAATAAAAAAGGTGAGTGGACATACTAATCTTATTCCTAAACTTGTTCTTGATTTTAGAATAAATGTTTTCAGTTTTTCTCCATTCAGTATAGTATTGACTTTGGGTTTGTCTTATATAGCCGTTATTATGTTTAAGTAGTTTTTTTCTATTATGTGTCTCCAGCATTTTTAATATGAATGAATGGTGGATTTTATCAAAGGTAATTTGTACATCTATTGAGAAAATCATATGATTTTTGTTCTTAGTTCTATTTAAGTGGTCAACTACATTTATTGATTTGTATGTTGAACCAACCTTGCATCCTTGGGATGAAACTCACTTAATCAAAGTGTATTATCTTCTTGATGTGTGGTTGGTTTGTTTGTTTTTGAGTGATCTAACATCTGGGACATATATATTTACTATCATTATATCTTATTTTTGGATTGTTCTCTTTACCAGATGTAGTGGCCTTCTTTGTCTCTTCTGATTATTTTTTTTCTTGAAATCTACCTTGTCAGAAATGAGTATAGCTACTCCTTCTTCTTTTTGAATACATTGGCCTGGAACATTTTTTCCATTTTTTTTACCTTCAGCCTTTGGACACATTTTCCAATGAGATGAAACTCTTACAAATAGCATATATTTTGATTTTGTTTTTTGATCCATTCTGATATTCTATATCTTTTTAATTGAGGAGTTGAGATCATTTTTATTCAGTGGTGTTATATGTGTGTGTGTATGTTTAGTTCCTGCCATTTTTATTTGTTTGCTATATTTAATTCTGTTTTGGTTTTAATTTAATTGGTTAATCTTCTGGTGATCTTCATCTATTTGGAAGCTTTGGGGTTTGTTTCTCATGTTTTTATGTACAGTTTATATTTGAGTACTGTTTGTAGTTCTGGCTTGGTGCTCATGAAGTGTTTTAATTTATTCTTGTAAAGAAAAATTTTTATTTCCTTGCCAATTTCAAAAGAGAGATTTTCTGGATAAAGCAATCTTAGCTGGAAATTATTTTTTAGGGCTTTGAATACCTTAGTCCAGGTCCTCCTTGATTTTGGGTTCTGAATTGAGAAGTCAGAAGTGAAACTTATAGGTTTACCTCTAAGTATAATTTTATGTTTTTTTCCCACTGCTTTTAATATTCCCTTCTTATTTTTTGTTCAGCATTTAGATTATGATGTCTTTGAATTTCTCTTCTATTTTCTTTCTATTTGGTATACTATGTGCCTCCTGTATGTTAATGTCTATCTCATTTGATATGGTGAAAATTGTCTGTTAAAAATTGTCTTGTAAAAATGTTCTTGCTGCCATTAGCCTGTGTCTCTGTTCTTTCTTCTATCCCAATGACTCTCAGGTTTGTTCTCTTGATGCTGTCCCAGACTTCTTGCATATTCTGATCATGTTTTTTCCCACTTTATTGCATATAAAGTATTCAAGATCATATACCCCGTCTACAAGATCTGAAGTTCTGTCTTCTAGTCCTGGAGTTTTGTTTTCTATGCAATCTAATCTGTTGGTGATGCTTTCAAATGAATTTTAAATTTGATTATGTCTTTCATTTCCAGTAATTCTGATAGGTTTCTTTTCAATGTATCTATCTCTTTATTGAAATGTTTTTTATCTCCTATATTTTTTCTTTTAATTCATTCACTGGATCTTCTTTTAGTTCACAGAACATTTTAAATATCAGTGTTTTAAAAAATATTCTTCTCTGGAATTTCATCCTCTTCTATATCCATGCAATCCTTTGTTGAGGGAGTGCAAATTTGGGAGGAAGGTTTGTTTGCCTGTTTCTTCAGTTTTCAGAGGTCTTGGACTTGCACATCACTTGATGGATTCCTCTTTCTCTTTTATACACATGTCCTTTTGCGTGTAGGTATCATTTTTGTTCTGAGACTTCTGTTTTTGATGTGTGAATAGATGTCCAGGAATGGAATCTCTGGTTGTTCCTTCTTGGAGTCTGGTTGTGATTTGGGGGTTTCTGTCTCCCATATTCCATGTGTTGGTGTTGACATATTATTGAGGCTTGGGTGGGGCAAGATCGTGTGTGGGATGAGATTTACTGTTACTGGCTGACTTGTGAGTATTGATTTTCTGAAAAATCTCCACTATGTAAACTTGAAATGTTTCAATCACTTTCCAGCTCCTCTTAAAGAAAGGGGTGACAGGAATATCACTAATGTTAGCAACAGATGTGCATCCTTAAAAAAAATGCCCAGTGTCTACTCTCACATCTATAACACTTATTGCCTGCCATCTTGCTGAGAAGCAATCTTTCCACTTTATAAGTCTGGTGCTTAGAAACTGCTGGGAAGTTCATCTTTCCTCTAATCCACCATCTTCTCTTTAATCCATAGTTATTATTTTCTGTGGTAAGAATAATTAAGATCTGCTTTCTTGGTACATTTCAATAATACAATATAGTTGCATTAACTATAATTACTATGCTATACATTAGAGAGCACTTACTCCCTTCATACTTGTAAAATGGGATGATTTGTGCTGGTTGTGGTGGCACAGGCCTGTAATTCCAGCTCAGGAACGCTAAGGTAGGAGGATCACAAGTTCAAGGCCTGTCTAGGCAACTTAGTGAGACCCTGTTGCAAAATAAAAAATAAAAAAGGACTAGGGAGGTAGTTCAGTTGTAAAGTGCCCCTGGGTTCAATCCCTAGTACTGCAAAAACAATGTAAAATGGAATGATTTGTAAAACTTCAAAGTAATCATAATTTTTCAGAAAAAAATTAGTGCTATATCATTATTGCTGCATAAAAATCTACCCTAAAGTTTAGTGGTTTAAAACAACAAGCATTTACTGCACAAATTTTGTGGATCAGAAATCTGGTCCTAGCTTAGATCGGTACTTTTTAATTAAGGTCACTAACATCCTCGGATGGGGGAAGATTTGATTTTAAGGACATTCAGGTGTGGAGCTTGACAGGCTTTATAATATTCACTTCCAAGATCATGTGTAAAATGGCTTTTGGCCAAAGATATCAGTTCATTTCCACTTGGACCTCTCCACAGTGATACAATATGATAACAGGCTTCCCTCAGAGCAATGGCTCCAAAAAAGACAGTGAAAGAGAATGAGAAAGGATGAAAGAGAGCATGCAAAATAGAAATCAGAGTCTTTTATAATCTAATCTCAACAAGTAACATTTTATAGCTTTTATCACTTTTGTTGTATTCTATTTGTTATGAGTAAGTTAGTAGGTACACTCCACACTGAAAGAAAATAAATTTCAGAGGAGTGTTAACTTCAGGAGGCTGAGATCTTTGGTGCTATTTTGGAAACCATATACCATAAATTGATAAAGAAAATCAAGAGATAACCTGTTCATCCACTTTAGAAAATTCAACTTATTAGTTAAAATCAGTTTTTGAGGGCTGGGATTGTAGTTCAGTGGTAGAGCACTTGCCTCGCATGTGTGAGGCCCTGGGTTTGATCCTCAGCACCACATACAAAGCAATAAAATAAAGACATTGTATCCGTCTACAACTAAAAAATTTTTTAAAAAACTGTTAAAATCAGTTTTTGAAATGGCATCAGTTAGTAGTCTCTTCCAAGTAATTTCTTCCATGCCTAAGTATATTTCATCACTCTGCCTCTTTGGAAATCACTCTCCTTTCAATCTTTAAAATCACTGTTCCTTGATAACCACATTTTCACTCTCTTGTATTAATTTACCACCAAAATGTTCAGAAAAAAAAGAATCAATCAGCTAGAAGACTATATTAAATCAAGAGCATAATTATTTTCATTTCCCTAGATATGACTTATATGCCTAGGGAACTGAGTCCTTTCCTCGAACATGATTTAATTAAAAGACCATGAAATAAGTATTAAGATGGGGGTCAATTTTTAACATTACTATAAGACTCTAGATGAGAACAAGAAAAATCACATCCCAAAATGACTTTCTACAAGTCAACTGGGTAGTCTGAAGCTCTTTTGCTAGGATGCTATTTTTCTGCCAGCTTACATGCATTGAAAATATTGTAAAGATGTGTCAGAAACATTTATAATGGCTCTCATTTTTGTACACTAACCATTGCAAAGTTGGAAGGTGACAATGTTTGAAGAGCAATATATATTTCTGTGAGTTTAAGAATCTCTTTATGATTTTCCCTCATCTTTCCACATGCCTCTGGCAGATAACTGCCATTCCATCATGGAAATGGAAAGATGTAATGGGGTTATGTTATATCTTCTATATTACTATTTTAGGGTTCAAACAGTTCTTTTCATCTGGAAATGTCAAGAACATTCTGAGGCCTGTTACATAGTATTTAGCCTCACTTTGTATATTTATCTGGCTCCAAGGACAAAATAGTAAACTTAGTGCTTTCTTGTATACCAAACCCACCCAAATAATTGATCACTGACTCCATATCCATTGATACTAGCAGTGGCAAAAGTGCAATGCAAAGGCTAGCATTTTTTTAAAAATATGCCCAGGTGCAGTGACTTACACCTGTAATCCCACTGACTCTGGAGGCTGAGACAGGAAGATCTCAAATTTGAGGTCAGCCTCAGCAATGTAGGTAGGACTTAAGCAACTTAGTGAGATCCTGTCTCAAATTTAAAAAATTAAAAAAGGGCCAGGGATGTAGCTCAGTGATAAAGATCCTCTGGGTTCAATACCCAGTACAAATAAATACCTTTTTTTATTTCAAAAATATGTATCAGATAGGCAACAAAGTGGTAAGCAAATATAGTCCCAAATTCCAATCCACACTTCTTTCAAAAGTCCCCACTATAGCATGTATATATATTTTCAGGAGGATTCTATGCATCTATAAGCACTTATATCCATCTATCCAATTAAGTTATCTAATCTCCATGTCTCTTGTTTATTTCTCCAACTGTGATCCTCACATGCATTTTGTGTTGTAAATTGTTTCATTTGCTTAACAACAATCCTTCCTGACATTATATAAACATATATTGTTAAAACCCACTTCATTAGTTGCATAGTGTTTCATTGTATAATTGAACCATGATTAATTTAGTCATTCTGATAGCAATGGACATTTATCACTAACTTTGCAAAAATAATGCTGTGTACTTGCAGGATTTTGAATGATAAATTTCTCTTGAATCCAAAGACACATGCTTTGTGAAATTTCATGGAGATTGATTGTCTTCTAAAACGTTGACATTGATTTATAAATATGTGAATTAACTTTGGGATTTTAGCAATTAAATAAATTACTTAGGGAGTTTATATGAAGGAAGGACAAACTCTTATTCTAATAGTTTAACAACATGATGTCTGAATAATCTTGAGAACAGAAATTTATCATTTTCTTTGTTTGGATTTATTCTATATTTGGATTTTTAGCCTCAGTTTAAGTAATCTTTTATCAGCTTTGAGCCTGACATTCAGCAAGTAAATTTTGTTTTTCAATTAAATAATTTAGTCTTTCATGGATTTAAGTTCATATTATACCCTTAAACTCTATGAGTAGTATGAAAGATCCCTTTCTTCATAGAAATTAATGTTCTATTGAGGAAGCCATGCATGACCTCAGGAAAATTTTACAACATAAGATTAAATGGATGGGCTGGGGCTGTGGCTCAGTGGTAGAGCGCTTGCCTTGCATGCGTGAGTCACTGGGTTTGATCCTCAGCACCACATAAAAATAAATAAATAAAATAAAGATACTGTGTCCATCTACAACTAAAAAATATTTTTAAAAAAGATTAGTTGGAGAGAGACAGTGGTATATGGTAGTTAGATGCATCAGTAACTTGACTCCTAAAGTCAAAAGAACTTGATTGTTCAAAGTTTAAATGCATGCTCCTATATTTAATAGCTCTATAAACTTATGCAAGTTAATGAAATTCCTTCAGCTTCACTCTTCTCATATAATGATGGTAATTATAATAATACACATATAAAGATTTTTAAAATATTTAGTCAATATATTTAAAACATTTAATACACTAACCTGTTAAGTTTCTATTACCTTTATAGTGTCTTAATTGAATGACAATTGAACTACTTCAGTTTTAGTCATTGTTTGATATTAATCTACTTTAATACTCCAATTTTGTAAATTCACTATTTCTGAATCTGACCATTGTGTCCCGTACTATATTTCATGCCACACAAGAAAAATATTTTTATCTATGTTCTGGCTTTTGCTCCAGTCCTGCATTCTTTTGTCCATGTTTTAAGGTCTATTTTATATTCTCAGAGAACAGTTGTTCAAAAAATGTAGATAGGGGCTGGAATTGTAGTCTAGTCGTAGAGCACTTGCCTAGCATGTGTGAGGCACTATGTTTGATCCTCAGCACTACTTAACTTACCTGTTTTATCAAAATTTTATTTAAGTCTAACTGTGGTGGTAAATATTTAATAATTAGATTCTGGAAAAATGCATGTATGCATTTATGTACATAATTTATTATGTGTTTTACTTCTATGAAGATGTATAACATACAATTTGCAAATAATAAAATATACTCGACTCTTTGTCATGAATTTCATATTTATTCTAACTAAATGCTTCCATTGTTTTTGGAAAACTTGTATTTTCATAGCTAACCTGTGGTTGTACTTGACAAATGATTACAGTTCTTACACGAATGTTGACTGATATTTTAGTTTTCATTAATGAGTAAGATGAAAGTGAAAAACTAGCCTGGTGCAGTGGCTCAAGCCTGTAATCCCAGCACTTTGGGAGGCTGAGACAGGAGAATCACGAGTTCAAAGCCAGCCTCAGCAATGGCAAGGTGCTAAGAAACTCAGTGAGACCCTGTCTCTACATAAAACCCAAAATAGGGCTGGGGATGTGGCTCAGTGGTCAAGTGCCCCTGAGTTCAATCTCCAGTACCAAAAAAAAAAAAATAAAGAAAGTGAAAAACTAAAAAAACCTATACCATAACAGGTTTGTCAATGATGTGAGTAAACTTTTTGTGGAACTGCAAAATAGCTTTGAAATATTGCAAGACCGTTTTCTCATATTTTTGTGATAGTTGCAATGCAATGGTCACAGACACAAGAATTTTTAAGTTTAATCAGTATTTTAAGATTTTCTTTATCACTTTACTATTGGACAATCAACAACAACAAAGCTTTGAAAAATCAAGCCCTTTTAAGAAAAAGAAACCTTTATTTGCTGTTTTCTGTGTTGTATATACTCCCACCATTGCCAATTTCAAGCTTACAATATGAACCCAGAGTTGAGAAGAGATGGGCAGTATATAATATCCCCATCCTACAGACACTATTAACATAGTGGCAAGGATATAGATAATAGCATAATGTAGTTAAATAATTAAACAGTGAGTTTTGTATATTTATCATCATGGTTTTAGTTTAATTTACTTAATTCTAAGTTTATATAATTTACTTTTTAATACCTGCTTTAAGAGTGGCTTGCAAAATTCCTGAAAATTTAACAATTGACTCTCATATATCAGCTTTAGCAATACTCTTATAAATGTTCTAATATTTTTCTCAATTAAAAAAATCCTCTTGTAAGTCTTCTCTTTCCTAAGCAACTTCTTTCTACAGTTCAGCATTCCTAATCAAAATCTGAAATGTTCTGAAATCCTAAAGATTTGGGATTTTCAGATTAAAAGTGGTCAACCAGTAGTCTCTGCAAATATCCTAAAATCCAAAGAACTAAAATCTGAAACATTTCCTCTCCTAAGTATTTAGTATCAGGGATACTCAATTTGTATATCCCTATTTTCTATAATTATGAGGCAAGAATCTTTAAAAGTTGCCTTTTTCACTACTGACATTTCTTTATCTCCTATTGACCCACTGTAATTTAGCTTTCTGTCCCATCCCTCCAAAAAATCTGCCTAAGGTCACCATTATCACTAAACAAAATAAACTTTGCGGTTCCCATTTTATTTGACCTGTGGGCAGCACTGTTTACTACTGACAAACTACTCAACCCTTCCTGAAACACTCTTCTCCCTTAGGTTCTACAATATAATACACATGAGTGATTTTATTTTTCTGCTACTCTATTCTTTTTCTGCTTCTTTGAAAGCTCATATTCTTCTCATTGGATGTTACCTGTTGTATTTAATCAGATTTTGTTCTTACACCCCACTGGCTTCTAATTTTATAATCCTTCCCATGGTTTCAATTAACACATGTAACCCATATGATTAAAATGCATACACCCCCTAAATTTTAAACTATAAAATTCAGTGAGTTTTATATATTTGAACTATCACCATAATCACAGTAATGAACATATCCTTTACACCCAAAATTTCCTGATGCCTATTTGTAATCTTTCTCCCTGGCCAATTCAACCATTATCATCCAAATAACCACATAATCTATTTTCTGCCACTAAAGATTAGTTTGCATTTTATAGAGTTTTATATAAATGGAATCCAACAGTGTGTACTCATTTTTTCTTGCCTTTTAAACTCAGCATAATTGTTTTTTATTAGTATGTTTTAGTTGTACAGAACAATGGGTTTCACTGTGGCATATTTGCAAATGCATATAACATACTTTGATCATATATACCATTTTATTATCTTTATTTCCCTTTCCCTCTCTTTATCCCCTTCCTCTTCTGTAATTGTCTCCCTTCTACCTTCATGACCGTGCTGCACATTCCACAAAAGGAAAACATATGATATTTGTCTTTCTGAGTCTGATTTATTTCTCCTAACATTATGATCTCCAGTTCTATTCATTTTCCTGCAAATGACAGAATTTTGTTTTAATATATGTCTGAATAATATTCCATTGCATGTATCTACCACATTTTCTTGATCTGTTCATTCCACTGACAGGCATCTCAGGTGATTACATAACTTGGCTATTTTAAATTGTGTCATGATAAACAGAGTACACTGATATCTCTACAGTCTGACTGAGTAATTTTTTAAGATACATCTATTTTGCAATATATATCAATAGTTTATTACTTAGTAGTAATGAAACAGAGAGCTCCTGAATTTTCTCATGCTAAGAACAAAAACTTCCTCATGCAAAGGATAGACACCAAAGAAGCTGAGACTGGAATATTATCTGGCTAACTAAACCTGAATATGTCTATTTCCTGCTTTTGTTCCACTGTGCTTCCTTTTATTTTCTTATAAAAGCTTCTGTGCCCCTGAAACCCTAAAGATGGAGATTTGAGACAGAAAAATTCTCCTCTATTTTCCTCAATGCTGGCTTTGAAAAATCTATTTCCTTGCCACTTTGTTTTCTAAATTTTGGTGGAACCACAAGCAGTAAGATTTCTCCCCCATGGTAACAGTTTCCTTATATATGGATACATCAAAATTTGTTTATTCTTCATCTATTGATGGACATTTGGGTTATTTCCAGTTTGAGATTATTACAAAAAAGCTGCTCTGAACATTTATATACAATTGTATACATATGCATTCCTTGCTGTTGGGTAAATACCAAGAAATTAAATGGAAGACTTATATATCATATGTATATTTAACCCAGTAAATTTCAGGTTTTCAATTCTGCTAACATTTCAGTGAAATTGACACAGATGCATTAAAATAAGTTGAAAATCATAATCTAGCACTGAGATATTATTATACTAATATTAATATTACTTTATTATAATCATATTCATAACATTATATGTTTATATGCTCTATGTTATATTTAAACTTTTATGCATGTTCCATATCTGGTATGATGGTGTCACAGGAAAGCAGGGAGCTGAAACTCTAAACTTCAGTTCTTGTATCTCGACGAAAGAAAATTCAAAGTCAGACACAAAAAGCCATATAAAAGAACTTATTACAAGTGAAAGTAAAGAGAAAGTGAGGTGAAAGTAAAGTAAAAGCAAAGTGAGGCTTAAACAGAGAGCACTCTCAACAGAGAGAGTGGGCTATCTCTGTGCAGAGAACAACAAAGGAGACAATGCTGTCTCCTGTTTGATGTTTACCTAGAGAACTGGGGACCAGCTTCTGTATGCTTTGCCAGTCAGCTGTTCAACTCCTCCTTCACATAGGGTGGTGGAGTTTTTAATCTTAGTTGGTCCTCTCCAGAACTGTCATGGTGGCCGTCCTATTTAGGGGTGCTTCATCTACAAGTCAATCCCATTTTACTGTGGGCACCGGGGTCAATAGATGGTCAGAGGTTATCTTAGTGCACCTGCGCTACTAAAGGAGTCTTTCTTCCCAAATGGAGACACCTATAGATTCCTAGCTTCACATCAATTTCAATGGACCCTGTTAAGAGTTAGTCCCATTAATCCTTTTCTTTTGACATATTTTCCCATTAGCTCCTTTGCTTCTGTTCATTTTCTACAAATTAACTACCACTCTCTGCTTTCTTGTCCACATTAAAAGTAGTTTAGGGCTGGGATTGTAGCTCAGTGATAAAGTGTTTGCCTGACATGTGTGAGGCACTGGGTTTGATTCTCAGCACCACATTAAAAATAAATAAATAAATAAATAAAGTAAGGCTTATCAACAATTAAATATATATTAAATTGTTTTTTAAGAAGTAGTTTAAAAGCCAGGTGCGGTGGCACACTCCTGTAATCCCAGCACTTTGGGAAGCTGAGACAGGAGAACTACGAGTTCAAAGCCAGCCTCAGCAATGCAGAGGCACTAAGCAACTCAGTGAGACCCTGTCTCTACATAAAACACAAAATAGGGCTGAGGATGTGACTGAGTGATCAAGTACCCCTGAGTTCAATCCCTGGTACCAAGAACAAAAGAAAAAGAAAGATTCAGTATTTCCGGGCACAGTGGCGCATGCCTGTAATCCCAGCACTTTGGGAGGCTGAGACAGGAGAATTGCAAGTTCAAAGCCAGCCTCAGCAAGGGCGAGGCACTAAGCAACTCAGTGAGACCCTGTCTCTATATAAAACACAAAAGAAGGCTAGGGATGTGGCTCAGTGGTCGAGTGCCCCTGAGTTCAATCCCCGCCCTCGCCCAAAAAAAAGTAGTTTAAAGAAGACCATAAAGCAATTTAAAGAACACTTGTGACCTTGTATTTCACTGCTCATTGCTAGCTACTACCTAACAATGGGACAGAATAGTTAATAAGAAATTGCACTTTTTGAAGCAGTTGTATAATTTTGTATTTCCATTAGGAGTCATCTTATTTCTATGTCCTCACAAACACTTGGTAGTTTCTGACTTTTTAAAAAATTCTAGTCTTGGGCTGGGATTGTCGCTCAGTGGTATAGCACTTGCCTCGCATGCATGGGGCACTGGGTTCCATTCTCAGCACCACATAAATAAGTAAAATAAATAAAATAAAAGTATACAAATTCTAGTCTTTCCAGTATGCATGTCATTTTTTATCGGTTGTTGCTGACATTTTATCAATTTCTAATGATATTGGGCATCATTTAATGTGCTTATTTACAACCTTAGTTTCTTCTTTGTTTAACATTCAAATATTTTGCCTTTTTTTTATACTGGAGATTGAACCCAGAGGCATTTTACCCCTGAGCCAGAGCTTCTGTCATTTTTTTTTATCTTTTTATATTTCAAGATAGATTCTCACTAAATTCGATAAGGCCTCACTGAGTTGCTGAGGCTGGCCTCAAACTTGAGATCCTCCAGAATCTCCCTAGTAGTTGAGAATATAGACATGGGCCACCATGCCCTCCTTTGCCCATTTTTAATTGGAGTTATTTATATTCTAACAAGTATTTTGTAAAGGTTAGTTATACTAGATAGAAATTTTTTGTCAGATATTTACTTTGTAAATATTTTCTCCTAGTCTGACATGCCTCCTCATATTTGAATCAGTGTCTTTTTAAGAGCAAAAGGTTTAACTTTTCATTAGTTGTGATTTATTGATTGATTGATTAATTTGCTTTGCTGTATTTAAGAAATCTTTATCAAATGCAAATTTTCTGAAATTATCTCCTATTTTCTTCTGAAATTTTATATTTTTTCTTATATTTGGGTCAGTGATATATTTTCTGTTAATTTTTACATATAGTGTGAGACAAGATTAAGTTCAATTTTTCTTTTTATTTTCTTTTTGCATGTCTGTCCAATTTTTCCAGCACATTTGTTAAAAATATTATCCTTTCCACAGGAGTTACCTTGGTAAATTTGTCAAAATACAGTTGACTATTAATCTGTAAGTCTATATCTATAATACTATTTTATTCCACTTATCTGTATGTCTGGGCTTTCATAAATACTAACATCCCTGATTACTCTGTCCTTATGGTAGCTCATTAAGTCACGTAGTAACTCCTCTAACTTTGTTCTTTTTTCAAAGTTGCACATATATAAATACACGAGAAAATGGGCACACTAAAGCAATCATCAAGATAATTTTGATAATCTGAAGATTATCAGATTTATCTGAGGATTATCAGATATTTTGTTGCAGACAATAGCCATTGCTTAGTATCATCAATGGATTTACTTTACTTCTTTATTTTCCTAATATAGACACAAATGTGAATGTTATGTAGGCCAAAAAGTGACAGATTGAAGCCTCTTGCTTGGTATACTCAATTCTAATTGCACCAGTCCATGATTAAGAAGTTAAACCTGGGAACTTATCTACTAATTGGATTATAATATAAACATAAATTCATGACTTGGGGAGCTTATCTAAAGAGAATTCTTGATATTTTTGATATTTTGTGTTATTATATGATTATATTTTGTTAGTTTCAACAGTAATTTCATTCAACTTTACCGAAGTTTCTGATTAATGAGATAATAGTGACTACTGATGAATATCTATATTATATCATTGTCTTAACTCTTCTCAATATGGAATCAACTTTAACATTATGTCTATACAAGCATAAAAAGCAGCCAGCTTCAATTTGAATAATTCATTCATTCAAGTAACTGGATTTTTTATGACATCAAATGACCAGTTTGACTTTCACTAAATTGACTGGTTGGTTGGCACTTTGAGGAGCATTAACTTGTCATCATCATCATTACCATGAAATAGTATTTATTAAGCATCCACAGTCACAAGCGATAGAAAGTTAGCCAAATAATCATAGACTCTGCCCTTTAGGAGTTTATGATCTGGAAACTCAACACATCCAGATGAGCTAGATGCCATTTAACAAAGTATTGCTGTAGGATTTTGAGATATTCTACTAAGTGGCTGTAAATGATCAATTTTCTTCCCAAAGTACCAAACTATCACCTAGGAAGTAAAGTAGTACATATGTTGGGTAAGTATAAGTGATCTTTTCATTTGAAATGGTGTTATTTGGGATGAATTTGAACTGGAGATATCCTTTCCCCTCAAAAGATTGAAGCAGTACATTACAAAGAGGAAATTGCATGTCTGAGCTTATCAAAAGCAAATTAGTCCTCCAGGAATATGGGAGCAGGTAATGATAATGGGGAAGAGGAGCAGGGAAAATGGAATTTATAGCATCAGAATAACTATGTTCTATTCTAGCTTTATCCCTCATGGGTGGGCATTGGGTAATTTATTTAACTTTTCTGCATCCTAATTTAGTTACTCACCTGTAAAATGAGAAAACCATAATCATGTTTATGCCTTTATGATATTTATAACTTGAGCAGAGATCCTGAGAAGAAAAGTGAACTGAAAATGAATTTATATAAAAATAGTCACAATAATGAATGTTTCATTGTAACTAGACTAAGTGGTCTATGCTCTTAAAAGAAAATTAAGTTTTTGAATAAAATCAGTTTTAATTTCTGGAGACTATTTGTGGGTTGTAATAGTTTTACCTCTTAAAAATGATTCTATTTATGTGATTCAACTTAGAATGTAGTTTTTTCTGTAACAAATGAACAGTGTCTGATCAATAGGTCATCTAGTATAATTTCCATTTATTAGAGGAATTAGGGAGTATAAGATTTGGGAAACCTCTTAGATATAATGTGATTCTACCTTGTCTAAAAACACAAGAAGCCAGGCTGGGGTTGTGGCTCAGTGGTAGAGCACTTGCCTCGTATGCATGGGGCACTGGGTTCCATCCTCAACACCACATAAATAAGTAAAATAAATAAAATAAAGCTCTTGTGGCTATCTACAACTAAAAAAATTTTAAAAACATAAGAAAACTTTAAATGTGAACTACTTGCCCAAGGTCCATCAACAAACTAATAAGAAAGCTTATGTTTCCTGACTCCTTATCCTAGTACTATAACAAAGTAAATCTTATGAACTCAAAAGGGGTATCTGATATTTGTGGGTTGCTGGAGGACTACTGTGTGCTATTTATATTGCTAATGTCTATGCATAATGGCATTTCATACAGTCCACACCAAATCCTAAGGAAACATTATAAAGTATTCAATAGACAAAGAAACAGGATGAGAAAACTTGTAAAACTTAGTCATACTGCTAAATGGTAGAGGGAAGATTCATAACCCAGTCTATATGATATCAACAACTACCCATCATCTTCTCACTACACCATTCATATTCATATTCTCTCTCTCCCTCCCTTTCTCCCTCTATCCCTTTCTCCTCCTCTCCTTCCCTCCCTTCCTCCCCTTTCTCTTGCTGTTACTCTTTGGAAAATTCTTGCTAGCCCAATAAAGTGAGTCAGTAGTAGCACTGGCCAGACATAATACTCTGATCATCTTCTACATTTCATGATCTTGTCCAATCATAGACACCCAGCTCTATTCCATGCTGTGCTAAGAATCCTAGTTTGGACTTGATATCGTCAGATAACACCCATGCTATTAAATTACATTTTCTAATGCTTTTTTCTCATTAATCTATTCATTACCTTTCTCATACTGTTTTCTTCATCTAATTTATTGTCTGAGGAATTAAGCTTAGTATTCATTTGGAGGAAAATAATGTGTATTTTACACTATGTAGGACTGAAAAATGCTTACGGTATTTTTTCCAGACCTGCTCCATTTCCACAATGACATTTAACAGCTAATGTAACATCTTTTCAATAACTATTAAGAACTGGACTCTTGCAGTCCAGTTTCAGTGTTTCCAACTCAAACTGTGACTGAAATAAACACACTGAATGCAATACTGGAAAATTAAACTGATAGAAATTGATTCACTTGTGAGAGAATGAGAGAGAACTATGAGATGGCATTAAATAGTTGGAATTATAAATTCTTGGAAATGTTGTTTATATTAAATATTATGTGTACAAAATGCATACTGCATATTTAAATGTTCAGCAAGAGTTAGTTATCATATATTGCCTTAGATCCTATAAA
Organism: Xerus rutilus; assembly: GCA_028644305.1. Lineage (NCBI taxonomy): Eukaryota > Metazoa > Chordata > Mammalia > Rodentia > Sciuridae > Xerus > Xerus rutilus. Next base: position 31,166,616 of record CM053417.1, read on the forward strand.
GAGATGCAGAAAGTAAAGAGAACTAATTTAGTTGAGAGTGAGAATAGTGCATTTAGTTTTTAGACTTATTTTCTCTATCAATACCTGTTTAGAGTCTGACTCCGGGGGAGCTAGATAATTATGCAGATGTATTATATGTTACAGATTAACTTGTAAAATAAATGCATGATCTCAATTTTCCTTGATATTTGAGATAAGTTAATAAAAATAATCCTTATCTAATGATATAATAACTAAATCCTAAGGCCCTTAATTGTCAAAGATCAAACATTTTCCCCCAGGCAGATATGCTTGAGATAAAAAAATCATTGCTCCTCTTCCAATGAAGCATATTAAAATGTAAAGAAGGAGCCTGCACATTTGCATGCCCTGATTACTCACAATAGAAGAGAATACTGTATATTTTAATATATAATTAAATTCAGCAAATAAAAAAAATACTAATTCTCATTCTGTTGAAAAATAGTTTCTAAAAATATTCAAGATTGTGTCTACCTTGAGACATGTAACAGAGGCCTTTATTTGGCTTTAAAATCATATACATGATCTGGAACTATTAGATTGGCATTTAAAATTGCCATATTACTCTACAATGGCTATATTACTCTACAATGATATTGGTATTAACTGAGCAGAGTCCTCTGGCATCTTTGCCTACTTAAGAAAGAATAAAGCACAGAATGTGCATATCTTCAGGACAAAATATTATTTTATCTCCACTATAAGATTGCATATTAACCTGAAAATGGGAATTTTTCTTTTCCCATAACCTATTTTTCAAGTTAAATACACATATTTTTTAAATTTTAAAAAATCTATTATATTTATTTTTGGACATTATTACCATGTTACCTCATATTTAGTTAGATGAATATGTAATTTGTTCCAACCCTTTAGGGAATCTCACTACCTATAAAGCCCAGAATTTAACACATGATATTTCAAGTAAAGGATAATATAAAATGTTAGATTATATTTCTTTTGTAAATATTTGATATATTAAATAAGAGAAGAATAGAAAATGTAGGTCTCTGAGAAAATTTGATATTTTATATAGTCACAGTGGCTGACAATTAGACATGTCTCACCCTACTAGAGAAATGTGTGTACCACTAAACACAGTGATCAGAGAAAATAGAGATTTGGGAAACTGATTTAATTTTCAGATTATGTTATTCAATGATTCAAATTAGTGGTGTACTTCAAAAATGTTTTAGGGGGAATAAAATTGCATATAACCTAGTTATCTTGGCTAATAACATCTTTTAGCATGATTCTGAGGCATGTTTGATGATTTGTTAATCTATATGGAAACAATGAACTTGTACTTTGAAACAAGATCTGAATTTAGGAAGGGAGAATCCATATAATTCAAAATGTGCACTTTATTACAACCTGACCTCCATTTGTATACCAATAAGCATTTACTGAAATGCTCTAGCTTTAGAAAGGGCATTATATGGTAAAAGGCACAGTAGGGTCTTATGAATGGGTCTGTAAATTAGTGTGTGTGTGTATGAGTGTGTGTGTGTGTGTGTGTGTGTGTGTTGGGAGTTAATGGAGGACTTAATGTTATTATCAGTGTAAAAATTCACAAGACTGGCACTTCTATAAGAAGTGTTTTCTATTCAGCTACTCTCCTTCTTTATTTCCAGTGTCATGCTGCTTTTGGCACAACAGAGAAGTAAGAGACAGACTGGCTAGTCATGGTCAAAAAGGTTGCTATTGATGCTAATAAGTTAATGAACAGACAAAAGAGCTTTTTAGGCCTTCCCCTTCATGCAAGGCACACAAAAAAAGACATTATAAAAAAGACAATGAAAACTAACTCATGATTTCAATCACTTTTATTTCTTCTGACTGGTCTTTTTGTCTCAAAGAACTGTGTCAAATGTGGCCTGGTTTTTCCCACAATGTACCTACTGTGTGGAATCAGCATTGTGTAGCCAAAAAACGCAAACTTAGAAATACACAAATTCAAGCTCTACCATTCTATAATTTTGGGCAAGTCACTTAACTTTTATTTTTCTGAGACCTGACTTTTGTTTTTGCATTTGTAAAATAAGAGTGAGGATATAATTATATCTACATAATCAGTTGAACTTGTGTGAAATTCTAGTGTAGATGGACTTCTGTTTACCTTTTCTTCAGTGTAGTACATTGTAAGAGATATATTGTGGCTAGAAAATGACTGACAGCACTTAGGCCTACTCAGATATCCCTCAGAGGCTACACTACGTGTCATACTTTGCAGTGTGATGTAATATGGCCTAGGAATTTACAAATCTGGCCTGAGGATTGCCACATATCTGTGACATTGGGACGCAAAAACTGGTTATCCTAGAGATAAAGCCATTTCAACACAGATGCAACTTTCATCGACCTTAAAACAAAGTTTATCCTTATGTAAATTGTTTAAATTCCCTACATGAAAGAAGCATCTGTGTTATGATTTAGATATGAGGTGTCCCACAGCTGCTCATGTGTGAAACAATACAAAAACTTTCAGAGGTGAAATGATAGGGTTATGAGAGCCCTCAACCAAATCAGTGGGCTAATCCACTGATAGAAATTAACTGGGTGGTAACTGCAGGTAAGTGAGGAGTGGCTGGAGGAGGTGGATCACTGGGGAAGTGCCTTTGGGGTTTGTATTTTGTCCCTGGTGAGCAGAGTTCTCTGTTCTTCTCTCTTCTCTCTCTCTCTCCTTCCTGGTGGCTATGTGCTAAGCTGCATACCTCTACCACAGAGATGACCATCTGTGGACTAAGACCTCTGAAACTGTGAGTGCTGAATAAACTTTTCTTCCTCTAAAATTGTTCTTGTCAGGTCTGTGTTCACAGTGACAAAAAAAAAAAAAACCTGACTAAAACAAATTGGAAACTTATCTTAATTGAAGACAAATACAATAAAAGAAGAAGAATGTACAAACTCTGAGGATAGTCTTTGGATGGAGACACTTCTGATTTCCAGTATTCATCTATCTTATCCTTGACTATATCTAAACCATGCCACTGGCCTACTTCCATTGCCAATCTTATAAGAATATAGCCAGAATAAACAACATGAATATGATGGCATTCATCTTTGACACAAATAGGATCAATATTGAGAAGTCACCTCTGGGGAAACTGAGTAACAAGGATAACCTGAGAGCCTTGAACGTGACAGTCATAAGAATTTCAGCTCAAGTATTTTCCTAAATTTCAAGTCACTTCTGATTAGGATAATTATAGAGGGAAACAGGAAATAGACATGAAAATGGGAGAAAAATCAAATGAAAGTGTAAGGAAAGAAGTATTTCATGCTGAAACTTGAAGTAACATAAAGTAAATAAGAAAAATCAAACCAGCTATAGATTCTTTTTTCATGAGAAATCTAAGTGGCAGCAGTGTCAAGGAGAAAGTTTAGCTTCTCTATAATATTCAGTTGTCCTTCAAATGCATTAAGTTATCCCAAATAATGATCCTTCTGAAATTCAACCATGTGCTGCTTATGCAAATGCTACCTCAAGATGATTGTCCTAGTACACCTTTACAACCAAATTGTTCCTGTAAATCTGTTCTATATCGAAAATCTGGAATAACCCCTGAAAGTGATATTTGTATGAAAATAACTGACAATAGATTCTTCAGTCTGAACTGATCCTAGACAAAACTAGGCATAACTCCCCTGTAGGGGATTGAGAAACAAAAATTCCATTATGATTAGGATAAGAATTCTATATGATATCTCAAATACTATATTCAGGTGTCTTTTTAACCATGATTTAATGCCTATAATTAAGGTTCAATATAATGTGTGCCTTGATATCTGGGGAAAACTGAAAGTATCTCAAATAGCCTAAGTACAAGTTCTGCTTCCTACTGTGTTCCTGCAGATTAAGTCCCCTAGCCAAACAACCCTTCTTATCATAGGGACCAGGCACCATAGTTGCTTATCCTTGAATAGTAGAGTTCAGTTTACCTCCAACTAGTGCAATTATTCAGAATAAATGGTGTCTCACAGTAGATTACTGCAAACTTAATGCTGTGGTCCCATCCATTTATGTACCCAGTACCCAGTAATATTCAAAGTACTAGTTTCATCCAATCAGCAATTAGCGAATCTTCTGGTACAGTAGATGTGGCTAATGGACTCTGCTTAGTGTCTATTTCAACAGCCTTTCCATTATATTTTTTTCTTTCAAAAGGATACAACCCACCTTAGAAGCCTTAGAAACCTTGTTATTGTACTAAGATGAGGACAGATCTTAACTGAACCCACCATTCTCTGGGAACACATATAGGACATTATACTAATTTTATCCTCCTTGAAGGAAATTCATTTCATATACTCACTAAGGACATAAAAACAGAGGACCTCATGAAAATGGGATTTACCATTGCCCCACACATACCACAAGGCCTCATCACTTCTGTCAAATTACTGAAAATTAATTGGTGAACCAAGGGCTGATTTCATCCTTGACACTGTCATGAAAGAGCTATCAACCCTTTCAGAACTAACAATGTTAACATGAGTCTAACATATTGTAGTCCTTTTTGGATTCTGGAGGCAATGTTTTCTGCATTTATAATTATATTTAATCTCACTCATTTGTTACTTGCAAATTTGCATATACTATATGAGGACCACTCAAACAAAAAGTTCTAGAACCTCTCCAAATTAAAATCAACAACTGTTCATGGTAGTATTCTCAGAGACCCTTTACTGCTAAGCTTTTAGTAACCTTTTCTCATGTCTCCTGTATCTGAATCACCTATGATGGTTGTAAGTTGCTCATGGGCATATGATTCAAAAAATTGTCTTTCTCAGCATTGTACTATTTACTAGTAAAATGGAGATTGTTGTCCACCTACTAGACTTCCCTGGAAGTAGAGACACTCACAGACTCTGAGCCTATCATTCTATGCATCCAGCTTCCCATGGTGCCCTGGGTCATGGAAACAGCACCCCAGAAATCTAACACAACTACAGAGGCCTAGTTGCTATAAGTCAAGTCAAAACTGTGCCCTTTGTCACATACTACCTGAAGGAGGGGTTAGCCTCTCCTGTCGTCAGTCCTTTGCTAGATACTATGGTACTGGAGGAGGTAATTCCTGTCCAAAACTCCTTGGCTACTTGTAGAAATGACTTGGGATCAACTGAATGAACAAAAGTGAGAGTGTATACACTTTATAGCTGACATTGCCACTATTATTCATGAGGAATATGAAGGAAGTTGTTGATTTTCATATTTTAATCAGGATGTTCCTGATAAAAAGACCCCAAAATCAGCAAAACTGGCCAAATATGACACAGTCATTGTAACACAGAATGCCCTAGCCAGCAAATAGCTTTGTTGGTACATTTTTACAAACTCATGAGCCTTTGCCTAAGACTTGCCTCCTCTAGGATAACAAACTCAAGGTAGTCTTGTTCCATAGATATCCAAGTTGTAAATCAAAGTAACAGCTGTGACCACATGTACAAAGCCCACACCAGGACATTCCTTATCCCTTTCGGAGTTCCAGACATTAATGACAGAGACCAAGGTATTCATTTTACTTCTTAATGTACAATGGTGGCTTTTGAAAAAAATATTCAATGAATTTTTTCCTCCCCTATAGGTCCCAAGCAGCTGATTTAACTGAAGCATAACAGGCTTCTCAAATAATGCCCAAATCACAAAATGTTACACAAATATCATGCTGGGTGTCACTATTGCCAGAAGCATTGATTAGTCTAAATCCATGCCCCCTGGGGACGTGCCCTCCCTATGCCAGTGTTACAAAGTTCTCTCAATTGTCTCTATTGGCCATAAAGGGGTATACCATGAACAACCATCTCACTATGTAGTCCTCTCCCTCCTGGTCAAGTACATGCTTCATTTCCCAGAAAAGTACTTCTCATTAAAAGTTTTAATTATTGGGCTGGGGTTGTGGCTCAGTGGTAGAGTGCTTGCCTCGCACATGTGAGGTACTGGGTTCAATCCTTAGCACCACATAAAAATAAATAAACATAATGTGTCCATCTACAACTAAAACATATTTTTTAAAAAAGTTTTAATTATTATCAAGGTTTAAACTGGTATCAAGGCCTCAAAGCATCAATTGTGATATAAGGCCTAAATGTAAAGCCCAATATTAGATGAAACTTGACATCTGGGGGAACTAGAAGGTCTGCAAATAGCCTGACTATAAGTTTCCCTTCCTGTGTACTCCATTCAATAAACCCTAAGTTAACCTTCTTATCATAAGGGTGAGGTAAGTACCCACTTACATACATTTAAGTTTTTTTTGTAGCCAGTAAAATTACTCAAACAAACTCTCACATACTCTCACAAGAACCAGGATGCATGTTAATTTTCTTGTTACTCTCTTCCCAAGTAGAATTCCTATATGAGACTTCATGGCACAGTGTCCTCCTCTGCTGTGTTCTGAATACATGTGACTAATAAACTGCTCTTGGTCTCATCTGTCAGTTATTATATGGCATGTGCTTGATACCCCATAACCTTAGGCAAGACTCCCTCTCTCACCATTAAGGAGATGTGAAGATGAAAAAAATATTAACTCTTCTGGAATCAAGGAAATAGACACTTATTTAAGATAAAATTTAGATCTGAATAGATAAAGATGATTTCTAAAAACAAAATTAATGAATGAGGCCTCATCTGACAACATATTAAAATGTAAGTGTAAGCAAAGTAAAAACAAAACAAAACAAAAACATTTTGGTACTACCACATGAACACATAGGTAAGTAGAACAGAAGAGTCCAAAGGTACAGCCAATTATATATGGAAATTGAACATGATGAAATATATTTCAAAATAGAAAGAAACAATAAATATTTCAATAAATGGTAGTAAAAAATCAACTATCAATTTTAAGAGGAAGAGAGATAAGAATGGATTCCTTACATCCCTTCTTACTTAGAAATAAATTCCAGCCAGGATTAGTGAAACAAACCTGGAATTTTACCAACTCAGAAGGCTGAGACAGGAGGAACTTTATATGCCATGATATTAATAATGTTTATGTCAGATTTTGCTTATATGTGAACACTACTTGCTCTATGCTACTTTCCCCCTTCTCTGGGTTTAATGGAACATTTATGTGATTCCATTGTATCTCTATTAATTATGTATTACTCATACCTTGTTTTCTAATGCTTCAATGGTAAAGGTAAAGACCATTATATGCCTTTTATTTTATTTATTTTATTTTATTTTTTGGAGCACAACTTTTCATTTCTCTGGTTGTACGTGATGTAGGCCACATCATATAGGCAGTCATACGTAAAGCTAGGGCTATGATGTCCATCTCATTCCACCATCTTTACTGGTCCCATGTTCCCTCTCCCCTCCTTCCCCTTTGACCAAATTTCCTCCATTCTTCCCGTGTCCTCTCCCTCATTATGGAACAGCACCCACTTATCAGAGAGAACATTCGGCATCTGATTTTTCTGGATTGGCTTACTTTGCTTAGCATGATATTCTCCAACTCCATCCATTTACCTGCAAATGCCATAATTTTATTCTCTTTTAATCCTGAGTAGTATTCCATTGTGTATATATACCACAGTTTCTTTATCCATTCATCTATTGAAGGGCATAAAATGTTGGTTCCACAGTTTAGCCACTGTAAATTGTGCTACCATAAACACTGGGTAGCACAGTGGCTGTGTCACTGTAGTATGCTGTTTTTAAGTCCTTTGGATATAGACCGAGGAGTGATGCTGTGTCAAATGGTGGTTCCATTCCAAGTTTTCTAAGGAATCTCCATACTGCTTTCCAGATTGGTTGTACCAATTTGCAGTCCCACCAGCAATGTATGAGCGTGCCTTTTCCCTCACATCCTCACTAACACTTAATGTTTCATTTGTGGGGGGGGGTGTACTGGGGATTGAACTCAGATGTTCTCCACCACTGAGCCACATCCCCAGTCCTATTTTGTGTTTTATGTAGAGACAGGGTCTCCCTGAGGTGCTTAGTGCCTCGCTATTGCTGAGGCTGGCTCTTGATTCTTCTATCGCAGCCTCCCAAAGTGCTGGGATTATAGATGTGTGCCACCGTGTTTGTATTCTTGAAAATTGCCATTCTGACTGGTGTGAGATGAAATCTTAGTTTTGATTTGCATTTCTGTAATTGCTAGAGATGTTGAACATTTTTTCATATGTCTGTTGATTGATTATATATCTTCTTCTGAGAAGTGTCTGTTCAGCTCCTTAACCCATTTATTGATTGAGGTGTTTGTTTTTTTTTGGTGTTAAGTTTTTTGAGTTCTTTATATAGACTGGAGATTCGTGATCTATCTGATGTGTGTGTGGCAAAAATTTGTTCACAGAGTATAGACTGTCTCTTTACTTCATTGATGGTTTCGTTTGCTGAGAAGAAGCTTTTTAGTTTAAATCCATCCCATTTATTTATTCTTGATTTTACTTCTTGTGCTATAGGAGTCTTGTTAAGGAAGCAAGGTCCTAAGCCAACATGATGAAGATTTGGACCTACTTTTTCTTCTCTTAGGTGCAGGGACTCTGGTCTAATTCCTAGGTCCTTAATCCACTTTAAGTTGAATTTTGTGCATGGTGAGAGATAGGGGTTTAGTTTCACTTTGCTGCATATGGATTTCCAGTTTTCCCAGCACCATTTGTTGAAGAGGCTATCTTTTCTCTAATGTACACATTTGACACCTTTGTCTAGTAGAAGATAACTGTATTTAAGTGGGTTTGTTTTTGTGTCTTCTATTCTCTACCATTGGTCTACATGTCTATTTTGGTGCCAGTGACATGCTGTTTTTGTTACTATAGCTTTGTAGTATAGTTTAAGGTCTGGTATTGGGATGCCTCCTGCTTCACTCTTCTTGCTAAGGATTGCTTTGCCTGTGCTGGGTCTCTTATTCTTCCAAATGAATTTCATGATTGTCTTTTCTATTTTTAGAAGGAATGACTTTGGGATTTTGATTGGAATCACATTGAATCTGCATAGCACTTTGGGTAGTACAGCCATTTTGACAATATTGATTGTGCCTATTCAAGACCATGGGAGATATTTCCATTTTCTAAGGTCTTGTACAATTTCTTTTTTTAGTGTCCTGTAATTTTCATTGTGGAGGTCTTTCACCTCTTTTGTTAAATTGATTCCCAAGTATTTTATTTATTTATTTATTTATTTATTTATTTTGGCTATTGTGAATGGGGTAGCTTTCCTAATTTCTCTTTCAGAGGATACATCACTGATGTACACAAATGCAATTGATTTATGAGTGTTGATTTTATATCCTGTTATATTGCTGAATTCATTTATTAATTCTAGAAGTTTTCTGGTGGAATTTTTTGGATTCTCTAATTATAGAATCATGTCATTGTCAAATAATGACAATTTGAGTTCATTTTTCTATTTGTATCTCTTTAATTCCTTTTGTTTCTCTAATTGCTCTGGCTAGTGTTTCAAGGACTATGTTGAATAGCAGTGGTGAAAGAGGGCATCCCTGCCTTGTTCCTGTTTTTAGAGGCAATGCTTCCAATTTTTCTCCATTTAGGATGATGCTGGCCTTGGGTTTAGCATAGATAGCTTCTACAAAGTTGAGGTAAGTTCCTACTATCCCTAGTTTTTCTAGTGTTTGGAGCATAAAAGGATGCTGTATTTTGTCAAATGCTTTCTCTGCATCAATTGATAAAATCATATGATTCTTGTCTTTAAATCTATCAATATGATGGATTACATTAATTAATTTCCATATGTTGAACCAACCTTGCACCCCTGGAATGAACTCCACTTGATTATGGTGCACTATTTATTTAATATATTTTTGTATGTAATTTGCCAAAATTTAATAGAGAATTTTTGCATCTATGTTCATCAGAGATACTAGTCTTTAATTTTCTTTCTTTAATGTTTCTCTGTCTGGTTTTGGTATCAGGGTAATGCTTACCTCATAGAATGAGTTTGGAAGGGTTCCCTACTTTTCTGTTTCTTAAAATAGTTTGAGGAGTATTGGTGTTAATTCTTCTTTGTAGGTCTTGAGTCTTCAGGGTTTTTTATTTCACTGGAGTATAAATTTTCAAAATAGTTTCTAATTATCCTCTGTATTTCAGTAGTGTCTGTCATGATATTTCCTTTTTCATCAAGAATTTTAGTAATTTGAGTTTTCTCTCTCCTTTTTGTTAGAGTGGCTATGGGTTTGTCAATTTTGTTTATTTTTTCAAAGAACCAGCTTTTGTTATGTCAATGTTTTGAATTGTTTTGTTTCAATTTTGTTGGTTTCAGCCCTGATTTTAATTATTTCCTGTCTTCTATTTCTTTTGTTGTTGGTTTGTTCTTCTTTTTCTAGGGCTTTGAGATGTAATGCCAGTCATTTATTTGTTGACTTTTTCCTCTTTTAATGAATGAGCTTAATGCAATGAACTTTCCTCTTAGCACTGCCTTCATGGTGTCCCCGAGATTATGATATGTTGTATCAGAGTTTTCATTTACCTCTAAGAATCTTTTTATCTCTTCTCTGATATCTTCTGTTATACAAGCATCATTCAATAGCATATTATTTAGTTTCCAGGTGTTGGAGTAGTTTCTATTTTTTAATCTGTCATTGATTTCTAATTTTATTCCATTATGGTCAGTAAGGATGCAGGGTAGTATCTCTATTTTTTTCGTATTTGCTAAGACTTGCTTTGTGGCATAGCATATGCTCTATTTTGGGGAAGGATCCATGTGCTGCTGAGACAAAAGTATATTCGCTCGTTGATGGATGGAATACTCTATATAAGCCTGTTAAGTCTAAATTATTGATAGTTTCATTAAGATCTATGGTTTCTTTATTAAGTTTTTGTTTGGAAGATCTATCCAATAGTGAAAAAGCTGTGTTAAAGTCTCCAAGTATTATTGTGTTGTGGTCTATCTGATTCTTGTATTTGAGAAGGGTTTGTTTGATATATGTAGAAGCTCCATTATTTGGGGCATAGATATTTATGATTGTTATGTCTTGTTGATGTATGATTCCCTTAAGAAGTATGAAATAATCTTCTTTATCTCTTTTCACCATCTTTGGTTTGAAGTCCACTTTATCTGTTATGAGGATGGAAACCCCTGTTTGTTTAAGTGGTCCATGTGAGTGATACATTTTGTCCACTCTTTCACTTTCAATCTGTGGATGTCTTTTCCTGTGAGATGAGCCTCTTGAAGCATATTGTTGGGTCTTTTTTTAATCCAGTCTGTCAGTCTATGTCTTTTAGTTGATGAGCTTAAGCCATTCACATTTCAGGGTTACTATTGAAATATGGTTTGTATTCTGGTCATTTTGGTTTATTTTTGGTTTTTTACTTTGACTTGGTTTCTCCTTTGATTGGCCTTTCCTTTAGTGTAGTTCCTCTCTTTGTATGTTTTCATTGTTGGTTATCATTTTCTCTTCATGGAATATTTTGCCTAGGATGCTATGCAGTATAGGTTTTCTTGCTGTAAATTCTTTTAACTTTTGTTTATCATGGAAGGTTTTTTTTCCATCATCAAATCTGAATTTTGCTGGATTATTGGTTGGCAACCATTTTCTTTCAGAGCTTGGTATATGCTGTTCCGTGATCTCCTGGCTTTTAGGTTCTGGATTGAAAAATGTGATGAGATCCAAATTGGTCTCCCCCTATTTGTAATCTGATTCCTCTCTCTTGAGGCCTTTAAAATTCTATCCTTATTCTGTATTATGAGCATTTTCATTATAATGTGCCTTGGTGTGCATCTGTTGAATTTTGTACATTTGGTGTCCTGTAAGCCTCTTGAATTTGATTTTCCAATTCATTTTTCATGTTTGGGAAATTTTGTGATTTTATTTTATTGAAGAGATTGTGCATTCCTTTGGTTTGAAACTGTGTGCATTCTTCTTTCCTGATAAATCTTAGATTTGGTCTTTTGATGCTATCCCTTAATTCTTGTATGTTCTGTTCATGGTTTCTTACCATCTTCACTGTATGGGAAACTTTATTTTCAAGATTGTATATTTTGTCTTCATTATCTGAGGTTCTGTCTTCCAAGTGATCTAGTCTGCTGGTGATGCTTCCTATTGAGTTTTTTATTTGGTTTATTGTTGCCTTCATTTCAAGAATTTCTGATTGTTTTTTTTCACAATATCTACCTCTTTCTTAAAGTAATCTTTTGCTACCTGTATTTGCTCTCTTACCTCTTTGTTGGTATGATTTATGGTTGCCTTTATTTGCTCTCTTATGTCTTTGTTGGAATGATTAATTTTTGCCTGTGTTTGTTCATTTAAGTAATTCTTTACTTCACAGATCATTTTAATTACATACATTCTAAGTTCTTTCTCTGACTTTTTATCAACTGTGCTGTCAATGGATTCCATTATTGTAGTATCTTGGTTTATTTGGGGCACTCTCTTCCCTTGTTTTTTCATGTTGATTGTGTATCTTCCTTTCTTGCAATGCCCATCTGAGGTATTGAGGTTTCTATCCTATAATCTTGTAGTGACACTACAGATTACCTGAATCTCACCTTGGAGTTCACTTCCAGTCCCCAACAGTTGTCCCCAGATGGACACTACTGCCACTAACGATGGTGGCAATGGTAGTAGAGGTAACTCTAGATGGCAGTGAGAGTGGCCCAAGATGGATGCAAACACTTTCAGAGATGGGGATAAAAGGGTGGGACTTACAATGGCTTTGGGCTAATTGATGGGAGATGTAGCACTTTGGTTGGCCGCTGCCTCCAGGTCCTGTCTGTTGACCCAAGGTAGAGGCTAATTCATGGAAAGAACTATGGGGATGGCTGCAAGGTACAAGACATACAGGAAGGATACAGGAAGGGAGCAACAGCATGGATTTCCACTATGTGCAGGGGCATGAGCTCTCACACAGACCTGTGAGGGCAGTCCTAGGCCTGATCTTGGCCTAGACTCCCTCAGGGATTCCAGATGGTAGGTCTAGCCCTGGGCCTGGGCTCCTGCAGATCAGCAGGGTCTCTGGCACTGAACTGGGGGCAGTACTGGCCTCAGCTACAGGGGTCCCAGGTGCAGTCATTTGCCTGGGTGTTGGTTCCCCTGTGGGTCAGTGGATTGGTGGGTAGCAATCTCAGGCCTCACTTAGGCCAAGTCTCCTGCAGGGGTCCCCAGAAGCAGCCCTTCACATGGGTCTGGGTTCCCCTGTGATTGCTGACTAGCAGTTTCAGTACTGCCCTTGGCTGGGCTCCCACTGCAGTCCCTTAAGGTGTTCCTGAGCCTTGGCCTGTGCTCCTGCCTGTTGGCAGGGACTCTGGCTCCACTATATGCCTTTTAAAATAAGTCCTGTCTCCCCATATAAACAACTTTTTTTTTCCTAGTATTTTCGTTACTTGTTTAGCCTGCATACTTAGTTCTATGAGAAGTTCCAGAAATGTTATTAAGTTCTAGTCCAGCTTTCTTTGCTCATCTTTCTTTCTTGCTTTTAGGATGAGAGCAATGCTTATTCAAGCTCTTTATATCTCTGAGCTTAAAATGAAAGCCATAATATTTTTTAAACAAATATTTTTGGTTAGTTGAAAAATCCATTCCATCCTTAAATGTGTATTAATAAAATCAATCAAAATAGTCAAAATTATTTGAGAAATATGGACTGTGATTTTTTAAAAAATATTTTCTTTCAATTAAGTTAGAGAAATATGTACACTTCTTGCTTTTTGCTAAAATTGATGCCTAATTTATGAAGATACCAATATATACCTAGAGAATTTTGAACACATTTTTATTTTCCTTCATATTTATTAAAAAACTGTTACCAAATTACTAAGTTATTATTAATCATACAATTTGTTATACATATACTCAATAAATATATACACAACATATATGATAAATTAAAGATACTACTGATATAAAACCCAAAGGCCTCAATATAGTGAAGAAGTCTACAACTTATGAGAATGGTTTAGGAGATCAAACATACTCTCCCTGGATTCCTTGCTCACTTGTTTATTTTTTAAATTTTTTGACCATACATTATAATTGAACATAATATTGAGATTCATCATACTATATTTGTACATGTACATAAAATAATTTGATCAACTCACTATCAAATACCTTTCCTTTCCCTCCCATCCCCCATCCCCTTGACCTGCTTGCTATGTTCTACTAATCTGCCTTCTATTATAATTATTTTTATTCTAATGAGTGCATTATAATTTTATATGTATAAATATGTGGGATTCATTGTGGTATGTTTATATGTGGACGTAGCATAATATGGTAGATTTAATTCCCCAGTTGTCGTCTATGCTCTCCCCTCCTCCCTCCTTCTGGATCCCTCTTCCTCTATCTATTGGTCTCCCTTCTATTTTCATGAGATCCCTTTTCTTAAAATCCTTTTATTCTATTTAGCTTCCATATATTAAAGAAAACACTCAACCCTTGACTTTCTCAGCTGACTTATTGCACTTAGCTTAACATTCTCCAGTTTCATCAATCCAACAGCAGATACCATAATTTCATTCTTCTTTATGGCTGAGTAAAACCCCATTGTGTATATGTGCCACATTTTCTTTATCTATTCATCTGTTGATGGACATCTAGGCTGGTTCCATAGTTTGGCTATTGTGAATTGTGCAGCTATAAACACAATTATGCATGTGTCACTGTCTATGCTGATTTTAATTCTTTTGGATAAATAGCAAGAATTGGGATAGCTGGGTCATACAGTAGTTCCATTCCTAGCATCTTGTTGCTTGTTTTTTCAAAAAAAAAATCTGAAATTTCTTCATAGATTATTCTTTCTCTTCCCTTTTATAAGAATCAGTACAAAGTGCAAATGTTTTCTTCTCGATAAAGCTTTCGTCATGGTTCTATTTCAAATAAATTTCTCTCTCCTTTGTACTCTCAAAATGTTTTTTCTAGATTTTTATTGACACATTAATTGTACAAATAGCTTTCACTGTGAAATATATATTCATAAATGTATATATTGTTCATTGATCATGTCCACCATCCCTTTCACCCTCTCTCTTCTGCCTCTTATCCTCCTTCCTTAAACCCCTTCCCAGTTCCTAATAGTTCCTCTTCTACTTTCAGCTCTTTTATTTTGGTTTCTGCATATGAGAGAAAACACGTGATATTGTCTACATTCTTATAATAGGTTCATCTATGAATCTTCACAGCTCCCAGTAAAAAAGCAACCCTGTAATTCAATGAATAATATGTGTCATTTATGTACATATGCATACACATGGATATGTGTGTATTCATTTCTAAAGAATGTCATTTTTGACATAAATTAATTACTCTGAAAATCTTAATTGTAGGTGAGATGCTGCCTAAGAATTAAAAGTCTTCTTTATATATATATATTCAACTAGAAATTGATTAGGAAAATAAATTCTAAAACCAGTGGTGCACTTTACCTCATATTCATTACATATGATGATATACATACGATGATATGACATATATCCTTAATTGGCATAGAAACATGCTTATTATTTAGTGTTATAAAATATTTGCATAAATAATATGCAAAATAAAATACTGTTAGAATGTAATTTATAGTGCTAATTATAATGTATACTTACTTATACATATGTATAACTGGAAGTATAGACACTAACATATGACAAAGGTTTGGTCCAGATAACAGACTAATAAATACTTTTTATATTTTCTTTTTACTTTCCCATATTATCTGCTTATTTTCTAATGAATGTGTATTGATTTTATAAACAGAGAAACACTAACAATGCTACCCCAATATTAAGGGAAATACTTAAGAAAGTAGTTTTGGTGAACTAGAATCTTTATTGGACTGATAAAACTCTTAATAGTAAATAAACCACAAAAGCAGAACACTAAACAAACAATGCACCAACTAGTGGGATTTGTATAATTAATTGGAATTTATCATCCCTTATTTGCTAGAAACTTTAAACCATATCCTCCCTGCTTTTTCAAGGGAACACTTGCACATTTTTTCCTTATTTCAAGTAATATATATACTAAGGGAAATATTTTCTGTCTCTCAATTCAAATGTCTCATGGATTTGTTTTCTTGTTTAAAATGAACAACATTGCACATAGTAAAAATGTCCAATATGGCAAAAAGATAGGCATGATAAAATGTATCTCTCTCTCTCATCCTGAACATCCAGATCCTTTACCTAGAAAAATCTTATAATCTTATGAATTTTCTCATAGAAAAGTTGTGTCTGTCTATTTTTCTTTTATACAAGAGAAAGCATAGGATTCACACTGTTCTGCACCTTGCTTTTGTAAAGTTAACCTTAGGAACTTTTTATAGGTACATAAACATCTGCCATATTCTCTAAAAAGCTCAACACCACATGGTATTTATTTAAATATTTACCCCAATGAATAGCATACAGAGTGTTTCTACTTGTTTGCTATTATAAACAGTGCTGCAATATTTATCACTGTGTATAGATCTGCATATATTTTAGCATTTGATATCTATAGGATAAAATCTCAGTAATCAATATATCAAAGGATATGTATAGTTTTTTATTTTGAAAAATAAAATAGTTCTATCCATAAACATTCTAACCAACAATATATCTGTGTCTGTCTATTCCAATTCCACTAATATGTGTTTGTGTTCATTTTTATGCGTATAATCAGTATTTGGATCTTTAGCATTCTAATAAAATAAATAATGTTACACACTTGAGCAGATTTTTAAAATTATGAGTGAGATTAAACATTTTTGTATTTCCAAGTCATTTCTGCATATCTCAAAGATTTGTGTATTTGTGTACTTAGCATATCTTTAGAGTGGTTTGTCTTTTTCTTGTTGATTTGGCTAGGCTCCTTATGTCTTAAGAAAACTAGTTCCTTATTGGTCATACATGTTGTAAACATATTTAAATTTCATTTATCTTTTGATCCAGGGAGTTTTTTTCTGAGAATTTTTAAAAATTGCGTGTCACTAAATTTATCAATATTTTTTTACAAGTTTCTGCATTCTGTGACTTGCTTTAGAAAAATATTCCTCATTCCATGGATAAAAATATCTTCCCAATGTTTTTCCTAATATATTCTAAATTGATTCTTTCTTTCTTTTTTTTTTTTTTTGGTACTGGAGATTGAACTCAGGGCACTCGACCACTGAGCCACATCCCCAGCCCTATTTTGTGTTTTATGTAGAGACAGGGTCTCACTGAGTTGCTTAGCACCTCGCCGTTGTTGAGGCTGGCTTTGAACTCGCGATTCTCCTGTCTCAGCCTCCCTAAGTACTGGGATTACAGGCTTGCGCCACCGTGCCCAGCTCTAAATTGATTCTTTATTATTAAACTTTTGAGCCATCTAGAGTTTCTTTTTATTTCATTCTTTTTTTTTCTTGTTTTTTGTTTTTTGGCAGTACTGAGAACTCAGGGGCATTTTACCACTTACTTACATTCCCAGCCCTTTTTATTTTTTATTTTCTGATGAATCTTGCTAAATTGCTGGCACTGGCCTCAGGAAGTGTAAATAGCATCTACTTAATTCCTTCCTTTATTAAAAGGGGATAAAAATTTATTCAATTAGAAGATGAATACCATAATAGCATCTCCCATAAGAGAGGTGGGTTTTTTTAAACATTTTTTAGTTATAGATGGACACAATACCTTTATTTTATTCATTTATTTATATGTGGTGCTGAGAATTGAACCCAGTGCTGCAACATGCTAGGCAAGCGCTCTACCATTGAACCACCACCCCAGCCCTTATGAAGTGTTTTTGAGAATTAAATATGAGTCAATGTCTTCAAATGCCTAGTGCAACTACTGGCACATAGTAGGATGCCAATAAGCTCAGTATGTATTGAATGGAATATGCACTGTTTTTGGTGATAGAAATTGAAATGGGCTCAGTTGGCCAAAGTAGGTTTACAGACAAGGTTGGATCCATTTTTAGCTTTGTTGGATGATCAGAACAGAGAAAATATTAGAAGGGTATATGGGAAGTGCTGAGAGTGTGAGTGTGGAGGGTGGAAGTGAAACTAGGAGAAAGATAGAAAGGGGTTAGATAAGGTTGTGGACCAAGACTGATACACACACACACACACACACACACACACACACACACACACGTATATACCAATAAATCCTTGGTGTAGCTCTAGTAGCAAACAACACTGAAAACCAAGCCCAAATACTTCTAACTTATAAGAACTAAGGATAAAATTCCTTGTTTGTTAACTGTCATGGATGCTGCAGTGGAATCTGTGGCCAAAAAACTAAGTCTTGGTGCCATTTAGATCTGGGAGTGGGGTGACGGTTAAGTGCAGGAAGAATGGGAAGTGACCAACTCCTGTTAGGTAACAAAGTCCTTTTGAATTTAGAAAATTCAAGGTGAGGACTGGAGCAGCATAGGACTGAAGACATCTGAAATTAATAGAGAGGTTCATGTTTTCTCAGATCCCTGTTTTTTGGTCCCCAAAGTGATGTTAAGCATCAGGAGATCTTCAGGGCACTGCTGCATTTGGAAAGTCTAACTGTGCTTGTTTCTTATCTGCAGCTGCAAGCAAGCACCCTATTGTTTAGTCTGCCACTGTGGGATAAAACCAAGCAAGAAAAAAGGAAGAATCTCTAAATGTAATGCTACTTAAAATGAAGACAGTGTAAAGGATCCAGTGGAGTCAATGAAGTAAAATATTACTTTTATATCAAAGTCACCATATTATAATCCTGACTAACCAAATGGGACCTTCCTTAGCCTGGTTTCTACCTGCTGAGCTCGGGGGATGGTTGGAAATTGAGCTAATGAGATACCATGAATGCCAAAGAACAGAATACAACCAACACGATGCCTTGGCATAGGGAATAGAGAATTGAAAGTTGGATGTTATTCCAATATGCATGTATTTATGGAAAATTGGAAGAAAAGTGGAAAAGGGAAAACTGAGACCAGGACACAGTTATTTCTCAAATTCATGTGAAATGAGAACAGTTGATATTACAGTACAGAAGATATTGAACAGCGTGCTCCTTCATTCATTAATTCAACTCTCCTTGATCCTCCTTACTTATCTTAATCTATCCGTTTCTATCTTTCTTCTTGACCTTTCTTATGGCAAACCTAAGAATGTCACTTTCCTACTCAAAAACCACCACTGACTTTCCATTAGCAATAGGAAAAAAAGAAATTATCTTCACAGCTACTTTGTAAAATGACCCCACTGATGTCTGTAGTATTTTAAATCTTTCTGAAGCTCCTCTTATTTATGTACTTTAGTCTCCATAAATATCAAAATGCTTTTAATTTCCTGTACATACTTTACTAATGGTATGGTCCTATATCTTTGTTTCTTTTCTGTAGAATGTGGTTTCTATACCATTCTGCCTGGGTGATTTCTACTTTAATAATCTACCAAATTCCAATATCTTTTCTTTGTCTCTAAAGAAAAGGTTTCCTCAAACCTCAGGGAGAAATGGTCATCGCCCTATGCTACCACTATTACTTATGCATATTTCTATTGCTGCACTTATTACACTGTATTGGAAAATGTTTACTTGAATACTTTCCATAATAAACTGCATGTTTTTTGAGGAAAGACTTTCCTTTGGATATCAGAGACCCAGTATATAATAAATAGCCTGTGCACATGGTCCATAATGAATCCAAGAGTCATAAGAAGATAGTATTTAAGATATACAGAGAAGAATGATATCAACAATATAGTAGTGTGGGAGATAGCAATGCTAATCGCAAGCACAATGAGTTATCAAATCACATCTCTTTGAATGACTAGTGTTTATTTTGCAGTACTGAGGATTAAACCCACGTGTACTCTACCACTGACCTACATCTCCAACCCTTATATTGTATTTTGAGACAGGGTCCTACTAAGTTGCTGAGGCTGAATTGGAACTTGCTATCCTTTTGCCTGAGCCCCCATAGTCACTGGGATTATAGGCATGCACCACTGTGCCCTCTTAGATGACTAGTATTAATAAAACAAAACATAACAAGTGTTAGCAAGTATGTGGAAGAAAAGAGAATACTTGTAAACTCCTGGCAGGAATATAAATTGGTATAGCCATTATGAAAATACAGCAGTTCCTCAAAACATTAAAAATAAAACTACCATATGATTCAGCAATCCTTTTTTTTTTTTTTTTTGGTACTGGAGATTGAACTCAGGGGCACTTGACCACTGAGCCACATCCCCAGCCCTATTTTGTGTTTTATGTAGAGACAGGGTCTCACTGAGTAGCTTAGTGCCTCACCATTGCTGAGGCTGGCTTTGAACTCGTGATTCTCCTGTCTCAGCCTCCCTAAGTGCTGGGATTACAGGCTTGCACCACCGCGCCCGGCTCAGCAATCCTATTTCTGCGAGTATTTCCGAACAAATAAAATTACTATCTCAAAGACATTTCTTCACTCCCATGTTCATTGAAACATCATTCACAATAGTTAAGATTTGGGAACAAGCTGGATGTGGTGGCACACACCTGTAATCCCAGCACTTTGGGAGACTAAGACAAGAGAATCGCGAGTTCAAAGCCAGCCTCAGCAATGCAAGGCACTAAGCAGATCAGTGAGACCCTGTCTCTACATAAAACACAAAATAGCGCTGATGATGTGGCTCAGTGGTTGAGTACCCCTGAGTTCAATCCTCAGTACTAAAAAAAAAAAAAAAAGATTTGAGAACAACCTGAATATTCATTAACAGATGAATGAATAAAGAAATTGTGATAATATAAGTGTGTGTGCATAGGGGAATATATAAAAAAAGAAGAGCATCCTGTAATTTGTGACAAAATAGATGAACTTGGAGGGCACTATGCTAAGTGAAATAAGGCACACACACACACAAAACAAATACTATATGGTATAACTTATATGTCAAATCTAAAAAACAAAAACACAAAAATACCACTAAATTCATAGAAACAGAGTAGGATGAAGGTTTCCAGGGACCCAGAGTTGGAGCATTTGGGGAAGTGTTGTTCAACGAGTACAATTTACTAGTTTTTAGATAAATAAGACCTGAGTATCTAATGTACAGCACAGTATCTATAGTTAATTCTGTATTATATACTTAAAATTTGCTAAGAGAATAGATCTTAAGTATTCTCATAATAAAATAGTAAGTATGTAAGGTACTAGATGTCAATTAATTTGTTTTAATGATTTTACAACACATATGTAAAATTAAACCATTATGCTATACATTTTAAATACATACTATTTTATTTATCAATTATAATAAAGCAGCCGAGCACGGTGGCGCAAGCCTGTAATCCCAGTACTTAGGGAGGCTGAGACAGGAGAATCGTGAGTTCAAAGCCAGCCTCAGCAAGGGCGAGGCGCTAAGCAACTCAGTGAGACCCTGTCTCTACATAAAACACAAAATAGGGCTGGGGATGTGGTTCAGTGGTCGAGTGCCCCTGAGTTCAATCTCCAGTACCAAAAAACAATTATAATAAAGCTAGAAAAGAAAAGTTGATAGAATTTGAACAGCGTCATCTATGATCTAGTTTCTTTGAGAACCATTCTCCCAAGTAAGCATTTAGGTCACAATAATTTTCTTTCTGAAATTGATAGTTTAAGGCAATTTGTTACAGTGAATATGTTAGTTTGAATTATGATTCTACTGCTTATTAATCTGAGAATTTATGCAAATAATCATCTTGTGTTTTAGTGTCATTATATTTTATATCAAGATGGCAAAAATAACTACCTAAAACAGTGGGATAACAGTAGACAGAATGGAAGACTTCCAAATATCTTAATACTTTGAGTCATTGATAAATGGTGGAAATCAGCATCTGGGGGGGAAATTATCATTTCTTCACACAATTATGTCTTTTTAGATAAACATTTATTCAGCACATACTGTGTCAAGCAGTATTTTAAGGGTTGGGGGAAGATTGATAGCTTGTGAAGAAATCAATTACTATCTCAGTTTTAATGAATTTATATTCTGCAAAAACGGATGAAAAACTTTTCACTACCTTTTTACATTAGAAGGAAGGAATATGGTCTAATTGTGGATATGTCATTGAAGGGACAATGGTATGCAAAGTTTAAATACCAGATAGTAACATAAACTTACAGTGTCATAGATGCTAGCTCAAATTACTTATGGAGGCTGTCCCATGTTATCTGAAAAAATATATATATATTTCTTTATTTTTAGAAGCAGCCAAAATTTAGAGCCAAAGCTCTGAGTTAACTGTGTGGTAAAGCCTAAGAACATGATTTTTATTCAAAGAAATAAATTCTGACTAATAAAATAATGATCCCATTTTTCTTATATGTCTTATACACTTACACTGAAGGCACTTAAAAAAAGGAGTTCTAGAACCAGATTTGTAATATATGCCTGTAGCCGCAGCTACTCAAGAGGCCAGGAAGCTGAGGTGAGAGGATTACTTAAGCCCATGAGTTTGAGATACCAACCGAGGTAGCACAGCAAGACCCATTTTTAAAAAAAGGAGCTCCAAAAATCTCTTGGAACCACAGCATAATGGTTTGGAAAAATTGTATTTTTCTAAGGTGACAGCTTAAAGAGAATAACTTTTATTTGATGTGTGCTTTTTGCTGTTTTTAATCACATTTTTAAAATAACATATCAGCCCATTGTTAAAACTAGTTAAATATAGAATAGATATGTCTGTATTCCTACCACCCAAATAAAATTAATGTTTTCAAGTTATATTTATTACATAATAGTCACTTCTCATAATGTATTCTTATCTGTTTATAAAATGGAATTTTATTTTTAGGCATAAAATCTCAATCATCTTATGTCCCAGCTAAAAATTAGACCAACCAAAAAGAAAAATACTTGTTTAAAGTTGATTATGTCTAATTTGCTGCCCTTCTGGATACAATTAGCAAATGGCATGTTGCTAAATATGATTTGTGTAGCTTCTTTTGTTTGAAAGTTTCAGATATGCCTCTTTGAAGTGGGAAAGTTTGAACTCCTTTTTCCTACTGTAAATTGCAGCTTGGCAAGAAAGAATAGGAGAATGCTGTTTGAGGATTTTGTAGCTGATTAAATTAGCATTTCTATATATGTGACTTACTGAAGAGCATGACTGGGCTCTCCATTGGGAAGCAACATATGTGTAGGATCTGACAGGGTAATGAAACACACAGGAAATTTCTAATATTGTATAAGTACAATTGTTAGTACATGCAATGAAAAATTCTGGTGCATTCTTAGAAGCTAGAACTTATTATTAATGTTATAAAAACCTTTTGAGGGCTGGGATTGTGGCTCAGTGGTAAAGCGCTTGCCTAGCATGTGTGAGGCACTGGGTTCGATTCTCAGCACACATAAAAAAAATAAATAAATATGTTTTTAAAAGTCTTTTGAGAATTGTCATCAACTAAGGAATATGAAAATAATTACAATGGATGCAATTACTAAGGCTTAAGCTTTGGAAGCTGTGTAATGGTCTATGGGGAAAAAACGACTTTTAACTCTGTTTTCTTTCATCAAATGCAAACGATCACTTCTTTACTTTTTGGTACTACAAGGTACTCCAGGATCATCTTGTATTTTCTCTGGCCCAACCAAAGACTCAATACTTCTCCATGTCAAACTGGTGAAGAAGCTAATTTGAAGTAACCCTTGTATTAGTGTATTCAGGCTTCTATAACAAAATACCTTAGACTTGGTAATTTATAAATAACAGAAACTTATTGCTCATAGGTCTGGAGAATGAGAAGTTCAAGATCAAGGTGCCCACACATTCAGTGTCTGGTGAGGGCTTGTTCTCTGCTTCAAAAACAGCACCTTATTGTTCCCTCCTAACATGATGGAAAGAGGGGGAAGATATTTTCAACTGATTTTGTAAGAGAACTAACAGTATCCAAGACAGCAGTCTTCATGACCTAATCACCTCCTAAAGTCACCAATTTTTAGTAATATTGCCATGGGCATTAGGTTCAACATAAATTTTAGAGGACCACCGACCTTCAGTAATAGCAATTCTTGGGGACTTCAGATGCTATTTTTATCTCCTCTTTAGTCCATCAATGAGGAAGGGATTACTGCACGAGAGTTATGAGGATATTTTAATACATAACACGTGGAAGTGGATAGATGAGATTGACAATAGTTCATTGGTCACTTAGCACTCAGCCCTGAGAATTAAGGTGCTGTATGTCCTACAAGAACATGGGGGTGTCACACTTGGAAATAAAGTAGATATCAGGAGTTGCAGACAATAGGCTGTATAATATCAAGAGGGTAGGATGGTTCCTGGATCCTGCAGGAAACATTTACTGGCTTGTCTGAATAACTTCATGACAGGAAAAGAACGAAAATGTGCTACCAGGAAGAAACATTAATGGTGCCTGTTTCCTATGATAGAGAGGATTGATTAGCTAGAGAACATATCTGTAGGAACAGACGAATGGAACTTGCAGTTTAGCCCTTTGAGGCCCTCTTGATTTCACCAGATGTCCATGCAGTATATAATATTAGGCATTAATTTTAAGTCTCATACTACAATAATTTGAACAATAAAATAAATAACACTGTTACTATAAGTCATTGAATAAATATCCATGAGTTTATAGAAATATAAATAAATAATTGAATAAAAAATAATCCTTCCTTATGGAAAAATACAATTAATAAGTATACATGCCAAAAATGAATAGAAAATCATCATTAGAGAACCACAGTAATAACTGTCATTGACAAGATCTACTGAAGGATGTTAACATTAGTGAGCAAAGTTTTATGGAGAAATAGTATAATTGTATAATCTCAAAGTATTTTCTTTGAGATATTTCCTACTAACAAAGAGAACAATGATAAATTTACTATGGGGAAAACTTCCAGACACTACCTTAACTTCGCTCAGTTACATGGTAATTTAGTTTAGTATGACTAGTAATAAGATATATATACATCATGTAACCCTGGATATCATGCACTGAGATGAGCAAAATTATGATATCTGTGATACTCTTCTAAAACTGTATAACTTCAGTCTAATCATCAGAAAGCACCTGATAAAACTTTGTCAAGGAACATTCTAGAAATTAACTAGCATATTTAAAGGAAAGATGAGGAAAGATTGAAGAATTTTCATAGCTCCAGAGTAAACTAAAAACATGACAAATTAATCCATTATGGTATTCCAGGATTAGATCCTGGAACAGAAAAAGAATATTAGTAGAAATACTGTTTAAATCTTATTAAAATCTTTAATTTATTTAATGGTATCATATAAATGTTGATTTCTTAGATTTTAAAAATATACCCTGATTATATAAGATGTTAGTATTAGGAGAAACTTGGTGAAGTGCATATGGAAACTGTACTATTTTTGTAAATTTTGAAGGTCTAATTTATTGAAAATAAATCTTTTTAGATTTTCATAATGCAAGAGAATCATCACCAGCAAATCCACATGGTAACATGATTTGAAAGTTGTTTGTACTTTCTGCCTTTGTTGTTGTTTAAATGCATGACCTGTAGAATACCTATTCTTTTATCTATTCTATATAAAAATAAGGTGGAGTTAGGATTCTATATTGTCTTGGCATGAGAGTAGGCAGTATAGACCTTACCTCTATACATGTCCTGTCTTCTGTTATCATTATGTTATGCTTTAGCTAATTGCTGTTGTTTCAGCTCTACTTCTGCTGGCATTTGCTATGATGATCCTAATCTCATTATTGCCTCTGGTTGATAGTTCATGCACTATCTGTCTTTATTCCGATCACTACTTGACATCTATTTGGCCTTCCTTATCTCAGCTTCTTCATCCACTAGAGGCATAGAAATTTTAAAAGCTCTTCAGTGCAGTCCATAGAACTCAGTGAGGTTACCCTCAGGTCAATCTGCTTTGAATTTTTACTCAGTAATTGCTACTTGATTGTTCCAACACCATGCAAAATACTTGTTTTGCAATATCCTCAGTTAATAACCTGGACAGCAAGATAGAGGTTCCCTCTGCTTTAGAGAACACCCTCAATTTATCTGGAATTTCCCTTTCATCATTCTTCCACCTGGAATAAGCATGTGGAACGCAGGGTTCCTTATTAAAGATACTATCTTCTAATTCTATTACTCTCTTCTATTCTCTCCCACTTCCTTCATTCAAACTCATCTATTCTGGGCAGTGAAGTAGTCTATATATCATCATTAATTCTTTCCTAACCCATTTTATGACATAAATGTTATGCACAGAGTCTTTTAAGGCTTTGGATGTTCATAGTTGCATTCAGGCTGCTATGGACATAAAACACCTGTGAGGGGAATATAAATGAAAACCACAGTGAGATATCACTTTACATCTGTTAGAATGGCTTTCATCAAAAAGACAAAATATGACAAGGGCTGACGTGGATGTGAAAAAAGGGGAACACTCGCACCCTGTTGGTGAGGAGAGAAATTAGTACAGCCATTTTGGAGAGTAGTATGGAGGTTTCTCAAAAAAATTAAAAATAAAACTACCATATGATCCAACAATTTCTTTTCTGGGTACATATACAAAGGAAGTGAAATCAATATATTGAAAGCTCTATTATTCCCATGTTCATTGCAGTATGATTCACTATAGCCAAGCTATAGAGTCAACCTAAGTGTCCACAAATGGATAAATGGAAAAATAAAATGTAGTATGTATACCTAAGGAAATACAACTCAGCCTTAAAAAGAAAGGAAATGCTGCCATTTGCAATGGCATCGATGAACTTGAGGGACATTATGCTAAGTGATGTAAGCCAGGCACAGAAAGGCAAATACTATCTGATTGTGCATATGATGTAGAATCTAGAATATTCAAACTCGTGGGAACAGAGAATAGAAGGGTATTTACCAGGGACTGGAGGAGGGAGAACTGAGGAAATATTAGTCAAAGGGTGCAGAGTTTCAGTGAGGAGGAATAATTTCTGGAGATTTATGGTACAATATAGTGATTACGATTAATGATAATGTATCCTTTAAAATTGTAAGAGTGTAGATTTTATATATCTCAACTCAAAATACGAGTCATCATGGATACATTAATCACCTTGATTTAATCATTCCATGTTGTGTACATATATTGAAATGTGATTGACACCAGAAAAATACACAAATTTTATTCAATTAAAAATAAAATTAAAGTAAAAGAAACACCAAAACGGGAGGCATTAACAGTAAGTTTTGAAAAGGTCAATTGACTTGGTTCCATGGGATCTTCTTCCATTGCCCAATAGGTACAACAAAATAAATACAGAAAAGAAAAAAATGCTTATTATTACAACTTCATCTATGTTCCAAATATATCATGTATACTTCAGGAGTATTTATTAAGTCTAAAAATATTGTATTGTTTATTTTTACCCTTTAAATCAATATGGAGTAGTAGCTAAACCATCAGTAATAGAGATCTGGGTTCAAAGATAAGCTTCGTCTTGGAGAAATAATATTAGTTACCTTGTTCATGAAATGATGACAAAATAATCAGTTGATAGTACAGTTAGAAAGATAATTAAGATAACAAATTGGAAATATTTAGTTTTAAGTGTGGCTAAATTGAAATTGGAGATGTCCTAAATTCCTTAATTAGACAGTAGATATATGGAGTTAAAGTTAGACTATTTAAAATTTTTCCTTGTTATTTTTCATGTTTTGATTATGCTTCATATATATACACACACACACATACATATACATATACATGTACATATATATGCAGATAAGTACAAAGAATAATATTTAAAATCCCCTTTCAACCAGGCCTCTGGAAATAATATGACAGATTGAATGTGTCCCTTGAAAATTCATATATAGGAGCCTAATCCTGGCTGGGTGCCATCGAGCATGTAATCCCAGCAGCTCAGGAGGCTGAGGCAGGAGGATCTGGAGTTCAAAGCCAGACTCAGCAATTTAGCAAAGCCCTAAGCAATTCAGCAAGACTCTGTCTCTAAATAAAATACAAACAAGGGCTGGGGACGTGGCTCAGTGGTTAAGTGCCCCCGTGTTCAACCCCTGATGCAAAAAAAAAGAAGAAGAAGAAAGAAAGAAAAAAGAAGCCTAATCCCCAATGAGATGATATTTGGAGATGAGACCTTTGGAGAGTGATCAGGTCATGAGGGAAAAGCCTTCATGAATAGATGAGAGCCCTTAGAAAGAAACCCCAGAGAACTCCCATGCCCCTTACATTAGGTGAGGACTCAGTGAAAAGACAAACATACTTGGACCAGGAAATAGGCTCTCTCCAGACACTGAGAGCCTTCATCTTGGATTTCCCAGACCATTAGAACTGATAAGAATAAATTTTTGTTGTTTCTAATCTACCTAGTCCATGGCATTTTGTTATACCATCTGAAGCAAACTAAGATAAATAACAAATATTAACTACATCACACACATGATCATACTCTCTTCTTTTTTATCATCCCCTGCCTAGCTTCCTTCTCCTTTCTTGTCTTGTTTCATTATATTATCTAGAAGATTCAAGATCATATTAAGTAATAGTATAGAAAATAAGTAAGATTATATCATTCTTGACTTAATAGGAATGCTTGTAATTTTTGCTGATATGATGTCGAGACATTATTTTTATTTTTTAAGTTTTTATTTATTCTAATTAGGAATACATGACAGCAAAATGCATTTTGATTCATTGTACCCAATGGAGCACAACTTTTCATTTCTCTGGTTGTACATGATGTCATGATGCCCCATATGTGCAGTCATACATGTACCTAGGGCAATGATGTTCATCTCATTCCACCATCTTTCCTGTCCCCACGTCCCCTCCCCTCTCCTGCCTCCCCTTTGACCAAAGTTTCTCCATTCTTCCCATGCCCACTCCCCCATTATGGATCAGCATGAACTTATCAGGGAGAACATTCCACCTTTGGTTTTTTGGGATTGGCTTACTTTGCTTAGCATGATATTCTCCAACTCCATCCATTTACCTGAAATGCCATAATTTTATTTTCTTTTATTGCTGAGTAATATTCCATTGTGTATATATACCACAGTTTCTTTATCCATTCATCTATTTAAGGGCATCTAGGTTGGTTCCACAATTCAGCTATTGTGTTTGAGCTGCTATGAACATTGAAGTGGCTGTGTAGTAGTATGCTGTTTTTAAGTCTTTTGGGTATAGATCGAGGAATGGTTCCATTCCAAATTTTCTAAGGAATCTCCATATTGCTTTCCAGATTGGTTGCACCAATTTGTAGTCCCACCAGCAATGTATGAATGTGCCTTTTCCAAGACATCCTCGCCAACACTTACTGTTGTTTGTGTTCTTGATAACTGCTATTCTGGCTGGTGTGAGATGAAATCTTAGAGTAGTTTTGATTTGCATTTCTCTAATTGCTAGAGATGTTGAGCATTTTTTCATATATCTGTTGATCAATTGTATATCTTCTTTTGAGAAGTGTCTGTTCAGCTCCTTAGCCCATTTATTGATTAAGTTGTTTGAGTTTTTGATGTTAAGCTTTTTGAGATCTTTATATATCCTGGAGATTAGTGTTCTATCTGGTGTGCATGTGGCGGAAATCTGTTCCCAGAGTGTAGGCTCTCTGTTCACTTCATTGATGGTTTCTTCTGCTGAGAAGAAGCTTTGTAGTTTGAATCCATCCCATTTATTGATTCTTGATTTTATTTCTTGCACTTTAGGAGTCTAGTTAAGGAAGTCAGGACATAATCCAACATGATGAAGATTTATTCATTTTTGGAGGGTGGAGTGCCAGGGATTGAACCCAGGGAGACTTAACCAATGAGCCATATTTTCAGCCCTTTTTATTTTTTATTTAGAGACAGGGTCTCCCTAAGTTGCATAGGGCCTCACTAAATTGCTGAGGCTGCCTTTAAGCTCAAAATCCTCTTGCCTCAGCTCCCTGAGTCACTGTCATTACAGGTGTGTACCACCACTCCTGGCAAGGGACATCATTTGTAGATGTCTTTTTGACTTTCAATAAAAATGTGAATGGGCATTTGTATATACAATTCTCAAAAATAAAGGCAAAGCTAGAGATAAAATTTGGGGAGTTGTAAGATATAAATAATTTTAAAGTATTAAACTTGTTGATATTTCCTTGGGAATAAGTATAAGTAAAGAAGATACATTTTGAAGTATCATAAGGTTTGAGTGTTATAACTGTTTACCACTTTTTATCCTAATTTGTTTTTAAACCTTCACAAAATAATTTTGTACATTTTGAGGGGGTACGCATACTGAGAATTGAAGCCAGGGCTACCTTACAACTGATCTACATTCCCAGCCCTTTTAATTTTTTTTCTTTTGAGAAAGGCTCTTGCCAATTTGTTGAGCCTTGAATTTATAATCCTCCTGCATCAACCTCTCAAGGTGCTGGGATTACAGGCATGTGCCACCATATCCAGTTTATTGTTCCCTGACAGAAATCAAGTCTTTTGACTTTTGCAGTAATTGTTTCCTTGCTTCCCTTTGCAGCTCGATAACCAGTGTATGTATCCTTAAATAATATCCATTTAGTCAAAACATGTAACATATGTTTACACTTATGAAATTATCATCACATTCAAGATCTTGAACATATATATCACCCTAAAGCCTCCTTGTGATAACTCTCTCTCATATTTCCCTGTTCTCTACTTTCCAGGCAACCACTGTTTTGCCTTTTGTTGCTATAGATTGGTTTTAATTTCCTAAGCTTTTATATAAATTAAGTAATGTAGTATTACTCTTTTTTTGGTATGACTTCTTTCATTCATCATAGTGATTTTGAGATTCATGTAGCATGTATTCATTCCATTTTATTACTCAGCATCTGGATTCTATGAGATGATATGGATATACTACAGTTTCTATCTTCCTCTATTGATGAATATTTGGGTTGTTTTCAGATTTTGGTTATTACAAATAAAGTTATTATGAATATTCATGCACCACATTTTTGCATGGGCATATTCTTTGCTATTGCATAAATAGCTAGCAATAGAATGGTTATATAATTCAGTATGTGTATGTTTAACTTTTTTTGTATCAGAGGTAGAGCCCAGGGGCACTTTACTGCTGAGCTACATCCTCAGCCCATTTTTTTATTTTTTATTTTGAGACAGGATCTCACTGAGTTGCTTAGGCCTTCACTAAGTTGCTGAGGCTGGCCTTGAACTTGCAATAATCCTGCCTCAGCCTCCTGAGCTGCTGAAATAACAGACATACTCCAACCTAATGATAATCATGTTCAATATCTATTCATATCCTTATTTGTCCCCCAACTATCTTATTTGATGAAATATCTGTTCAAATACTTTGCCATTTGTTAATTGGGGTGTTTGTTTTTTATTACCAAATTTTGAGTTTTTATATATCCTGGGTGTACACACCTTATTTGATGTATTATTTGCAGGTGGATTTTTTTCTCTTCTGTTCTCCTCCATAATGTAGCCCTTCAATTGTTGTGACTTTCTTCAGGGAATCTAGTTCTGAATCCTATTCCCCTCAGTCCCAATGTTTCATCTTCTGTCCTAAAATAGTGATTGTTGAAATCCAAACCTCTTTCCCCTTTGTATTACCACATGGACATCCCTCTTTGCAACATCTTAACCCTGAGCAGCAAGCTTCAGTTCATTTATATTTATTGTTTTCAGAATTCCTCTTCATTTTTTCCCCACAGTCGTCACCTCTTTTTTTGCAAACCTTAGCTAATATCTATATAAAAGGATATTTGCTGCATTTGAGCCAACATTTCTAGGATTTACTGGTATACATTTTTGACAATGGAGCCAGCTGTAGCCACAGACCTTTGTGAGTAGATGTACTAATCCCTTCATAATACAATATGTTCCACTTAGTTTTGTTTTTGTTTTATGAATACTGACTTGATTTGAAATTCTTTGACAGAGGACTTTGGACTTGACAGAATACATGATAGGGGACAATCCAAGTTTGTGAAAAGGGAAGAAAAGTTGTTTTTTTGTTTTTTTGGGTTTTTTTTGGTATCAGGGATTGAACTCAGGGGCACTCAACCAGTGAGCCACATCCCCAGCCCTATTTTGTGTTTTATGTAGAGACAGGGTCTCACTGAGTTGCTTAGCGCCTCACCGTTGCTGAGGCTGGCTTTGAACTCGTGATCCTCCTGTCTCAGCCTCCCTCAGTGCTGGGATTACAGGCTTGCGCCACCGTGCCCAGCTCGAAAAGGGAAGAAAAGTTTTAAGCCCCCTGATCTCTCACCTGAATTATTGCAACAATCTCTCCTAACTGGTCTTCTAAAATTTGCCCTTGGCACCTGTAGTCTGTAATTCAAATAGCAGCTAGTGTAACAGACTTAAAATTTAAATCAAATGATGTCATTTCTCTGCTAAAATCATCCTATGTCTTCTCATCTCCCTTTAATAATAAGACAAAGTCCTAACAACGACCTAAAAGTCTCTACATGATCTGAACCCTTGTCATTACTCTTACCTCATCTGTTACTATTCGTTTACTCTCTCATTCTACTTCAGCTATACTGGGTTTCCTGAAGTTCTTGAACAAGTCAAGCATATAATTGACTAAAAGTATTTGCACTTTCTCTTCACAACGAACACCCTTTGCTCATAAGTTCCCTCAATTAACTATTTAACTTTTAGTTAATACTGATAAAACACATGAACCATTTCATGTAGAGCTATTCCTCATTCCTAAGGAACTTAATATATCAAGTGTGGGATTGAAAAGCCAGGCTTTTTTGAGAATGATTTTATGAAGATATAATTTACATGCCATAAAATTTACCCATTTTGAGTATACAATTCAATAATTTTTAATAAACTGAGTTGTTTAACCATCATTAAAATCCTGCTTCAGAACATTCCTATCACTCCAATAAGATCTCTTCTTATGCCACTTGCATTCAGTCCCCTTTTTTACCTTTATCCTATAAAATCACTGATCTCTTTTTGGATATTAACAATTAATATAGACAGAATTGAGTCATGCAATATGTTGTCCTTTGTTAAATGGATTTTTTTGGTCAGCATAATGTTTTTGAGGTTCATCCATATTGTAGCACATATCAATATTTTGTTAAATGGTTGAAAGCATCAGTCTTAGTTTCCATTTATTTAGGAATTTTAATATTTTTATTTAAATTCATGGATTTCTGCTTTGATACTAAATTAATTTATAATTTCATCAAGTTTATTTTAGTGCTTCTACACTTGAAAGATTAGCTAATTTATTTATTTTATTTTGTTACATAGGCATTTAATTCTATTAAATTTTCTCAATAGATTTCATTTTTCACTCTATATTTTTTAATTACCAATTAATTTTCTCAAAGTTGTTTTTGTATCTTTTCACACTGCTATTAATTTCCAATATTATACTACAGTCATAAAATACAACTAGTATAATTTCTGCTACTAGTATAATTTCTTTTTATTTATTCAAATAAGGATCCAGATGAAGCCAAAGTCAAGTTATGAAGCAATTGTCTGTTATTTTTCAGGCACTAGTCTCTCTCTCTCTTTTTTTGTTTTAGTAGTTGGGATAAAACCCGGGGGCACTTAACTACTGAATCACATCTCTATCCCTTTTTATTTATTTATTTTTTCAATTTTGAGACAGGTCTTACTAAATTGCTTAGAACCTCAGTAAGTTACTGAGGCTGGCTTTCAACTCATAATCCTCCTGCCTCAGGCTCCTAAGCCACTGGAATATGGGGTGTACCAATGCACCCAGCTCCAGTTTGTTTGTTTTATTTTGGTACTGGGGCTTGAAATCAGGGGCATTCGACCACTAAACCAAATCCCCAGCCCTACTTTGTATTTTATTTAGAGACAGCGTCTCAATGACTGCTTAGCACCTCGCTTTTGCTGAGGCTGGCTTTGAAATCATGATCCTCCTGCTTCAGGCTCCCGAGCCGCTGGGTTTGCAGGTGTGTGCCACCATGCCTGGCTTCCAGTTTATTTTTATGCTATTGATATGTAGGAAAAAACTGAGTAGTTTACCTATGAAAGAAATTATATTTAGCATTTGTCTGATGCCTCCTCAATTTGTTAATTTGATCTTTATTGGTCTCCTGTAAACTACTTGTTAGAGCTAAAAGAAAGTAGACTCAGTTCCAACATTTTTAGCACAATACTTCAGAGGTTTTGTGTACTTCTTATTATACTATATTAGGAAATGCAGTGATGTCCATATGTCCAATTTTAGTGATGTGGAATTTGATCAGTTTGTTCAGATGTTGTCAATCTGGGCTCCTTATTATAAACTTTCCTCATCCTACTTAATAGTTCTAACGTCTGTTGATAACTGTTGCCTAGATCCATTATTTCATTAGACATTGCAAATTAGTGATTTTCTGATCCTGCAATTATTGATTGAAATTCTTTTTTTAATATTTTTTTAGTTGTAGATGGACATACAATATCTTTTTTTTTAATGTGGTGCTGAGGATCTAACCCAGTGCCTCACGCATGTGAGGCACTCTACCACTGAGCCACAATCCCAGCCCTGATTGAAATTCTTATATAAAGAATTTCTACTCTTTGATTTTTTTTTACTCTAAAATATAGTTTATGCTGGGTGCAGTGGCACACACCTGTAATCCTAGTGACTCAGGGTGCTGAGACAGGACGATCTTAAGTTCAAAGCCAGCCTCAGAAATTTAGTGAGCCATAAGCAGCTCAGCAAGACCTTGTCTCTAAATAAAACATGAAAAAGGGCTGAGGATGAGGCTCTGTGGTTCAGTGCCCCTGAATTTAATTCCCCTTTATCAAAAATAAATAAACAAATAAATACAGTTTATATGGAAAGACTGGATAAGTGACAATTTGTTTTGGTACTAGGGATTGAATTCAGGGGCACTCAGCTACTGAGCCACATCTCTAGCCCCATTTTTTATTTTGTTTAGAGACAGGGTCTCACTGAGTTGCTTAGTGCCTCACTTTTTTGCTGAGGCTGGCTTTGAACTTGTGATCCTCCTGCCTCAGCCTTCCAAGCCACTGGAATTACATGCATGCGCCAATGCGCCCAGCTTAAGTGACAATTTTTAAAAACTTTACATATCAATATTTAAAATAATGAGTTATCCTGTAACAACATCCAGTGTTGATCAATGAGGCTTTTGTTTTTTAAATATCACTATAGGCATACTTTTGAAAGAGTTGATGTGTTATAATCAATTTCATACATTTTGGTTGTCAATTTTTCATCTTTAGCTATTTGAAGGCACTTTACTTAGCCCCATGTATTATTTGATATGACCACATTAGACTTTAATAGTTTCCTTAGTCTGGAACAATTAGATGTCCCAAGCATTTTTTTGGTATGTCTCAAGTTTAGACATATTCTTGATAATGACACTAAACTATTATAAACCCAATCCAGCATGTAGCTCCAGTCACAGCTGCAATGTGGCATGGGGCATTTTGCTAAAGCAGATTAATACTATACTACCTCATTGAATGTGGTATGATTTGTGGAAATGCATTATTTTCTATCTCAATCACAAACAGTTCATTTTCTCCTTTAATGGAAATAATATACCTTTATATATTTAATCATAATATATCATCATAGTCATATATAGTTTCTGGAGAGTTTTAGACAATTTGGATCTCTTAAGAATGCTATTCAAACCAGGCATGGTGGCACACGCCTGTAATCCAAGCACTGTGGGAGGTTCAGACAGGAGAACCATGAGTTCAAAGCCAGCCTCAGCAATGGCGAAGTGCTAAGAAACTCAGTGAGGCCCTGTCTTTACATAAAACATAAAATAGGGCTCAGGATGTGGCTCGGTGGTCAAGTACCCCTGAGTTCGATCCCTGGAACCAGAAAAAAAAAAGAACACTATTCAATCCATTACATTAGTTCTTTTATAGATGCACAAGATGTGACTAGCATGCTTGAGGCTTTGATAAGACAGGCATACTCCAGATGGTAGAATGTAAACTTATAAAAATTTAGAGACCTGCCATATCTATACAAGTTTTAGAAGTTCCGTGATCAGGAATGTGCCAATATATTCCCTTCAAAGTAAAAGACATATTCTTGCAACCTGTACTTCCTAACACATAATGGCTATTCAAGTTCTGGAGGAAGATATCATATACCTTGAAATATTAATCTAGCCCTATGCTAAGTGATGTAAAATGTCAGCTTTGACATGGGCCCTGAGTAGGACAAGTCTATTTAGGAAGTCTAGGCTCTAGGGCCTGCAGTCTTTCTACCTGGGCCATATTCAGTGTAGCTTATTATATTTGAATTATCATTGATATGGAAAGATGTCATGTGGCATTCATGGCAAATTCCAGTAGGAGAATCATAACCCAGGGCCATTAAGTCCTAAAGCAAAGACATAACCTTTCAAAGACATTTCATAGTATTCTACTGCCCTAGTGTTCTACTGGGACATAGAATGTTTGACCATGTGTACAGAACTAGCCCATGAGGAGATGAGTCTATTAGATCTTCCAAATCAAATATTTAGATATTCCTAGCAACATTATAATATAGAAGTAGTAAATCTGTGGTAGAACACAAAGAGAACCAGAGTGCACAAGCATACTGTATGAACACATAGCTTACAACCTTGTGGCATATACTTACACTATATCTCTACATCAGTTTACATTTGTGATTGTGCGATATTCTAATATGACCATCTGAAGGAGGAATAAAAAGTCTGAGGTTGTTTTACAGATAAGGCAGCTAAATGTGGACCAAACCAACATGGATAGCAGTTATATTGAGAACTCTGTCAGGATGGCTTTAAGAGACAAAGGTATGAACAATTCTCCCAATTACCAGAGCTGTGGATTTTACAACTGGTTATTCACTTTTTTTCAATATAGAAGTGGTAAGAGGTTAAAAATTCCCAAATGAGGATGAGTCTGAATGCAAAAGGTGGACAACTAGGAACAAGAAGACTTGAGATAGCCAGACATGGATATAGTACATATGGGTGGGCAGGAAGTATGAAGATCTTTGTATCATATGCTAACACCCACCAGAAAGTATCTACTATGAGAAAGAAATACCATATAAGTAGACAAAAATCATCCAGTTGACATCAAGCAGCCTCTGTTATCAAGCAGTCCAGTGCTGTCGCAATGAGCACAGGAGAAAAGTAGCCATGGTTACAGAGATGGAGACTACACATGAACCCAACAGCTTAGATTCACATGTACTAAGATTGATCTATTCACTATTGCTGGCAAATATTCAACTTTTATGCAGTGGAAATAAAAACTGAGGCCCAGATTTACCTTAATTCCTTCAGGCCAACTTATCCTTTTTGGCGGGGAGGGATACCAAGGATTGAACTCAGGGGCACTAGACCACTGAGCCACATCCCCAGCCCTATTTTGTATTTTATGTAGATACTGGGTCTCACTAAATTGCTTATGGCCTCACTCAGTTGCTGAGGCTGGCTTTGAACTCATGATCCTCCTGTTTCAGCCTCATGAGCTGCTGGGATTACAGGCGTACTTCACCCTTCCAGCCTACTGATTCCTTTTTAGCATATTGACTACACTGAGGTTTTTTACATCCTGAAAGGGTAATCAGTTTGTATTCCAGGCATAATTTGTCTTTCTTTCCTACGAGGCTGGTGCCATAGTCCAGGAGCTTACAGAGTGTTTGATCCAATACAGGATCCCACATAGTATTGCATCAGTCTAGGGGACCCATTTCGTGGCAACAAGAATGTAGTATTCATTAGACACATAACGTGGTTTACTACCCAGAAGCTTCTACACTTAAATTTTTGTAATAATCTATTGAAGATGCAGCTAAATCACCAGTAAAGAGGCAGTATTCTGCAAAGTTGAGAGTGTCATACTCCAGGATCATTTTTTTTCTATTCCCCAATAGAAGAAATACATGTGTCTGAGAACCAAAGTGTGGTAGCAGAAATAATTCCACTTACTCACACTTGCCAAAATCCACTGGGGCATTTTTGGTCCCAATCTTCACAACTCAGTTATCTGATAGACTAAAAGTCCTGATTTTTAAAGGGGACATATATTTTCCAGAAGACATAGCAAATGACCTGTTGTATTATAAGCTATGGCTAACACCTGGGTGCTCTGTTCTCATTTAATCCAGAGTCCAGGAAACAAGAACAGTAGTCACCATCTTGGGGTAATTAACTCTGATCATTAGGGTGAAATAGATTTGTTCTTACACAATAGCACAGAGAAGGATATATATAGAAATGAAATGGGCTGGGCCCTGCTCTCAGGTAAACTACCAATTCCAGCAGACTTGATAGCTGAAAGTGAGAGGAATCTAGAAAAGACACAATGAGAATTGATTATGGCAAACACTGTAATCTATTTCATTAACCTTCCCCTTCCAAGTATCTTCTTGGGATAAGAGGCCTACCAGCTGTTCTTTGGGTATAAAGGAGAAAAGGATCTAAGATGTTCAATTTCTAATAAAAACAGAAATATGTTGGCCAACTATCTGTCTCTTTAAGTTTGACTTGCTGCTCAAACGTGGAGTCAACATTCAGCTTCCAGCTGTCAGTTCTTCAGTTTCAGAGAGTCATCTTGTCCGTGGTATACTATTTCAAGGCTGCTCATATCCAGTGGAAGTACAAAGACCTGGCCATTTCAGCCTGTTAGATGATGATTCTGATGGGTAATACTTCCAGAAAAATGAGTTGGGTTGGGGAGTGTTTGAAGGGCCTACATTGAAGTCTGACTTCTCCCTCTGCTCAATCATGCCCCTTTCCCTTCAAAGGTATTGACCTTTAAGAAATACCTTGTACCCTCAACTCCATCTCAGAAGCTGTTTCTACATGACCCCACCCATGACAAGGGACTGTCCATTTGAGCCTTTAGGCTTTCATGTAAGGCAGCTACAACATTTGGAAAATGACATAAGCAATTGATTATGTGCTTGAACTTCTCCACCCAGTCTTCCCCAAAACTCCAATAGTTTTTACATTCTTTAATGATGCTCTCTGTGGATGCAAAACTCACATTTCCACCCTTCTGTCTGCTTCCAGAAATGATGGATGCCACTGATGTCACTGCCTAAAATGATTTCAGAAGGAAGTGCATTGCTCTGAACTTCCTTCCCTTCTCATCTTGGCATTTCTAGTTCTTTGAGTCCAAAGAAAAATAAATCCCCTTTAAAAATAGATGGTGAAGCCAGTCAGCATGGCACACACCTGTAATCTCAGCAGCTCAGGAGGCTGAGGCAGGAAGATTGCAAGTTCAAAGCCAGTCTTAGCAACTTAGCAAGGCCCTAAGCAACTTAGTGAGACCCTGTCTCTAAATAAAACAAAAAAACTGCTGGAGCTGGGCTCAGTGGCTCAAGCCTGTAATCCCAGCACTTAGGGAGGCTGAGACAGGAGAATCACGAGTTCAAAACCAGCTTCAGCAACAGCGAGGCGCTAAGCAATTCATTGAGACCCTGTCTCTACATAAAACACAGAATAGGGCTGGGGATGTGGCTCAGTGGTCGAGTACCCCTGAGTTCAATCCCCAGTACCAAAAAAAACCCAAAAAACTGCTTGGGATGTGACTCAGTGCTTAAATGCCTGTGGGTTCAATCCCTGGAATAATAATAATAATAATAATAATAATAATGATAATAATTATAGCAACAATTTTAAATTTAAAAATAGTGAAAAAAAGAATTTCACCTTCATATTTATACAGAAAATATCAATCAAAAATAAATAAAGGAAGCCAGGCATAGTGGTGCATACCGATAAACCCAGCACCTCGGGAGGCTAAGGCAGGAGGATTGTGAGTTCAAAGCCAGCCTCAGCAATGACAAGGACCTAAGCAACTCAGTGAGACCCTGTGTCTAAATAAAATACAAAATAGGGCTGGGGATTGGCTCAGTGGTTGAGTGCTCCTGAGTTCAATCCCTGGTACCCTCCCCAAAAAAAGAAAAAAAAATGAAGAAGTGAAAGGAATATAATGGAGGAGAAGACAGAGAATAGGGCGAGGGAGGTAGTAAGCAAAAGTAGGGTGAATGGGGATTAAAATCAAAATCCTTGCATGTATTATTTTGTCAAAATGAACCCAAATACTCTGTATAATTACAATGGTCTAATAAAAAATAATGAGAGAGCAAAGCTATTTGCAATACCTTGGTAATATTATATACCTAGAAAAGAAATACAAGGTTATTTTCACATGATCTCACTCCCATGTGGAATCTAAAATAATTGATCTCATAGAATCAGAGAGCAGAATGGCAGTTACCAGAGGCTGTGGACAAAGGGATGAAAAAATTTGATCAATGAATATTAAGTTATTGTTAAGACAGTAGTAAGAAGTTCTGGTGTGATGTTGTACAGTAGGGTTACCATAAATAACAATAATGTACTACACATTTCAAAAAGTTAAAAGAAAAGATTTTGAGTTTTTTCCATAAAGAAGTGATGAATTTATGAGGGGGTACATATGTTTAACCTGATTTAAACATTACACGATGTATACATATGTGAAAACATTACATGGTGCCCCGTTAATATGTAAAATTTGATGTTTTTATGTACTGGTTTAAAATAAATAAAAAATATGAGAAACTTAAAAATCAAATAGATTTAATAAAAATGTTGTTTTGAATAACCAAAGATAAGTTTAAATAAACTATTTTACTAAAGTTCCCCAGTGGCAACATATTAAAATTGTTGACATCTTTATTGTGATATATGCTATTTAGCATTTTCAAATCTTTAATGTTGAAAAAGAGAGATGAAGTACTATTTTTATAGTTAAAACTAGATTAATATGTAAACCAGTTATCGTTTTCTCAGGAGAAATTGCGCTGACAGGAAACGCCACTTTTTAGACTCTGGTTCAGTTCTCTAATTGATTTAAAGTGTCTCATTGATATTGGCAATTCCCCATTGTATGTATGTGACACCAGGATAAGCAATTTGTGTACTTCATTTATGAATCAAAAATGTCAAGAATCAAATATTATTGATTATATATTATTCTTAATAATAATATTGAGGAGCTCTCTGAGGTTTGAACTTTATTTGCAACTGGCTTATCTGAAAAATACTATTCAAATTGGTAGTAGAAAATAGGCCTCTATGGCATAGGAATTATGTCTCATTGATCTTTATATCTCCTCCCATCTAACAAAATGTCTAGCTCTAAAAATATCATAAATATTTATTGAAATATTACCTATTATAAAATACAAATTGTATTCTACACAAATTAAATCTCAATTGGTACAATATAGGTTTGTATTAACTGTGGCACATAAATTATGATCTATGTTCACCAAAAATAGTTACTGTTAGTCAGGCGCAGTGGTGCACACCTGTCATCCCAGCACTGTGAGAGGCTGAGACAGGAGATTCACAAGTTCAAAGCCAGCCTCAGCATCGGCTCAGCACTAAGCAACTCAGTGAAACCCTGTCTCTAAATAAAACACAAAATAGGGCTTTGGATGTGGGTCAGTGGTTGAGTACCCCTGAGTTCAATCCCCAGTACTATATATATATATATATAAAGTGTACAGGTGTGTACCATTGCACCCAGCCACAAAAATAGTGCAATAGTACACAACTGTACACTTTCCAGTGACTCAGGAGGCTCAGGAAGGAGGATTGCAAGTTTGAGGCCAGCCTGGGCATCTTAGAGAGATCCTGCCTCAAAATAAAAAATGAAAAGAGTTGGGATGTAGTTCAGTGGTAAAGTGACCCTCTGTTCAATCCCCAGTACCAAAACAGTTATTTTGTATTAAATTAATATTATTATTAAGTCATATAATTAGCATATTTTAAAATAAGTTGCACAATTCAATTGAGTAAATATTAAGTATATACCTATATTCATTACCTGACTAAGCTGCCTGAGATAAATATTTTTTATTTTGTGTTGGGTTTTAATATTTGCATGTACCTCCTAATGGTTAAATCTGCTGACTTTCTCAAGACTCATTCTAATTAATACAGCTCTGGAGTAGCTAACTTTACAAACTGTGGGTTAAACCCTCACCACACTAGATGGCGTTTGACTTGCCTTGAGGAGCTAATGAACTGAGAGGTCAAAAGTTCAGAGTTCAGAGGACTCTTCTGTTGCCAGACGGGTGGTTCTCTGAGGCAAAACAGGGCAGAGAGTTCTTTAGTTAGAATGGCTGTAAATTTTAATGACTCAGCCAGTGGCTTCTATCAAAGGGAGGTTGTAGATTTTATAAATGAGCAAATACTTCGAAATGGAGTTAGTGCAGACATCAGTACGTTGCAAATGTGCAAGACCTGGGGTGATTTGGAGAAGAAGTTGCAGGCCATCCTGACTGACTCAGCAATTCCGGAAACCATCAAGAAGTCTTGTGCCTGGAGTGCCCTGGCCCTGGCAGTGCGCTTGGCCAGAAAGCAGAAGAAAGAGTACTCAGAAAAGGTAATGAAGCTGCAGGAACAGGTAGATGAACAAAAACTGTTCATTAATGTGTTGATAGGAATGGTAAACAGACTCAGGGATACACAACAAAAGGAAAAGGAGAAAGCTCAGTTCCAACTCCAACAAAGTCTTATAATCCTTCATAGAATAGAAGGGGAACGAAATTTACTCAGGAGTGAGCTTCTTAAGGTATTAAGCACTCCATTTCAGGGGCAGGAAGTAGTAAAAGAAGAGGAGAACAGAAATGAGACACAGACATTAGACGATTTTGCAGTTGCTCAAGACACAGAAATTGACTGGACTAGGGAGGAAACAGTGGGGGAATTGAGTCAAGAGGCTGAAGCAGCCACTGCTGCTACTATTGCTGCTTCTGCTCTAGAGGGAGAAGAGAATTTGGTTTCTGTTAGCGAGAATGACCAGGAGGAAACCTTTTTTTCTTGCTCTGATATCCTGGAGGACTGGACCCAGACTAGTCCACCGCTACCCCTCAGTCTATCTGAATCCTCCTGCTCATTCCTACCTAGCTTCCTTCCAGCAGAAACAGCAGCAGAAACTGTGGAAGTTTCTCCTGCAAGTTATGCTAGAGCTAGCTGGAAGGGTAAGCGACTCCATACCAGGAAGTTCCTGCCAGAAAGGTTTAAGGCAAAGCCTGGATTCTCTCACTCAGCAAGATGTGGCATCAAGCGCAGAGAGGGGGATTGGGATTGTGATAAGTGTCATTTGATGAATTTCTCATGGCGAAATGTGTGTTTTAAATGTGGAAAGTTCCCATACGCAAAGGAAAGTGTGCAGGTTCTTCTCCCAGTTAAGGATCTCACTGAATTTTAACTAATTCATATCCTGAGATTCTTTTCTGATTGTAAGTAGAATGAGACTACATTCTTAACTACAGATTATATAAGAACAGACAAGCAAAAAAGGTATGAGATATAAAAATCATCTTTAACCTTGACACTTAGAAACATTTTATCTGTTTTCTTCCATCTCTGAGTACAAGTATGTTAATTAACCAAGTATGTTAATGAACTGTAGTTATATTAAACAGTTTTCTACATTTATTTCTACATGTATGAATATAGTAGTTTTTTACATATACTTCTGCATTTATGAAGTATAGTAAGTAGTTACATTAATAATTTTCTTATAAAATAGAATTGTTTTTAAATTGTTTATAACTAGCTTTAAAATGATTTTTCATTTATTTGAGAAATTTTGGAGAATACAGAAAAAAATACATATACGAGAGTAAAAATCACACAAAATGCCCTCACACAGAAACAAACCTTAGAGCTCTATTTTGCCCATTTATGTTTGCAGGGCATACAGATATAACAAATACAAATTCACACACAAATGCATGTGGAAACATGCTATTTTCATTCCTCTTTTTAAATATTTTTTTTAGTTGTAGATGAACACAATATCTTTATTTATTTTACGTGATGCTGAGGATCAAACCCAGTGCCTCACACATGCAAGGCAAGCACTCAACCGCTGAGCCTCAACTCCAGCCCCTATTTTCATTTCTATAGTGAAACCAAACTACATATATTTTTGTAATCTGATTTTTAAAATTACATTCATTTACATTTGTAAAATTCAGGGAGACATGTATACATATGAAATATTCATCCAACCACCTGCAGACAATCTCTTTCAAATATTTAGATGCATATATTTTTCTTTTACCTACATATATATATGTGAGTGTATATATATGTTGGTATTATTAAACTTAACACTCTTATTATTTCCAAAGTGAAAAACTGAAGAAAAAGTGAAGAAGCACAAAGAAGAAAATAATGTCCACGCATAACCTCAGTATTCAGAAAACCATCATTATTTTATCTAAGTAAATATTATTTTTATAAAGCTTTTTTCTGTGCTTTATATATTTTTCCCAATTTTTTGAAAGCTTGTACTAAATTTGGTTATTTATTTATTTACTATTTTTATTTTTTTGTGGTTCTGGGGATTAAACTCAGGGCATTGCCCATGCTAATCATGTGCTCTACAACTGAGCTTCACCTCCAGACCAGCTATTTCTTTCTTTTTTACTTGTTTATGTATTTATTTGTTTATTTATTTAGTTTTTTGCAGTCCTAGAGGTCGAACCTAGGGCCTTGTGTGTGCTAAGCAAGCATTCTACTACTGAGCTACATTCTCCCTGCCCCAGCTATTTCTTTTTTATTTTTTTGTTGTTGGGGATGACCAGGGGTTGAACTCAGGGCACTCAACTACTAAACCGCATCCTCAACCTATTTTGTATTTTATTTAGAGACAGCGTCTCACTGAGTTACTTAGCACCTCGGTTTACCAGAGGTTGGTTTCGTTGTTGTTTTGGTTTAATTTTTTTAAGCCTTTATTTTATTTATGTATTTTGTATGTGGTGCTGAGGATCAAACCCAGTGCCTCACGTATGCAAGACAAGTGCTCTACCACTGAGCCACAACCCC
This sequence comes from Xerus rutilus, assembly GCA_028644305.1. NCBI lineage: Eukaryota > Metazoa > Chordata > Mammalia > Rodentia > Sciuridae > Xerus > Xerus rutilus. Next base: position 31,211,294 of record CM053417.1, read on the forward strand.
AGCCCCTTGGTTTAACTTTTATTGCTGTTTTCTGGTCCATACAAATGAACCTACTCTTGATTTTATCATTACATTTATTTATGCCAGATTCATCTATTTTTCTTTCTTTTTGCCTACTTTTTTGAGGATTTGTTATTTTTGTTTACATTCTAAATTCTTGATTTTATGTGCAGTTCATATATTTTCATTCTTTTTATATATTTTTTAAGGATGAGAAATTTCTACTAAAATGTGACTTGGTCTTTATGCCATAAGAAAAAATTGTGTGTGTGTGTGTGTATGTGTGTGTGTTCTCTACTCTGGAATTCTAATGAGATATTCCTAATTAAAATGGAAAAATCTGCGCGGGGGATATTATTTGTTAAAATATTTTGGTTATGTTTTTTGCTACATTTAAAAAAGTGACTACATTTAAACACTGTTGTGTCTATGCAATTATCACAGACTATAAAGTTTGGAGAAAACACATGTTATATTTTAATTCAAAGATTAGTGCATTTGCACTAAATTTTTCTTTGGCAGTAAGTTCCTATATATATATATTTCTACATCTGTGAATTATAGTAAAAAGTGATATTAAATCATTTTCTTTTGAAAACAAAATTGTTTTAAAATTGTAACTTGCTTTAAAATGATCTTTTATTGATTTGAGAAAATTTGGAGAAAATGGAAATACAAAAATACAGAATATTCTACTTTAATATGGAAAAAATTTCAGTATATAAATGTGTTGGAAATAATATTTCAGGAAATATGTAATATGAATAGAATGTGTAATAATAATTAGAATATAAAATAAACTAATCTGTATATTTTAAGACATCAAAATCTTAAAAATTTGGGCCTGGGTATATAGCTCAGTGGCAGAGTACATGCTTTGTATTCACAAGGTCCTAGGTTCAGTCTCCAACAACACAAACTTGCTCACATAGACACACACACAAAATGAAAATGTACATGAACATGTCAAAATTAAACTACAGGAATTTGTTGCATAAAAAGTTTAGAAGTTTTAATAGTAAGAATTTTTTTTAATAGTAAAAATTTTTAATAGTAAAAGTTTTTTCTGTTGATTCTTGATATAAATTTTATTGTGTTCTCTGACATTTTAAATTACCTTGCAGGATTTTGAAGTAATAAAATACTGTAGCAATGGATCTGGTTTGTCTATATCTTAAAGACATAAACATTAACATTCACTGCTCATAATTTGCTATGGGAACAATAATTCAGATTGCACTAGTAAGACAGTTATTATACGAAAAGACCTATGTTCAAAAGGAGAGGCTCAAATAAAGAAATATGTCTCCACTTGGGCCTATGAAAATGAAATTTCAAAAGATTTTAAACAGTCTTAAAAACTAATATTTTTCATATCTCCTTTTATGTTTATATCTGTTAAGAAATGTTTTATCTGTGATACTAAATGATATGTTTTCAGATTTCCTATTATTCTCCTGGGAGTAGAATTTCCAGAAAAGATATGGTCATATTGTTAAATTTGAATTTTGAGATAACAGATCTTTTAAAGTATGTTCCAAATATTGCATGCACATTTATTTACTAAGTCTGACACTTCTTTCTGAATGGAAAAGGTGTTTGTTTCAAGTACAAATAGTATAGATGATTCTGTAATTGAAGAGCATGTGAACCTTTACATATATTTTAATTTTCAATTGACAAATATTGATTATATATATTTATGGGGTATAATGTGATGTTTCCATATGTGATGACAGCATTTAAAATCTATTATTTTAGCAATTTTGAAATATATAATACACTATTGCTAACTATAGTCATTATACAATGCAATAAATCTCAAAAACTTTTTCTCATGTAACTAAAACTGTATACTTTGACCAACATCTCCCATTTTCCCTACCCCCTGATTCTGGTAACCACCATCCTACTCTCAACTTCTGTGAGTTTGAATATTGCAAGTTCCACATATATGTATGATTACACTGCATTTGTCTTTTTGTACCTGGCTTATTTTGGAACTTTACAATTTGGAGCAAACTTCAGGATCCATGAAGGAAGAGCCAAAAAGAAGAAGGAAATGGAAGCTTCGAAGTGTTTGTCAACAGTGAAATCTCAATGCATGAGTTGGGCATGGACAATATATAGCATGGTATGGCACATCCTGATTGGTGAAATTAGATTTGTAAAAGTACAGATGCATTGGAAATATCAGCTCTTGCCCATGGAGACTCTTGCCCTACGCATTACCAGTTGCATTGTGAAAAAAAAAAATCTTTGCTGCACTCTAGCGCCTGATTTTGGCTCCTTACACTATTCTTCATGAAAAGGAACCAGGGCTCCTTGGAGAGTAGCTGGCACCAAATCTTGGGCTGGAGAAGGTAAGGGGAGCCTGGACCACCTTGCCATTTGCAGAAAGTGAGAATACTGACTGGGAGTACAAAGGATAAGTGGGCCTGAAGAAGCTTCTTACTGGGCAAAGAGTGAAAATTGAGCATAAAAATGTGCAGTGGGGCTAGTAGCTTAGTGGTACAGCACTTGCATAGCATGTGTGAGGCCTTGGGCTCAGTCCCTATACTGCCAAAAAGAAACAATTGGAGTGATTTTGCCATCTATGATGATACTAAATCTAATATAAAACATGCTATAACATACTTGTAATGAGCACAAGAATTTCTAATATCATTTATTAAAATGCTATATATTGACCTATCCAATTTATGCAACTCCTACCCTCAATTTTTCATCAATGAAGAAGTGAACACCAAAGGAGATATGGACTACATGATTTATATATAACAAGTTATTAGTTGTAAGTTGGAGAGGGACGTGGGGAATGCAAAGTTGAACTTTTTGAAAAGAAATGAATATACAAAGACATGTAACAGGTGGAAGCAGTTTTCTTCAGAATAAAAACAATGTTTTGGGAATTGGAGACTATTGGATTAAAGAGTTTGTAAAAGCTTTAAAATATTTTTGTTTTATATTACTGGAAACAAAATGTTATACTAGAAACAAAATGTTATGCAAAATTTTGCAGTTCTGAAATACATGAAGATATATATATAAGAAAGAAGATACTTGATAATTGTCATCATTGTGACTGCATATAGAGCTTGCACGCTCAAGAATGTCAAGTATTATTACACTTATCTGATGTTCATTTCACTTATGTGACCATACCTAGCATAAATAAACCATTTGTGAATCTACATTACCTTATGTGCCTCGTGCATTACTATTTTCATATGGAAATAAATATTAGAGGTAACAGGGTAGAAGCAGCATATTTTTATAATCATTTCTCTTAAATGCTGAGTACTCATGAAATAATTTTCTCTTCTTGTCCCTTCCCTCAAGTAACAATTTCTGTTTGGATTTATGATTTGTAATAGTAAGAAGACTCCATATTTTAATATGCATTAGATTCTGAAATCACCAATTTATCTGGGAAAACTGTGGGAACTGATTACTTAGGTTGTGATTTTTTTGAAACTCCTTTTATCCTTCAAAATAGGCTGATTTATCTCTAATTTTGAATGTATGGGGCTGACATTTGAATATTTTTGTTTCCTAGTCATTTAAGCATTTATACAAGTTGTATAGATTATTTATTTGGGCTTAAAGTATTAAGTCTTTAGATGTGCTTAAATAGTAGCAAACTGAGTCTCAGCAGAAGATGCTACCAGATATAGATAATTAAAGAAGAAACCCAAATTTGGTTCTCTTGAATTAAATTCTCTGACTGAACCTGAGTAGCCTTAGAATAAATGGGATAGGAGCCAGGAGCAGTGGTGCATGCCTGTAATCCCAGTAGCTCAGGAGGCTGAGGCAAGAGGATCTCAGGTTCAAAGCCATCCTGAGCAACTTATCGAGGTTGTAAGCAACTTAGCAAGACCATGTCTCAAAATAAAATATAAAAAGGTCTGGAGATGTGGCTCAGTGGTTAATCACCCCTGAGATCAATCTCCAGTACCCCCCCCAAAAATAGAATAAATGGGATAGGATACTGTGGCTACATATACATGAAGAGACTTAATTGACTCTTGGAAATATAAGAGAGAATATTCATACTGTTGGACATTTTGCTAAGGGAACAAGAAATTTAACTTACAATGGTTATGGTCAGTGTAGTATGATTAAATGGTGATGACAAATTTGGGGTATTGTATAGGGCTTTGTATTTTGTGGACTCTTGTCTGCTGTACTTTATACTCTTGAATAATCTTTTTTTTATGGACACAATACTTTTATTTTATTTGCTTTTTTATGTGGTGCTGAGGATTGAATCCAGTGCCTCACGTGTGCTAGGCAAGTGGTCTACCACTGAGCCACATCCCCAGCCCTTTTTTATATTTTATTTAGAGACAAGGTCTCACTGAGTTGCTTAGGGCCCTGCTAAGTTGCTAAGGCTGGCTTTTGAACTTGCAATCCTCCTGCCTCAGCCTCCAAGCCTCAGGGATTATAGGTGCTCCAGTTAATTACTAAATAATCAGATAATTTTATTGGACATTCTATTGTGTGCCACTCACTTATCATGTTTTTTCAATTCTTCTTCTTTTTTTTTTTTTGGTACCAGACATTGGACCCAGGGGTGCTTAGCCACTGAGCTACATCCCTAGCCCTTTTATTTTTATTTTAAGACAAGGTCTCACTAAGTTGCTTAGAGCCTCATTATGTTGCTGAGACTGACCTTGAACTATTGATACTCTCCTGCCTTTGCCTCTTTAGTCACTGGGATTACAGGCATGTATCACTGCACTCGACAAGTTTAGTACTATCTGATAACTCTTTTTTTAATATAATATCAAAGAAGAATAGTATAAGTAACTCACATAAATCCTTTAATCTATAGTCACCAATTATTTCCTGTTGAGTAAATATTCTTTATCAAGTAGGTTCACAGTATTTTTCTTTTATAGATTTTCCCCCCAACAAAGAATGGGCGCCACATTTCTCAAATACCTTTGCTACATTAATCATGTTTTCATCCTTAAATTTCTTAATAAATTTTGCTAAAGTTTATTAGTTCTTACATTCCAGAAACAAAACCTTTTTGGTCATGGTGTATCCCTTGATGCACCAATAGCTTTGATTTTTAATATTTTTCTTGTGAAAGGTTTTTTTTTAACTGTTCTCAATATTCAGACATTTTTGCATTTTTGTCTCTTTTTTTGCTATCTTGATGAGGTTCTAAGTATACATGATATGTTAGGTGCATAAAACAAATGTGTAAGCTTACCATCACATACTATACTATAACCATATAAATTTTTATTTATATTATGTTCTTCTGAATATTTTGTTTATTAATACATTTCAAAAAACAAAATTATATTAAAAATCGACATTAAAAAGTCTCTAAATATAGTATAAAAATAGGGCTGGGAATGTGACTCAGTGGTCAAGTACCCCTGAGTTCAATCCCTGGTACCCGCCCCCCAAAAAAAGAGAAATCTCATTCTCACCCTGTTCTTGTTTACCCCTTCCCTACTGCACCTTGAAGTCCTTAGAGTTAAATATTTAATGTTTTGTGAATCTTTCCATTGTTCCTCTATCCAAATACACTCAAACAAATGTTTTCTTATTCTCACCATTTTTAGACAAAAGGAAGCATCTGTATAGTCTAAATATACATCATTATTTCATTTAATATGTATAGGGATCATTCCATATCAGTACAAAGAAATCTTCCTTACTTTTTAACCTGCATAATATTTGATCTTTTGATCATGTGGCTATGCCACATCCTATTGATGGTAAAAACTTATTTCTAGCATTTGGTTATTATAAATACTGCTTCAACAAATATACATATGATATTTTTATTTGTGCATGTATAGCTATAAGATAGGTTCCCTAAAATAGAATTCTTGGATCAAAAGGCAAAACAATTGTAAATGTGGTAGCTATTGCAAAATTCTCCATTCCAGGCATTGCATTCTTTTTCATTCCCAAAAGCTATGCATTGCGAGAGTTCATGTTTACTCACATTCTAGGAATGCTGTAGAAAATCCATCCGTTTTCATGAAAGGTAGTCTAGATTGCTGCTTTGCCCCTGTTGCAGCAGTGCTGAAGATATAAATGGCACAGATTTTCACCAGGTAGTCATCCTCCTGGGCCTGAGTAGAACAAGAAAATAAAAAATATGAGAGAGATGGTTTGTAAATAAGGTAGTCCACTCTCTTCACACTATCAGAGCAAAGGAATAGATATGTACTTTATCAGAAGTTTAATTTATTAGAAAAAAATCGAAAATCGTGCTCTATATTGATAAATTTTATAAGGAGATAAAAGCTGGGTATTTTTGTATTTGTAGTGTTTGGTGCTTTTATCTGATAAACATTTTATTTCCAATTTCTCCGATGAGCTAGGATGGATAATCTGAGCATAGTTTGAGATAGAAAATAGAATGGAGGGGACTTTTGGCCAAATTAATGTTAAAAAATGTGTATTTGCCTGGTGTTTTTCATGTTGGTGTGCACATGTCTTTAGTGAATATACTGTGGCTGGTTTCAGTGCTGTAGAGTCTGACCAAATGTTTATTCTATCACAAAGTGTGGTCAAGAGGAGTTACTACCTCTTTTTACTTAGAACTTCTCTTCTTGTCTATAGAGCCACTTCTCTTTCCAGGGTCTTACTCACTCTTCCAGCTCAAATTCAGTCTCTTCCTAATTCTTCTTTCTTTAATCCCTTTCTAAATATTCATATTCTCTAGAGTTTTAACCCTTTTGTCTTTTTACTTTGCACTGTCTCTGGAAGTAGTTTCATTCCCTTCCCCACACTTGACTCCTAAAAGCTGAAACTCTAAACACATTTCCAGACCTGTATACCAAATTGGATATACTGATACCACTGGTTATCCCCGTGATGAGTTTTGCTTCCTCAAATATTTGTTCAAAAAGTATGAATATTAGAGAAATATGTCAAGGCAAGTATAGAAAGCAGGTGTTATTTAAAAAATAGTAACACAGGCTTCTCCTGGTAGGGAGAAGCAGGCCATGGCTGGTGTCCTGGTATCCCAAGAAGTGACCAAATCCTGCTCCTTTTATTCATTTTAGGTTTTCTTTGTTCTCCTGCCCTCTTCCCTCTTATTTTTCTCCTTCCTGTGTTGACTAAGCCCAGAAGATGTCCCTGGGATGGCCAAAAGGTAAGAAGCAGGTGGGCTGGAAAGGGCCAAGGTGGAGTGATGGGGCAGGAAGGGAGTAGCAGCCCAGGGGTCATTAATTAGCAGCTCCCTGTCTGCTCAGGGGGTGCTTCATTAACAACCCTCTGAGAGGGCCAGTATAGGCAGGTAATCTTGGTTATCAAAGAGCTCTGGAGAGCCGGGCACAGTGGCTCACGCTTGTAATCCCAGCACTTAGGGAGGCTGAGACAGGAGAATCGCGAGTTCAAAGCCAGCCTCAGCAACGGCGAGGCACTAAGCAACTCAGTGAGACCCTGTCTCTACATAAAACACAAAATAGGGCTGGGGATGTGGCTCAGTGGTCGAGTGCCCCTGAGATCAATCCCCAGTACCAAAAAAAAAAAAAAAAGAGCTCTGGAGGTATTAACATTCCAGTCTCCCAGGGGCAGTCTCCAACTTCCTGAACCTAAACCTTCCTCCATTTTCATGATCCGACCACACCAGATTACCTATCTACACTGACTGCCTGTCTTTAATTATTGCTTCAATACCAAAACCTGGCCCAAACTGAATCTATCAACCTTTATAAACTCCTATAGGTTATTTTTTCGTGATTAATTGAAACTTAGAAGGGAATTATTGTTTATTATTTTCCCTCTCAAACTCTCATAATCTAATAACCAGTTATGAAGTTCTGACGATGAATCTCTCTTTTGGCCTTCCTTTTCCATTCCCACTGCCTCTAATTCAGACTTATTTTCTCTAGCAAGGTGTAGCAAGGTGCACTGAAATAACTTCCTCAGTAGTCTTATGTACCTCTAGCCTCTGCTGCTCATACACTGCTATCTCCCTTCAGAATATACTCTCCACTACGCAGCTAAAATAATCTTTCTAAAAGAAACTTGAGCATACCCATGCTCTCATCAAAAGCTTTTGATACTATGCTATTGGAACAGAATGATGTCCAAACTTTTTATTTGATCATTGTTAAAGGAAGCTTATGAATGTACAGATAAATTAAAATACTTTTGGAAGTTTGGAGAAAAAAATGTTTTATTTAGAGCTAAAGAAGAAAGATGTATGCTATAACCTAAAATGGGTCATAAGGAGGTATTACTTAACTGTGCAAGACCTGGTCATTGTTGAGTCAAAAATCAGACACCATCAATTCATCAAGAGTGTATTTATTGCCAGATGTGGTGACACACACCTGTAACCCCAGCAACTCAGGAGTCTGAAAGAGGAGCATTGCAAATTTGAGGCCAGCCTCAGCATCTTAGTGAGGCCCTTAGCAACTTAGCAAGACCTTAACTCAAAATTAAAAATGAAAATGGCTAGGGCTATGTCTTAGTAGTAAACTGCCGCTGGGTTCAATTCCCAGTACCTGCTCCCAAGAAAAAGAGTGTATTTATCTCTTAAATGCCGGACATGACATGCCAATCAGTGTGGCCTGTATGCTCAGGAAACAATGTCTTCTAGATGAAAATGCTTTGTTCATGGCTCCTTGCACTAAGAAAAAGCTGGGCAAGTTGAAGTCCAAATATATATCTCTAGTCCAGTCAGATACTCTCTCATAATTTGATAGCAGAAATGCTGCAGGAAATATGCTATTGTGAGTTACTGAGCTGAGAGGTAATGTAAACATGATGGTTGAGCCTCAGGACCCTTTGTAATCTGATGTGTGAACAAGAAAAGCCAATCTTCAGAAGGAGAAGAATGAAGATTTGAAAAAGAAGCAGAAAACGAAAGACCCTATGGCCCCTGAGAGATGGAAAGTAATCTGAGTTTATAACGTTTCAGTTTTAGTCCTTGGGAGACTCATTTTCTTCCCTTGGAAATCAACTGAACTGTACTTATTATAAGCTTCCTTTTTGAAGTTATTTCAGTATGAAAAAAATATGTGACTAGAATATTTAAAAGTTCACATTGGGCTTGGTGTAGCTAAGTAGCAGAACATGTGTTTAGGGTGTGTGAGGTCCTGGGTTCAATCTCCAGCACCTAAAATAATAGCTTGCATTATTTAAGTTCATAGAGTCTGCTGTCATAATATACTAAGTATACTCACATATTATATGCCTGCAGGTTGACCATGAGTGTATGTTAGTCAAATACTTTAGAGATGGAGAAACTGAGACTCAAGGAAGTTAAGTAACCCATCCGATGTTATATATCTCATAATTTACTTAAACAAAAAAATGAACCAAATTAATCTGATGCTAGAGCCTGTATAGTATATTATCCACTTGCTCTACAACTTTGCCTCTTCTTTATCTACGTCTAAGTTCTTTCTTTTCTGTTCCATTCTTTGTATCACTCAGCTTTCTTTTTATCTCTATAACTTAAGTGATACTATACTATTGACCTGTTAAAAGAAATACTTTTTGCCCTTATTACATTTGTTGCTAAAATTCAAGTTCAAAGCTGTGATAGTATAAATAGATGGTGTCTGAGCTCAGCAACAAGGGCATGTTGGAGGAGTAATTTTCCAAATGGCATAGCAATTTCTAAGAGTTTCTCCCTACCACAAAATAAGTACTTTTTTTCTGATCTCATCAATCGAATTTGACCTTTGATAATATTCTGTCTTCTTTGCTTTAGCTTCTGTTTGAAACAATGGTTGTATTAGCCAAAACAGTCCTCAGAAAAATGCTATCCTTTGTCTTTGAGAATCGAATTTCAAACTCGGTTAGCCCACTACTGATTTCCATGGTTCAGAATGGATTGTCTTTGCATAAAAAAATGGCTGAAATAAATGGCATTGGCCCTGCCTAAGGAAGTTGATAGCCCCTTAGGCCACAATTATTTTTGCTTGCTTTTTCCTATGTCCCAGGTCCTCAGAATCTGCTTTTTTCTCACTGTTCCCTATTTAATTAATGTCATCAATATTCACAGAATTTTTCTTTTCTCTTGCATTTACCTCACACCTAGGTTCAATCAATCACATGGTCTAGATGTCTTTACCGTCAAAACAAACATTTTTAAATCCATGTATTCCCCTCCACAACCACATATCATTTGCCGCTACCCTACAACAACTATTTTATCTTTTCTGAATTTATTACCTTAGCTCCTGAACTGTTCTAATTGCATCCATTTGTTTTTGGGTACTGGATATTGAACTCAGGAGTACTCTACCACTGAGCCACATCCCCAGCCCTATTTTGTGTTTTATGTAGAGACAGGGTCTCACTGAGTTGCTTAGCGCCTCGCCGTTACTGAGGCTGGTTTTGAACTCACGATTCTCTTGTCTCAGCCTCCCAAAGTGCTTGGATTACAGGCGTGCGCCACCATGCCTGGCTCGCATCCACTCTTTTGTCTCTCAGAATATTTATCACATAGAATTCAGAGGTCTATGGGTTCAATCCCCAGTACCACACACACAAAAGAAAATTCAGACATCTATTTAAAATATACTTCTCCCCATGCAATTGTCTTGCTTGAAATCACTCAGTAAGTCCCCTTGCCTACAGGGGGATAAAATTCTAAAATTCTAAGCATAACTTGCATTATCATTTATGTCCTGAATACCTCTGTACCTCAAGTCACACCACAATTATATAGAATTGTTTTTAGATCCTTACATACCACATGTAGTTTTTTTTTAATTACTGAATTGTAGTTATACATATATTGAGGTTAATTTTGACATAACTATACAAACATGAATTATAATTTGACCCAATTCAGTCCCTAGTACCTCCCCTTTCCCTCTCTTCCTCCCTCCCCTGTTTCTTTACCCTTACTCTACTGATCTTTCTTCTATTTATTTATATTTTTTAATCAGTACATTATGTATATCCATAAGGGTGAAATTCACTGTGGTATATTCATATATGGACATAAGAAATTTAGGTTACACTCATTTAATTAATTCTTCCTCCCTTCCCTTTTTATATCTCTCTTCCCTCCCACCCAATCCCCTTCCTCTATTCTACTGATCTCTCTTCTATTTTCACAGGATCCACCCTTCTTTTTTCCCTTATTTTGTTCTAGCTTCCACATATGAGAGAAAACATTCAATTGCTGACTTTCTGGGTTTGCCTTATTTCACTTAGCATGATGTTCTCCAGCACTATCCACTTCCAGCAAACGACATAATTTCATCATTCTTTATGGCTGAGTAAAACTCCATTGTGTATACATACCACATTTACTTTATCCATTTGTCTGTTGATGGGCATCTGGATTGCTTAAATAGCTTGGCTATTTTGAATTGCACTGCTATAAACACTGATGTGACTGTGTTTCTGTAGTATGCTGATTTTAGATCTTTTGGATATATACCAAGGAGTAGGATAGCTGAGTCACCTGGTGGTTTCATTCCTAGTTCTTTGAGGAATCTCCATCCTGATTTCCAGATTGGTTGTACTGATTTGCAGTCCCACCAATGAGCATCCCTATTATTCACCCTACACAAAAGTCAACACAAAATAGATCAAAGTCCTATAAATTAGACCAGAAAGCACAAGAAATAAAATCAACAAATAGGATAACATCAAATTAAAAAGCATCTGCATAGCAAAGGAAACAAGAATGTGAAGAGCCTATAAAATGGAATATCTTAAGCCATCTGGTCCTTAAATGAGAGATTAATATCTAAAATATATGAGGAGCTGGGCATGGTGGTGCATGCCTGTAATCCCAGGGAGTTGGGAGGCTGAGGCAGGAGGATTGCAAGTTCAAAGCCAGCCTCAGCAAAAGCAAGGTGCTAAGCAACTCAGTGAGACCCTTTCTCTAACTATAATACAAAATAGGCCTGGGGATGTGGCTCAGTGGTTGAGTGCCCCTGAGTTTAATCCCCAATACCCAAGTAAAATATATGAAGAACTAAAAAAAAATTATCACCAAAAATAATCTAATTAATAAGTGAGCAGAAGAACTAAACAGATGATACAAATAGCCAAAAAATATATGAAAAAAATGTTTAACATCTCTAGCAACCAGGGAAATGCAAATCAAAACTGCACTGAAATTCCATCTCAGCCTAATTAGAATGATAATTGCTAAGAATACAAATAATAATAAATGTTGGTGAGGATGTGGGAAAAATATGTATACATATAGTCTTTTACTTCCAACTCTTTTATTCCTTCTGTCTACAGTGTCTTTACCTGTTCAACTGAATAGGTCCTAACAGTATTTTAAGGCTCAGCAAAATTACCACAAAGAATCCTATGAATACCTCTCTAAGCTGACTCAAGATTTGAGGGCCTGGGAGTATAGTTCAGTGGTTAAGACCTTACAATATGGAAGGTCCTGGGTTTAATCCCCAGCAATGTAAAAATAAATAAATGAATAAAATACTCTATTTCCCTCTTCTGAATCACAATAGCTTATAATGTTTTAATTTTAACATAACATGTTATAAGATATCTATTTATATAACTCTTTTTAACCCTAGAGAAAGAGTAAACATCCTCTTCATTGTTAATTCTAAAATACATGAGAGACTCCCTGGCGCATGTATAAATTTAATAAAATGCTTGATGAATTAATGATATAATTAATGCATTTAGCAAGATTTTATCCCAACAATGTCCAAGTGCATGATTAACAGTTGCTTTTGAATTGGGAAAAGAGGAATACCAAAGGCCCGGATGATAATGGTTTATGGTGAAATTGGACTACCTCAGGAAATCTTATTTTCACAGTGTGACTACTTAGAGCTGGAGCAATTTCAGGATTATTCCAGTGTGTATTGACTTGAGCTTAGGTGGCTAAAGGGATACCTTGCTTGTGAGTTCATACTTTTCTTTGGATATACTTTATGCTAGCTCAAAACAATTTTTCCTAAAGAGCCCCACAGTTCATCAGGATGTCAAGCAAGTACTGTGCTTCCACTGGGGATGGGTTCTGCTGAGTACTAATCAAAAGTATTCTCAATTGATGGTAAAGACTCTTGACATCAAGAAAACAGTGAGAGGGCTGGGATTGTAGCTCAGTCGGAGAGCACTTGCTTTGCATGTGTGAATCACTGGGTTTGATCCTCAGCACCACATAAAAATAAATAAATAAAATAAAGATGTTTTGTCCATTTACAACTAAAAAAATTTTTTAAAAAAGAATACAATGAGCCGGGCGCGGTGGCTCACGCTTGTAATCCCAGCACTTTGGGAGGCTGAGACAGGAGAATCGCGAGTTCAAAGCTAGCCTCAGCAACGGCAAGGCACTAAGCAACTCAGTGAGACCCTGTCTCTACATAAAATACAAAATAGGGCTGGGGATGTAGCTCAGTGGTTGAGTGCCCCTGAGTTCAATCTCCAGTACAAAAAAAAAAAAAAGAATACAATGAGAGGCCAGGTACAGTGTAGCATTCCTATAATCCCAGTGGCTTGGAAGGCTGAGGCAGGAGGATCCAGAGTTCAAATCCAGCCTCAGCAACTTAGTGAGGCTCTAAGCACTCAGTGAGACCCTGCCTCTAAATAAAGTACAAAATAGGGCTGGGGATGTGGCTTAGTGGTCAAGTGCCCCTGAGTTCAATCCCTGGTAACAAAAAAAAAAAATACAATGAGACATTGCATATGTGAAATATTAAATGGCCATCATAGAATACTGGCTCAATCAATTGGACTCAAGATGGATATTAAAATATGTCTTCCTATGATTTCATTTACATTGACAAGAAACCTTCTATTTTAGGTATGACAGTAGTATTGTTTGAAAGGATGACATTTTATAAGCAATGAACTAGAATACAAAGAAAATCTACCTTGGAATTCAATATCAGATATACCTCAATAAAGATACTAAAATGTATTTAAAAGAATTTCATAATATTTAATATGAATATGTTAATATATTCAACAGGATTCCATGTCAAGTCATTAGTGTTATACCACAAAATTGCTGATATCATTTCAGATCCACTTATAGAGCTGATGCAACACAATAAAATGTTAGGGTTTTTCCCAAAACATGATTTTGAGTGATGAAACAATATTTTATGCTTGCAATGATACAATTTCCTCAAATGAATTATAACATCATCAGTTTGTATTTTCCTTCAGCATCCTAACCACCTAATTCTCCATTATGGGCAGCTTATCAAGATGACTAAAGTAATACGGTCATATCTACATTGTTTTGTTTCCTACCAGTTAATTGTTTTATCTATCTTTGATTTAGATTTGATTCTAAAGCTAAATTATCACTTCATCATGCTAAGAGCAGCACCACACACTGTCTAGGCATCTCAAGTATTAACTGGCTTGAATAGCTAAATACATTGCAGATGAATGGTGTTCTTCACTCAAGTTCTAGGCATTAAGAGGCCAATCATTTAGAGACATAAATTTAAATGAAGACAAAGCTACATAATTATTGTTAATACCTTTTGACATCAAATTCTTAGATAAATCACACTTATGATTAAAGGACTAGAACCCATGTATATATGCAAACTTGGCAAATGACAGATGGGACATTGTAAATACATGCAAATGAACTCAAATTGATCATGATCTCTCTTACACATTGCTGGATTTGGTTTGTTAGTTTTTAGAAGTTCTGCACCTATATTCAAAAGAAAATCGGTCTATAATTTCCCTTTCATAATATTCCTTGTCAAGTTTTGGTAGAAAGCTTTTTGCTAGCATCATAAAATTAATTGGATTTATTTTTTCTTTTTTTATATTCCAAAAAGTTTGTGAAATATTGAAATTAAGTGTTCCTTCCAAGTCAAGTGCAGTTTCTCATAAAACTGTACCAGTGGGGTTTTGTGGGGATGGGGGATGTTAAATTACTGATTTAATTTATTTAGTGTGATTATAGGAACATTTCTTCTTGAATTAATCAGTAAGTTTTACTTTTATAGGCATTTCTATATTTCAACTAGTCTTTCAATTTTATTTTAATAAAGATATCCTTAATGTTTTCTTGATTTTAAAAAAAATATTTTTAATATCTGGGGTATCAGTGTCACTTTTCACATCAGGAAAGCGGCAGCGAATTTGACACTTCTCAAAAGTTCACTTAGCAAAATATTGTGTTATATTGTGAAAAATCAGATGGCCACAATTAGAGAAACAATTCATTGTAGTGTTATATTAGAACAGAACAGTACAGCAACAAAAATGAATGAACTAAATTTATAGACATCAACGTGGATACATATAAATATAATGGTGAGAAAAGCAAGTTCCAGAACTTCATATACAGTATGAAATCATTCTTACAAATGTATTAATACACTCATAAGCACACATGTTGGAAACATAAGAAAACATGGACTACAGCAAAAGCAAATTCATTATTGTGATTGCCTCTGGGAATGAGAAAGTGATTTTAGACTGTGGAACAGAGAATTGGGCAATTCAACTTTGTAATTCTTTATTTCTTAAAGAAAACCTAAAGTAAATATAAGTATTTATTAAAATGTAGTACTTTCCCTTTTACTAAAGTTGTGATAAGAAAAATAAAGGTCATGAGATGGAAAAGAGCTTACTATGGATCATAAATAAATTCAGTGTGACTAGAATGTAATCAAATAGGTATAAGGTGTCATTAAATATGGTTTTAGAGGGCGATAATCACCAATCCATGCAGGGTCATTAGGCTATGGGGAAATTTTTGTATTTTATCTGGTTTTATTCATAGAAGAAATATCTGTGCCAAAGGAAGTACAGTCATACAGTAAAGATATTGCTGATTTGGTTCCAGACCACCACAATAAAGCAAATATTGCAATAAAGTGAGTCACAATTTTTTGGTTTCCAAGTATGTATTAAATTTATGTCTTGATTTTGCTGTAGTCTATAAATTATGCAATACCATTATGTCTAGAAACAACATACACATATGAATTTAAAACATTTTATTGCTAAAAAGGATAATGATCATTTGAGTTTTCAGAGAGTCATAACATTTTTTTCTGGTGGAGGGGTTGTCACAGTGTTAATGGCTGTTGACTGATCAGAGTGGTGATTGCTGAAGGATGGAGTGCCTGTGGCAATTACTTCAAATAAGACAAAAATGAAATATGCCTCCTTAATTGACTTCCTTTCGTGAAAGATTTCTTTGTAGCACATAATGCTATTTGATAACATTTTATCCATAGTAAAACTTCTTTCACAACAGAAGTCAACCCTCTCAAACATTGCCAGTGCTTTATCAACTAAGTTTAAATAAGATTCTAAATCCTTTGTTGTCATTTCAACAATGAGTAGATTTCATTTCAAGAAACCACTTCCTTTTCTCATCCATAAGAAGCAGCTTCTTATCCGTTAAAGTTTCATCATGAGATTGTAGAAATTTAGTCACAGCTTCAGGCTGCCCTTCTAATTCTCTTGCTATCTCCACTACATCTGTAGCAATTTCCTTCACTGAAGCCTTAAACCACTCTCAATGTCATCCATGACATTGGGATTTCCCAACTCCTGTTAATATTGATATTATGATATCCTCCATTAAATCATGAATATTCTTAATGGTGCCCAATTTAAACCAGCCCAGATCCAACAGAGAAATAATCATCTCTGGTATATATAGCCTTAGGAAATATATTTCATAAATAATAAGTCTTGGGAATCAAAATTGCTCCTTGATTCATGGGCTGAAAATTGGATATTGTGTTAACAGGCATGAAAGCAACATTAATCTTGTATATCTCAGAGTTCTTAGGTGACCAGATACATTGTCATTGAGCAGTAATATTTTAAAATAATCTTATTTTCTGAGCAAAAGATCTAAATGTTGGCTTTAAATATACAATAAGCCAGGTTGTAAACAGGTATGCTGTCATCTACGCTTTGTTGTTGCTTTTATAGAGCAGAGGAAAGGTAAATATAGTACAATTCTTAAGGGCTCTAGAATTTTTGGAATGATTCATGAGCATTGACTTCAACTTAAAGTTGCCCAGCTGCATTGCCACTAACAAGAGAGTCACTCTGTCTCTGGAAGCTTTGAAACTAGGCATTGACTTTTCTTTAGATATGAAAGTACTAGCCATGAATGGTGGCTCATGCCTGTAATCCCAGCAGCTCAGGAGGCTGAGGTAGGAGGATTGTGAGTCCAAAGCCAGCCTCAAAAACTTAGTGAGGCTCTAAACAACTTAGCAAGACCTTATGCCAAAAGATAAAATAAAAAGGGCTGGGGATGTGTCTCACTTCTTAAGCACCACTGGGTTCAATCCCTGCTACCAAAAAAGAAAAAAGAAAAGAAAAAGGAAAAGGAAGAAAGAAGTGGATGGCATCTTTTAATATATGGCTATTTTATCTGCATTGAAAATCTGATGTGTAGTGCAGCCACCTTCATCATTTATCTTAGGTATATCTTCTGGTTAACTTACTGCAACTTCTACAAGTGCTGCTTCACTTGGCGCTTTTATGTAATGGAGATAGCTTCTTTCCTGAAACCTCATGAACCAACCTTTGCTAGCTTCAAACATGTTTTCTGCAGCTTCCTGATCTCTCTCAGCCTTCAGAGAATTTGGGATAATTAGGACCTTGATCTGGATTTGATTTTGGTTTAGGGAATGATGGGGCTGGTTATCTAGATGACTAAAGCTTTCTGCATATCTTCAATAGGCTGTTTCAATTTCTAATTATTTGTTTATTCACTGGAATATTGTGGTTTATTTCCTCTAAGAACTTTGCATTCACAACTGAGCTGTTTGGCAGAAGAGGCCTAGCTTTTGGCCTATCTTGATTTTTGACCCCTTCTCATTCCCCAGAACAGTTCCGCAAGTACACTTCTACAGACAGTAAGTGAAAGCACCTTATAGATAGCCAGCTCAATTCTGTAGGTTTGGAAGAAAACATAAAACTTGAGCATATAAGAGCATTGCCCTAACAAAAACAATCAGGAGGCTCTTAGTACCTGTCCTGCCTTTGTGAGAGAGTATACAATTTCAAGAAATTCCACCTTTGATATCAATAAGGGTGAAATAGTCACATCCATAGAAAAACTCTGAGACTCATAACTACCCAGGCTGTTTCTATAAAAGTGTTTCTGTCCTAACACCAGTCAGGAAAGATTAAAAGATTAATGCTTCTTCAGATGAGCAGACATAAATGCAAAACTTCAGAACATGCTCACAAAATAAAGATAATATCACACTACTGAATAAATAGAATAATATTCTGGTAATCAACCCAGATAAATGGAAACCTATGAATTGCCTTGAAAAAACATTTCAAAATAATTATTATAAGGAAATTCAGCAAGCTGCAAGAGCACACAAATAGAAAACCCAATAAAATTAGAAAGCCAATGCATGAATAAAACTAACAGTTCATTAAAGAAATAGAAATCATAAAAAGTACAAAATCAATTTTATAGCAGAATAACACAATGAATGGGATGAAAATAGAATACAGTAATACAATAGAGGGTATCAAGAGCTGACTTGACAGGCAGGGGATGTGGCTTAATGGTAGAATGCTTTCCTAGTATGTGCCAGGCTCTGGTTTGATCCCCAGTGAGTACACACACACACACACACACACACACACACGCACACACTCTTTCTCACACACACACACATACACACATACACACACAAGTCAACTTGATGAAGCAGGAAAAAGAATCTAAGAACTCAATGAATGACAGGTCATTTGAAAAATTTCAACTCAGGAGAAATACAATGAAAAGAAATAAGGAAAACTGAGGTAACCATCAAGAGCATTAATATTTGTATTATGTGAATCAGAGAAGATAATAGAGAAAAGAAGACGGAAAGTTTAAAGAAATTATGTGTAAAAGTTTTCCAACTCTGGGGAACTGCTGGAGACTTAATGTCTGTTATGTCTCTGGAATTTCAAACAATGCCTGACATATCACATTTTAAATAGCAAATGTTTGGATGAATGATGAATGGATCAACAGCAATAGGTATTGTTACTGGTTTATTTTTGGCAATGGAATATATAATTAAAAGGAGAGTTAATCTCTAAAGCAATAACAAAATTTTAACCCTAGAATGGGGTTACCTGTGAAGTTATGGACTTATTGTAGCAAGTACATTTTAGGTTTCAGAGGAGAGAAAGATGATTTTCTCAGCATCCTTTAAGCCTATGTTGTCCTGGATATCCCAGCTAGTATTCTCTATAAAGTCCAAACTGCTTCATAATCTCTCTCAGCATCAAACTATTATAGGCTTTGTGTCTCCTCAAAATCATTTTCTGACAGCATTAGGCCCCTTTCCACATCTGTGCATAGAGTTGTTTTGACTATCCAAATTTGGTATAAAAATGCTACTGAAATATTTTGGTTTTTGTAGAGATAAAAATGGTGAGATATTAGGGGAGGAGTATGGCTAGCCATAGAACTTATACAGAGGTAACTATGAGCTTTCGCCTGGTCCTCAAGGGGGAGAGGAAATAAGTGGACATTCCTTGGGTTATATGGGGAAGATGAACATTTTTAAAGTAATGAATTTAATAGCTATGAGATATATAACCTGGAGTGGCAGAATTCTAGTATTATTGGCCTAGAGTGAGTATATCATTTTGGCTTCAGTCTTTTCAACTGTAAAATAAAATGATTGTATTAGTCGCTATTTGCAGTCTAGTCCAGCTCCAATATTCTATAAATTTATGGTGAAAGTGATACTGCTACAAATTACAGATTGCCTGGTTCAAGGGACACATAGGATGGTATATTGGAACTTAGCAATTGTCACAACTTATTCACAAAAGTGAAGTCTCATCATATTGTCTCAGATGAACAATTGTATAACCAATCCGACAGATATAGAGATGGCTGCTTTGCTGAAGGACAATATATTTTACAATAGATGAATTGGTATATTAGTGTATTGAAAGTTCATTATAAGTATATTTCCCATAATACTGTCATTAAAAAAATACTACATTTTCCCTTGAATTAATATGTGCAAGGTTTAAATGAAATTGAACTCAAGATCTTAGCTCTTTTGATTCTTCTCTGATAGGTAGAAGGAATGATTTAAATGTGTTTCCTGTAGAGGAGTGTATAGATAAACTGTATATCCACCACTACCACCTCCCACTTCACCCCCAACAAAATATTAGAAGCCAAGGAAATGAGATTAAAATAAATATCAATAACAAATTAGAGACTAAAGTCTGAAATGGGCACATTGTATGGAATGAGTAGGGATTACTATGGACAAGGAGTGACAATCCCAACATTTTACCATAGTCATAGTGCTGAGTGCAATGTTATTGGATGAGTGTACATGTATCAACTTCTTGATATTTTTAGCAATAGCTAATGGGAATCAACTAACCATTTTTCTGGGTCTGTAAAGATTCTGGCAGTATTAGGATCCCATACTATGGGGTTTAGGACATTCAGGAGAAAGAGTAGGCTTTCCAAATCTTTTCAGGAAGTGGGGCAGTAACAGATAATTTGGCTAATACTTACATGTATTTGTTTTTTTCATTCATCTCTTTAACCAAAATTTATGCTGGGACTTGTACTATGTATCAGTGATAAAATTATAAATAAGAGAGACATGATCCCTTCCCTGATCAAGTTTAATACTCACACAATCAAATACATGTAAAATGTGATGTATTATAAAGGAAAAGAGCTGGGCATGGTTGTGCATGCCTGTAATTCCAGTGAATCTGGAGGCTGAGACAGGAGGATCACATGTTCAAGGCCAGTCACAACAACTTAGTGAGGCCTTGTCTCAAAATAACAAATAAAAAGAGCTGGGGAATGTAGTTTATTGGCAAAGTGTCTCTGGGTTCAGTCCCAAGAAAAGAAGGGAAGGAGCTTTTTAGGGTACTTTAGGAAATTTTTCTGCGTAAGTGACATTTGAACTGAGATGTGACTGATGAGTAGGAGTTCAATTGGAGCAAAGGCCAGATTAAAACATGTGAGGCATTAGAAATAGCATTTACATGTATGAGCTGGGAACACTTGACACATTCAAATAATCAAAGAAGGTTGCTAGAGGATGAGCAGTGCAAACAAGTTGTAGGGTTCCAAGGACCCAGCTCTATTCAGAAAAATGTATGGTTTAGGTACTAGGTATTTCTAGAAAATGGCAAGGTCAAACTAGAGAATGCAAATGGGCAAAAAGGATAAATATGTAGATGAGAATGGGAGAGAGGTACAGATAGTGATTTCAGGTGAACTCAAAGATGCAGGCAAGATTCAGGTGGAAATGAGGTGAAAATTTGGGGGATTTGGGCAAGTAAGTGGGTGGTTGAATTGATAAGCTTTGTTTAAATTTAGAAAATTAAACACAAAGTGTAAGCACTAGGCCCAACTTGTGCTGCTCTGTGAACGAAGAGAACTGTTATTAAGGGTTCTTTTAGCCTTATTTATCCTTGGAGGAATCAAGGGGATTTAAAATGCCTAGCAATCTTTCCAGTGGGTCAATTTAGGTATTTAATATTTGGAAAAACATGAATAAAGCTCTGTTGTTCTCTCTGTCTGAAGAGAACAATAATGACTCTGGGAAGCTACAACAATTTCCATCATCTATCAGCAAAGACTAAAAGGCATAGATGGCTGGCTCTCAATGAAGTTTAATGTGATGTAACCTCAATTAGAGGATGGACTGTTTTTTTTAAGCCTCACAAATTGGGATGATATATTCTTATTTTCAAAATGTTTATTGTAGTACAATACACATAAGATGAAATTTACTATTCTAACCCCTTTTATGCATACAATTCAGTAGCATTAAATACTCTCATACTGTTGTGTAGCTGTCACCATTATCTATCTCCAAAACTTTTTCATCATTTCCAAATGAAAGTGTGTGTGTGTGTGTGTGTGTGTGTGTGTGTGTGTGTGTGTGTGTGTGTTTTACTGAGAATTGAACCCAGGGTCACTTTACCACTGAGTGACACCCAAGCCCTTTTTATTTTTTTATTTCGAGACAGGGTCTAGCTAAGTTGCTTAGGGCCTTGCTAATTTGCTGAAGCTGGCTTTTGAATTTGTGATCTTCCTGTCTTGCCTCCCCAAATTGCTGTGATTGACAAGATGAAACTCTTGCCCTTCAATAGATGACTGGATAAAGAAACTGTAGTATATATACACAATGAATATTACTCAGCAATAAAACAGAATAAAATTATGGCATTTGCAGGTAAATGGATGTAGTTGGAGAATATCATGCTAAGTGAAGTAAGCCAATCTCAGAAAACCAAATGCCAAATGTACTTCTTGATAAGTGGACACTGATCCATAATGTGGGGAAGGTCATGGGAACAATATAGGAACTCTGTTCACAGGGATATAAGGGGGGAGGGGGCATGGGGACAGTAAAGGTGGTGGAGTATGATGGTCATCATAGCCCTAACTTTATGTATGACTGCATATATGTTGTGATTGTATACAACGTACAACTAGAGAATTGATATGTTATCCTCTATCTATGTACAATGAATCAAATTGCACTCTGTTATCATGCAAGCCTAAATAGAACACGTAAATAAATTAAATATGAAAAAAACTCCCATTCTCTGCTACCCAAGTCTGTAGAAGTCATCATTCTATGTTCTGCCTGTGAGTGATGTTTTTAGATTTTGTATATAAATGATCATATATTATCTCTCTGAGTCTGGCTTATTTCAGTTAATGCCCTTTAGGTTTATTCATGTTATCATAAGTGACAGGATTTCCTTGTTTTTAATGGATAAACAATATACCATTGTGCCATTGTATATGTGTGCATGTGTGTGTGTATTTTCTTTATCCATTCATCTGTGGACAGACATTTAAGTTGTTTCCATATCTTAGTTGTTGCATATAATGCTATAATGAACATGGGATTGCTAGAATTTTTTCAGAATCCTAATTTAAATTATTTTGAAATGTGATTGCTGGATCATGTGGTAATCCTATTTTTTAATTTTTTGAGGAAACTCTATAGTGTTTTCAACAGTGGCTGTAAAATTTTGCATTACAACCGATAGTGTACAAGAGTTCCAATCTCTCCACATTCTTACCTACAGTAGCTGTTTTTCAAGAAAGCCATTCTAAGAGGTATGAAGTGATTTTTCATTAGTTTAGATTTTCATTTCCCTGATGGTTATTACATTGAGCAAGTTTTCATGTACCATTGTTGTATGAATGTATTTTGAGAAATGTCTATTCTGGTCCTTTTCTAATTTTTAATTACGGTTTTCTTTACATTTGTTAAGTTCTAGGAACTATTTATATATTCTGGATCTTAATTACTTATCAGATAAATGATTTCCAAGTATTTTTTCCCATTCTGTGAGTGGGCTTTTCACTCCATTGATTGTGTCCTACAGAACAAAAGTTTTTAGCTTTGATGAGATCTGTATCTGTCTGCCTGGACTGCCATAACAATATATCACACACCAAGTGGCTTAAATGACAGACATTTATTTTCTCATGATTCTGTAGGCTAGAAGTCCATGATCAAGGGGCTGGGGTTGTAGCTCAGTGGTAAAGCACTTGACTAGCACATGGGAGGCACTGGATTCCATCCTCAGCACCACATAAAAATAAATAAAATAAAGGTATTGTGTCCATCTACAACTGAAAAATATTTTTTAAAGTAAGTGCATGATCAAGATTCTGACAAATTCAACTTTGGGTGAGAGCTCTCTTCCTAACTTGCAAGTTACCTTTTCACTATATCATCACATGACCCTTCCTCTGTGCTTACAGGTACGAGGGGAAAGAGAAAGTACACTTTGCCTTGTTTTCTCTCTCATTTCTCTCTCATTTCTGCCTGCCCGCCTGCCTGCCTGCCTGCCTGCCTTCCCTCCCTTCTTTCCTCCTTCCCTCCCTCCCTCCTTCCTTCCTTCCTTTTCCTGTACTGGGGGATGAACACGGGGCCTCACACATGCTGGTCAAGTGTTCTACCATTCAGCTACAGTTCTAGCCCTTTTTATTTTGAGACTGTCTCACTAAGTTGCCCATGCTGGTGTAAAACTAGTGATTCTCCTGCCTCAGCCTCCTGAATAGCTGGGGTTACAGACGTGTTGTATTGCAAAAAGACACCAGTCCTATAGGATAAGGCCCTATCTTCAAATACAGACACATTGGAGGCTAAAGGCTTCAAGATATGAATTTTATGGCAACATAATTCAGTCCATAATAAGGTAAAAATTATTTTTTTTCTTTTGTTGCTTGTGATTTTGGTGTCACATTGGAGAAATTTTTGCCAAATCTAATGTCATGAAGTTTTCCTCCTATTTTTTCTTCTAAGAGTTTTATAGTTTTATGGCTTACATTTAGGTTTTGATCCATTTTGAGTAATTTTTGTATATAGTGTAACATAAAGATCCAACTTCATGCTTTACCTGTAAATGTCCAGTTTTCTCATCACCATTTGTTGAAGACTGTCCTTCCACATCAAGCAGTCTTGGCTCCCTTATCAAAAGTTATTTGGCCATAGATGCACAAGTTTATTTCTTGACTCTGCATTCTATCCCATTGGTCTGCATGTCTATCTTTAAGCCAGAAACACAAGACCAATATCCCCATAAAATACAGTACTTGTGTTACTGACTTAAAGGTAACACAGTTCTTATTAATCACTGTAGCTTCATAGTAAGTTTTGGCATCAAACGATGTGAGTCATCCAACTTTGTTTTTATTCTTTAAGATCGTTTTGGCAATTTTGTGTATGATATTGATGGCATGTATATTTCATATGAATTATAAAATGAATTTTTCTACTTCTACAAAAATCATCAATAGTAATTTGGTAGGAATTACACTGAATTTCTAGATCCCTTTGGATAGTAATGGCATCTTACTATATATAATTACTTTCTTCCAATCCATGAGTACAGGATATCTTTACATTTATTATTAACAATTATTCA
This sequence comes from Xerus rutilus, assembly GCA_028644305.1. Classification (NCBI taxonomy): domain Eukaryota; kingdom Metazoa; phylum Chordata; class Mammalia; order Rodentia; family Sciuridae; genus Xerus; species Xerus rutilus. Next base: position 31,236,152 of record CM053417.1, read on the forward strand.
TTTCCTTTAAGAATGTTATAGTTTTCACAGTATAAATATTTCATCTTCTTGGTTAATACCTAAGTAATTTATTCTTTTTGAGGCTACTGTAGATGGAATTTATTTCTCCCCTTTTTTTCAGATTGTTATTAGTGTGTAGAAACACAATTGATTTTTATGTACTGTCTTCAAATTCTGTATCTGCTATTTTAACTAGTTTTAACAGTTTGTATGTGTAAGTGAATTAGTGGATGGAAACTTTCTGTCTAGAAGATCATGTAATTTTTGGAAAAATATTATTATATTTATTTCTAATTTGATGCATTTTCTTTCTTTCACTTGCTGAATTGTTCTGTTTATAAATTTCAATACTGTTGAATCAATGCAAAAATAGGTATCCTTATATTTTGCTGATCTTAAAGGAAAAGATTTCAGTCTTTTATGGTTGAGTATAATTCTAATTATGTAAGGTAAACTACTGACCTAGCAGTTTTTCTTAACAGAATATCTTTTTTTTAAAATATCTTTATTTTTATGTGGTACTGAGGATCTAACCCAGTGCCTCACGCATGTGAGGCAAGCGCTCTACCACTGAACCACAATCCCAGCCCCAGAATATCTTTTTAAAGTAAATCAACAATTACATTTTTTATATCTTTTTGTTTATTTATTTATTTTTATGTGGTACTGAGAATTGAACTCAGTGCTTCACACTTGCTAGGCAAGCACTCTATCACTGAGCCACAACCCCAGCCCCTGACCTAGCAGTTTTTGAGAGAAGAATTCTGCACTAAATAATGACACTAAGTGTTCACATATACTGTAAAAGATATCCCAAACTCAGAAATGTTAAGATGTTTAAAAATGTACCACATAGGAATTATAAGGGAATACAGTTCTTTGTACTATCATTGAATGTACTGATTTGTCAGCACTTGAAACTCTGTGTCCATGTAAAATATTTAAAATTTTTTAATGGACACATAATAGTTGTACATATTTATGAGGCACAATGTGATATTCTAATGCATGTATATAGGATATTATATCAGTGTAATTAATATACATCACCTCATTTTTATTGTCTGGGGAAAATTCAAAATCCTTTCTACTAATTATTTTGAAACATAGAGTTTAGTGTTGTCAACTATAGTTACCCTACTGTTCTATAGAACCTTAGAAATTATTCCCCCAAATTAGACATCTCTCTTTTCTGCACACTGACTCTTTTGTTACAGCATGCTCAACTCATAGTGCTATTCTGTAAACTCCCAATCTGAAACGTGGGGGTTTAGACTCCTCCTTTTCTTCTGCTCTCCCCACTGTCATGTGATTCACTCCCTCTCCCCTCCCTTCATTCCTTCCTTTCTTTCCTTTCCTTCTCTCTCTCTATCTGTGCTGGGAATGAAAACCTTGTTCCTGCTAGGTAAGCACTCTACTACTGAACCCACGCCCTTTGCCTCTACTACAAAGATATGAAACTCTCTTAATTATCAATTTCTCTTAAACTTCATTACCATTTGGTGTGGTCCTGACCCTTCTCAGTTCTTGGCTGAACTGTAGCAGTAACTGGTCTTAACTGGTCTCTCTGATAGCAATGCTGTCTCCTTGAATGCATTCTCGCATTGTCAACAATTATCTTCATGTAGAAAAATGTGATAATTTCTTTAATAAATTCAGACATATGAATGCAAAATGATATTTGAGTGTATTTAATATAAGAAGATAAAGCTATGCAAATTGGATCTTATAATCTCTTTTGGTGCTTGATTCAGGACAGATTCTGCTAGGACAACTGGCTTGGAAGGAAAGATTTGAAGGTTTCAGTTATTTATCAAGATCAAGTTGCATATTTAATATAGTTTTCTTAATTCTCTCTTGTACCTCCTATTGGTCTCATGTTGGCCAACATGCCTATAAATAAAGTTAGAAATATAACTATCATTAATTAGAAGGTTTCTGTGTCTCATAGTTTAGACTTGAAAGTCTGTTAGGCACTTCCACAGTACCTAAGTTACCAATCAGCTGCAAATGCCACTACAGCTGAAGCTGCTGAGATAGTGAAACCAAAGTCACTCAGTATAGAGGAGCCCTTATAGCATTAATACTATGTAAACCTCTTTTGCTTTCTATCTAAAGTCTAACTTATTACCTGTACATATGAAACCTCTTACAATCTGATTTCTAACAACTTCCCTAGCCTCGCCTCACCTACTCTTCTTCCTATATATCATATGCCTCAAATACAGCAAATCTATTCAAGCTTTCTGAAGACTTCATATTCCTTTGAAACACCATGTCTTTGCCCATACTATTTCCTCTGCTTAGAATACTTCTTCCACTTTCACAATTGGAAAATTCTTCTGTCTATACTTAAAAAATTCAGGTCATCTGTCAACAATTCTTAAACTTTCACCAAACTTTTTAGGTATTGATATTTCATGCATATAACACTTATCAAATTTGTATGCCTCCCTTTACTGTGTTTCTTAAAGGCAGATAATTGTATTATAATAATATAATGTTTAGTATAGGAAGTACTCCATAAATGTTTTTGAATTATTAAAAAAATTGCAAGTATACATGTTTTGTGTTTTCCATCATAGGGAAGAGTTTTGTCATATGACATGGGTACGAGAATTCTGATGTGTGTGCAGGTGTGTATTTATGTACCTATGCTTACAAAATCTATAATAGATAAACTTGCTAAGACACTGCCTGAACCAAACCACTGCTAAAAACCATACAACTGAGCTGGGTGCAGTGGCACATGTCTGTAATCCCAGCAGTTTGGGAGGCTGAGACAAGAGTATCGCGAGTTCAAAGCCAGCCTCAGCAAAGGCAAGGCACTAAGCAACTCACTGAGACCCTATCGCTAAATAAATCACAAAATAGGGCTTGGGATGTGTCTCAGTGGTTGAGTATCCCTGAGTTCAATTAGTGGTACAAAAAAACCCCACACAACTGATCTGCAGAAGAAAACAGAGGTAAGCTATGTAATTTTAGGTCAGCATCAGTTTTCTATGGAAAGCACTTGGTAAGCAGTATTAATTATTTTGGTTATCCTATCATTTTCATGTACTCCTTCAATCCACTTGTGGATCAAGTTAATTTACAGGAAATGGACTCTGTGAGGTTGAAGTGGTCACTTGATCCCATATGACTCTAAGACACTGCACCTGGCTATGTTTTTCTCTCCTCAATTTATCTTCTTTGTTTGAGGCATGCCCATTTATTACCCTGAAGGTGATATTTTCTAAGTTCAATGTTTTATTGTAATAAAACTTAACTCTTTTGGCCACCAAATTATGATGTAGTGACTAGGAAGAATGCAAAGCTTTTAAAAGAGCCTCCAACATCTCACTGATAAATCAGAAACAAGCAGGAAAGCAGGTGCTGGAACATTAAGAAGCCATTTAGCTTGTCATATCTCCATCTTGAATCTGTTGCAATGACTTTATACTTATCTCCTCTGAAGAAGTACAGCTGAATAGATAGCAAACTGTCTATTTACAAATCCAAGACTAGGTTTAGAGGACTTTGTTTTTTCCATTTAGAGAAAGAGAGGATTGAAGGCACTCTCTGAGTAATGCAGATTTATAAAGACAAAGCTTCATTCATCTGTCTATGTCAGACAAAATTTGAGATGAATAATCTGAATAATTTCCATATTACTTCATGTCATTATGTGTGTGAGACAATCAAATCAACCGATTTCCTTTCATTTAGTTTCCTTTCATCTTGAGAAATAGTGTACTCAATTTAATGTACTGTTGGAAAGCCAAACAATCTCTCCTAATTTCCTAATTTCAACTCCATTTAACCAACATTTATTGAGAGCCTACTGTGTGCCAGGAACTGCATTTTAAAATTTAAATGAGTCAGATTTAATATTTCAGTAGTGTATTTTCATAACTTTATACCTTTGTCAAACAATTATGAATGTACATATTTGGTTGAAGGCTAATGATATCATAACAAGCAAAACATTTTAACCCAGCTGCATGACAATTAAAACAACTGAATTTGATTTTGTCAAACTTGGCCCTTAAATGAGGAGTGATTTTTTTGCTAGCTTGTATGCCAGAATTGAATCTACTGGTTCCAGGCTTGTCTTCCTCAGAAACAGCTAAATATCTGGCCTTCTGTCTGCAGCTCTAGTCAACTTTACTATTGAGTAAATAATGACAGATTTTTGTCTGAATGTTCATTGTGGGTATGCCACAACTAACAAAAATGAATGCAGGAAAGCACATTGCTAGTCTGATACCACTTGGGTGTTTGTGGCAGGCTTTAAACTTTTGATTGATTAATATCCTATGCATTCCTAATATTTGTTGATGCTATCATTTCCTAGATTCCCAACCTGCTGCTTGTTTTCTGCAATTTCAAATTTATTCCCTTTATTAACCTTATAATTTTTGCCCCTCACCCATACTCCAGCTCAATGGACATTCTGGTGACTTTCCTTTAGATATTGACCTTGTATTATTACTTTCCCAGGTTAGGCCAGCCACTCACTGCTCTTGGTTGAACAATGTCTTTTTCCCCCTTTTTGGTACCAGGGATTGAGCTCAGGGGCACTTAAAGAAGGAGCCACATCCTGAGCTTTTATTTTTTTCAGTTTGAGACAGTCTCACTAAGTTGCTTATGGCCTCACTAAGTTGCTAAGGCTGGTTTGAACTTGTGATCCCCCCACCTCAGCCTCCCTATTTACTCAGATTACAGGCATTTGTCACCATGCCTGATGAACAGTGTCATTTTAAAGGAGGCCACTCTAAAGCCTGTATCCTCCATCAGGACCACAAAGCTAATAAATACCTAGTTTTTCGGTCAATAAACATTGTAATACCCTTTCAATTCTTTCTACATATAGGAAAAATGGTGAAGTCCACAAGGTTGTTGGTGTTACTTTTCCAATTCTTATTTTTATTCCATTCCTGCCTATCTTTTTCCCTGCTCACATACCCAGTGTCTTCAGTCTGCTCATATTTCTTCTTTTCTAAGGATAGTTTCATTCATGCTCATGTAATAGAGCATATGTGTGCTTAAGCAGGCTTGCAATTTGAATAAACTGTAGGAACAAGAAAGTCCTGGGGACTGGAGCTATAATTCAGTGGTAGAGTGCTTGCCTATCATGTGTGATGCCATGAGTACCTCATTCCCAGCACAAAAAGAAATGAAGGAAAGAAGGAGGGGAGAAAGGAAGAAAAACACTCAAAGTACAAAATAGAGTTTAGGATAATTTTTGCCATAGGAAGATGAGATAATTATGAATAGGGATGCCATTCAGACACTGCATATTGCACTAATCATAGTGCAGTGGCTCAGTAGCTTTTAGAACATGGACAAAACACTTAGTCAGATGTTCAAAGACCCACAGGTAAAAGGAGATTACCAGGCCATGACTCTAGCAAGGACCTAACTTGGACCATCGGGCCTCTGATCTTCACTGAGACCTTTCAAGTACAATAGTATCAGAAGTATTTTAACATTATTTTTATTATAAAAATACCTATACAAGAAAATATATGTGCATATTTTAAATAACAAAAATAAACATACATATATCCACCATCAATCCTAACCAATAAAAATTATTAATTTCTTTGAAGTTCTCTTTATGTTGCTGCTGCCTAATAGTTTTCCTTCTTCCAAAAAGGGGAACTAATATCCTGAATCCTAAACTATGTATTCATCATGAGAATGCTTTCCCTCATAGTTTTTTTATATACAAACAGGTCCCTTAAAATATATAGTTTAATTCTTTTATGTCTTATCATTTATATAGAGAAAATCTTTGTTTATATGTTCTTTCATGATTTCTTGTAGCTCTGGTTCACTCATTTTCTTTACTGTATAGAATTCTATTATGTGATGCTATGGTTTGAATGTTTTGTCCTTTTCAAAATTCCTGTTCAAACTTAATAATCAATGCAACAGTATTAAGAAATCGGGCCTTCTGGAGGTGATTAATTCCTGAGGGTATATCCCTCATGAATGAAATTAGGGGCTTTTATGAAAGGTCTTGGGGCTAGGGCTGTAGCTCAGTGGTAGAGTGCTTGCCTAGCACATGTGAAGCACTGGATTCAATCCTCAGCACCACATAAAAATAAATAAACACATAAAGGTATTGTGTTCATTTATAACTAAAAATATTTAAAAATAAAGGTCTTGATGGAGGGAGTTTTTCCCTTTTGTCCTTCCATATTCTGCCGTATGAAAACATAGCATCCCTCCCTCCTGGAGGATTCAATAACAAGGCACCATCTTGGAAGCACAGAGCAGCTTTCACCAGAGAAACAGACTTGCTAGTGAATTAATCTTGTACATTCCAAGCCTCTAGAACCTTGAGAAAATAAATTTACATTCTTTACAATTTACCCAGTCTCAGGTATTTTGTTATAGCAGAACAAATGAATTAAGACATGTGACCAACACAATTTATTCATTCTTCAGTGTTTGGACATTGTTATACCTCTGATTATATAATTGATAGTTTCTTACATAACAATAGCTTTATGAATATACCTCCTGGTGCACATTTATATTAGTTCCTTCAGAGTATATAATAGAAATATAATTGCTAGCTCATGTGTTAAGCACAGATGTTACTTTACATGTACTACATTACTTTACTAATGCCAAATGCTTTTCCACATTGCTTATATGAACACACACTCCATTACAATGCAAATAATTAAGTTCAGAAAGTTGTTTGTGAAACACAAAATGTAATTAATGTTAATTCCACTACTCACATTGAACAACATACTATAATACACACTCACCTAGACATCTAAATTCACACCCTATCTAGCTTTATATCTTGTCGCTACAGCTTTAATAAACGTTCTATTATTTAGAAAATCCCACAGTATAAAAAGCCCATAAAAAAGCATAACTTATATTATGAATCATAATAAAACAGGAAAAAGAAAAATTCTGAGAAGAAAATCAACCTAACATGCACTTACCATGCCTTATCCATTGTATAGCTTGGCTATTATTTGTGTGTTTTTCATTTTATGACAAAATTTTCATATGTGCAAATGATGATTTTTATCGAAAAACTTTAAGCAAGCTAAACTACAAAACACAATACATTGAACAACTATGTATTCACCATCCTATAGTCTGAATGTGCCCTTCAAAGTCCCTATGTTGAAACTTAGGCACCAATGTGATGGTATTAGGAGGGGTAACATTTAGGGAGTATTTAAGTCATAAGGATACAGTCCTTATCAATAAGATTAGAAATCTTTTACAAGAGTCAGAGGGAACAAGTAATGGTCCCTTTTTTGCTTCCTTTCCCTTATCCCACATGAGGATACAATGTTCAGCATCAGAGGACACAACAAAAAGGCACCATCTTGGAAGCAGCGACTAGTCTTCACTAGACACCAAACCTTGGTAAACCTTGATGTTGGACTTTCAGCCATCAGAATTGTGAGGAATAAATTAATGCTCTTTATACATTACCCAGTCTCAGCTATATTATTGTAGCAGCACAAATGGACTAAGAGAATTTCCTTAAGGGAATATATCTTTTATGTTTGTATTCATATATTTTGTATACATATATTTATACATATTCATCCTTAAACACACAAAATGTTATCATTTATTAAATCATAGCAGTGAATATACAGGTATTTTATCTGTTGTTTTTGTAGTTTAGTTTGAAATTTTTATTAAAAGCCATGATTTACACATACAAAAATGTTTTCATAAAATGAAAAACTCAAAAGCTGATTTATTATATATGTGCAAAATACATATGAGAAGTATCTGAAAACAAATAAGACAGATAACAATGAAACCCATTTGTAATTCCCTCTGGTCCTATTCTCCCCCTATCTTTCTGCCTGGAAGTAACCTTTCTCCTGAAGATTTTTGTATCCTTCCTTTTTATGTATTGGCATATATGTATATGTCTCTAAGTAATATATAATGTTCTGTTGATTTAAAACATTTTAAATAAATGGAATCACTATGTAACATTGTTTCTAAATTCCACATTTGGTTTCTGATATTTATACATGTAGTATACCACCACCTCTTTATCATTTCCTGTTATAGAGAACAATTTATGTACTTATTATTCTATTGATATGGAAGGAATTTTTTCCTTCTCACCCTACTTTTTATTCCTGTAAGAAACACTGCAAAGATATTAGTGGACTTCTATAGATGGATATGTGTAAAAGTTTTCAAACTTATACCTAGAAATGAAATGACAGATGTGTCGAGTATGAACATTGTCTACTACAGGTTGCCACTTTGCTCTCAAACATGACTAACAACAATATTTCTAGAAGTATATCAATATTCCTGATTATTTTTCCTCACCAATACTTTATCACAGTACAGATTATGATGAGATAGGGGACTGAGAAGAGCTTAGAGAGTAGGTGAAGTTTCATCATGAAGTGACTTACAGAACATATTAGGGAGTTTTGAGCCTGAGAATCTAGTGAAGGATTTTCATCAGGAGAATGGCATTATCAAATATTCCCTTCCAAAAGATCATAGTATGCAATATAGAAGATGGATTGGAGGCTTTATGGAAGGCCCTTAGAGAAAGTACTTACTACTACCCAATTTTTCCTCACTTCCTTAAATCTCTTTGTTTTTTCTTTCAATGAAAAGAATAAGCTCTCCTTCCTACATTAATTGATTTTCCTCTAGTGGCACTTCAAGGTCATGAAGCTCTAGCCTCAAGAAAAAGTGAACAGGTTTTGCCTCCATTGTTTGGCAGTTTTATAAAGGACACATACTGTGTAGAAGAGACATACAGCCTCTGTCAATTGCACAAACCAATAAACACACCTTTATTGCTAATTACCATTTTCTTTTTGTGCTACTGTTTGCCAAATGGCATTGAAAGCTCAAGCACAGATGCTCATTAGCATCCTTCTTGATTTACTGGTAATTCAGTACTGACAGTTTAATAAGCATAGGGATCAACCCAAAGATTATTTGTCACCACATTTTTGAGACAGTGCCTTTTCTAACCTCTTGAACTGAACAGCCTGTCCAGTTTTGTAATAATTGTACCAAGAATATGAGTGCTTTAAATTTATACTCCATATTTTTAATGAAGAGATCCAAACCTGTCTCCCCCATTCTTCAGTTTTCCTTCACAATAATCTCCCAGTTTAGGAACCTCCTTTCCCATAAGAAAAAGCTGAGGGGTTATGTCCAAATGAGACTTGGTTTCATCTGTCTATAACTGAATATAAATAGTAAAATATATGAACTTCTTTTTCTGAGGAGCAATAGAGTGCTTAACTGTGGTTTTACCTATGTAAGATTACCCTTGGTGGAGAAATACTAGATATGATATAATGAACACTTCCTAGTTTCATCTCAAATGGTTGGTTTATTGCATGATTTTCACATTTATTCATCTGAGGGAGTGATCCCAGAGCATGGAAACCTCAGAAGATGTTCAAGATGTAATTAGAAATTCTCCAGCCAAAAATACTCCACTTACTATGCACTGTTTTGTTATTTATATTAGAGATAGAAGATGGTTTCATATTGGCCAATATGCAAATGCTCTAACACTCAATAAACATGTAAAAGGGAATATTTTTAAAGTATTTTTGTTGCCCACTAAATCGCCTTCTCACACATACTCATTCAACACACGACACTTAATCTCCATTGGATGTGACCATGGTGTAAGATATACCAAGGAATGTGCATTGGTTGGTTAATATATGCTAACACTTCCTCATTGATACTTTCATGTAATACATTAAAAATACCAAATATATAACCCAAATGATACAGGTTCTAGGATAGTGATGATACTAGAATAGCCCACTTTTTGCTGATTCTTTTCTATAATTAAAGCCTTTGGTTGAGACTTTGATTTATAACTTGCCTTTTAACAAATTTAACAGTGAATACTAATACTTTTTTCTCCATTTCTCTGTGTAAAACCATGGTAAAATGGCAAAGAATAGACAGATGCATGATAACCAGTACTGAGCACCCAGACAGAATTTCAATGAGATTCAAACAGAGAGATTCTGGGTGATGTTTGCTGGTCCTTCAATATTCTTTACACTTACTTAGTGAAGAGGTAGATCAGAGAAAGAATGATTCTGATCCTAAAAATCAATCACTAGGAAGGTGGTACTAAGGAAATTTTGCTTAAGAGTAACCTCAACTCCAGAAAGAATCTAATAATCAAAATGGATCTAAAAAGAAATATCTAGAGCCTAGTAAACTCATGTCCTTGAAGCTATTTACTGTTTGACAGACAAATTGACAAATGGGAAGTACTCTGCATTGGGAGGCAGTAAGATCTGGATTTCAATTCAACACTCCTCACACTCTGTGATCTTGAGCAAGTTATATCACCACAAATTTTAATAATAACTGACATTTATCAATAACTTACTAAATAACAGGCATTTTTCTAATTTCTTTACAAGCATTATTTTATTTAACCATCTTATTAACCATGACAGGTAGATATGAAAGTTAACCCCATTTTCTTTTAGGGAAAATGAGGCACAGAAAGAATAATGACTTATTTAAGTTCATATGCCTAGTAAACAATGGAACTGGAATTATCACCCAGTCAGCTAGATTTCGGAGTTATTACTTCAAATGCTTCCTCACTGGGTGTCTATTTCCTCATAAATAAATTGAAAATGATGTAATTGCGTGGCCATCTCACAGATGGCATCAAGGATCAGTTATGGGCATGTATGCTTTAGATATTTTAAAATTCCATGTTATGAAAATTACAGGCCATTTTGCCTTTGTCCCATTTTAGTACTTACCTTTTTTTCTATATATATCAATATATTGTATATTCTCTGATGTCAATTGACAACCACTTCTCGGTGATTAATATGAGCAAAAAAACTGTTAGATTTGCATGATTCCTGCTTTAAGGACTTTACCATGTATCTGAGAAGATAAGTTAAATAGCAATATACAGTGGTCATTGACAAATAAAAGAATATCACAACAAAAGTTACACAATATGTTGTCTTCTGAGAATATACTTAGCAAATGATATTCAGGAAGAGTTTAATATGAGCTGGGGAAACTTTGAAAAATCTCCACGAAATATGTGTATATGTGTGTATGGTAGATTTCTTTTTATCTCTTTATTTAGTTTATCTATTTAGTTTATTGGCTGTGATGATTTCTTTGTCACAGTACAGGGCAATCAAATTTGAGCTCCCTGATCTGAACAGAATATAGTCATGATAAGAACTATCTAGTAAGTGAGATGGGTAATCCTCTTGATATTAAAAATAAAGGATGCTTTTACCCTCTCAAGGAGACACATTTTAAAAGTAAGTTAAGGTTTGGATGAAAGCAAAACAAAACATCATGCTCAGATATTAGGGATTTCTTCTGATGAGGTGCATCTGTATTTTCTAAAATTTACTTGTAAAGCAGTTTAAAACCATAATGAAGTATGATCTTTTAAACAAAATGTATGTGAGATATGTCCTCAAAAGTATGAGGCTGTTTATATATTTCCAAACTTTGGAATTTTACTTTTGTACATTAATCAAACAATGAAAATAAGATTAGTTTTATCTGAATTAAAATCTGCAACATAGATTTATTTATACACACTTGGTTATAATTTGGTGACTATCATAAATCAAATTGATTCTGACTGCTCTGTCTGGAAAGATGGAGGAGATAGACTTTTGTTTTGTATTTTTCCCACTAAGTATAGCTGGAAACCTTAGAAATTACATATCAAACAAGAAAATTCTGAAAGGTGTATAGAATAAGACTGTTTAGACAACCCAGAATTTGAGGGAAAACACAGTGGTGCATTTCTTGTGTTTTTGCTTTGCCTTATGTGTATGAGACTGGCTTGTGCAGAAACTGAAAACCCAGACATGCTAACAGGTACAGACAAAAAGAGCCACAAGAAAAGTGTACTATTTCTATCCAAAGGACCAGGAGAAGAATTGATCAGGAATACAGAACAATAACTACTTTACTCCAATCAAATGCCACAAAATGAAAGGGTATTCCTACCTGTCCTTATCAGTAAAGGCTGAGTGGGAAACCTAGGCTTCTCCATTCATTTGATTCTAATGAGATGTCTTTTCTCCTAGAAGGAGCTTAGCCGGTGGTCAGGACCTTACTTCCCTGTAGGAACACTCTCCATACTTTCCAACTCCCCCCTTCCATCCTTCCCCATTCTATGCTAATAGACTGTGCTCTTGCCAAAGAGCACCCCTTTGTTTGTGACCTTTGGATCTGATTGGTCTAAGAGTGCATTTAAGCTTCTATAGTTTCTGGAATAAATGGTGTTTTCTGCATCTCGCTCTGGTGTTTCTGCATCTCACTGGGGCAGAGCAGATTCTTTACCTACACTCCAGGGCCTGGGGAATTTGGCTCTGCGGACCACCACTGTCCAAAAAGACCCCATATCGTCTTCCTCCCTGAAGACCCCTCCCTCATCTTTTCTGGACCCCAACTCATCGAGTAGGACCCACGTGGCACCCCCCAGACCCCCTCTTAGCGATACTTCCCAGCAGTAAAAAGTTATTTCCCACCATGTCAATGGAGGTCATGTGGGAGCCAAAACTCCTAACCCACCCAGCAGTATCAAGAATTTGTTCTAGTCCAGTATGTCACTGGGGGCAAAGTGTGGAATCTGGAATTCAACCACCATTTGACAGTAATGAGTTGATACTCATCTTCCCTCCACTGGAACACGTCAGAGGAAGCCTGCTAAAACAGAACATTTAAATAAGTTCCAGTATCTCAAAGCATAATACTCTAAATGTATAGTATTCAATTAAGAATCATTACTTATATGAAAATCTCAGAAAATCTCAGCTTGAATGAGAAAAGAAAAATCAACAGATGCCAACAAGATGATATTTTAAAATTATCTAAAAGTATTTTAAAGTAATCATTATACTAATTTTTAATGAGTGATTTTTAAATACTCTCAAAATAAATAAAAAGTAGAAAATCTCAGCAGAGAAACAGAAGATATAAATTAAACCAGTCCCAAAAAACAAAAGGTCAAATGTTTTCTTTGATTTGTGGAAGCTAACACAAAATAAGGAGGAAGAGGGAAAAATAGATATTCAGTAAATTAGACAATGCAGAATGAAGGGAAAGGAGGGGGGATAGGTAAAAGACAGTGGAATGAATCTGAAATAATTATCCTATGTACTTATACAATTATATCAAATGAATTTTACTGTTATATATAAATAAAAAGAACCAATAAAAATGCAAAGCACTTCCTGTTTTCTTTTAAAAAAGCCAAATGTGAATTTTATAACTCAGATAGTTACAACGTGATGAACTTAACAGCAGAATGGAAGGAACAGAATAAAAAATGAGTGTACTTATAATAATAGAAACTACCCCATATAAACTGAGAAAATAGACTGGGGTAAAATGAACATAATGTCAAGGATATATGGCAGTATAGCAGAGAATATTCGTGTCATTGCCATCTTAGGATAAAGTGTAAAAATATGAAGATCTAAAAATATTTTAAGCAATAATAGCTACAATGTCTTCAAAGCTGGGGAAAGACAAACCATAAATGTAAGAAGTTGAGTAAACCTCAAGAAGGATAAATCTAAAGAAATCCATACAAGAAGTATATTCTATCTTCTGTAAACGAAAGACAAAATGACGAAATATTGAAAATGGAGAGAGAAATGACACTTCACCAGTTCAAATGACAGAGGATTTCTCATCAGAAACCATGGAGGCCACAATATTCTGCAAGTGCAAAGGGATAAAGAGAGAAGTTTTTATACTGGACTTATCTTGGTACAGTAACACTGGAACACAACTTGACCATTTTTTTTAACAAAACATGCACACAATATGGCACCCAACAAGCACACTCTTGAGTATTTATCCCAGAAAAATGAAAACTTGTGTACACACAAAAACTGGAATGTGAATGTTCCTAGCAGTTTTATTGGTACTATATCAAACCAAATATCCTATCCTAGGTGAGTAGTTTCACTATAGTACATCTATACCATAGAATACTACTCAGCAATGAAAGGAACAATCTATAACATAAAATAATTTCATTGATCTCTAATATATTATGAGGAGTGTAAAAAAATCTCAAAATGTCATGTACTGTATGATCCCATTTATTTATCATTCTAAAACTGATGAAATTATACAGATGAACAAATCAATAGTTTCTACAGGTTAACAATGGCAGTTGGTCAAGGGTTTGGAGCAAGGAAGTATACAACTATAAAAAATAGATACAGGATCCTTGTTGTGATAAGATAATTCTGTAACTTGATTGTGGTGATGCTTATATGTAATAAAATGGAGCCAGGCCCTGTGGCGCATGCCTGTAATCCCAGCACTTAGGGAGGCTGAGACAGGAGAATCACAAGTTCAAAGCCAGCCTCAGAAATGGAGAGGCACTAAGCAATTCAATAAGACTCTGTCTCTACGTAAAACACAAAATAGGCCTGGGGATGTGGCTCAGTGGTAGAGTACCCCTGAGTTCAATACCCAGTATCAACAAACAAAAAATAAATAAATAAAAATAAAATGACACAGTATCAATGGCAGTTTCTGATTTGATATTATAATATGCTTACCAAAGATTTGATCATTGTGGAACTGGGTAAAGGGTACATGGGATCTCTGTCTACTGTCTCTGCAACTTTCTGTGAACATATACTTACTTCAAAATAAAAATATTAGAAAATAAAACACAAAAATTCAAAATGAAATAGATTCTTAAAAAATGTAGTACATCTTCTCTGCAGCATTATGACTAACTGAATTTTTGTTTTAACTGGATACATAGAAAATTTAAATGTCATAGGCACTTCAAATGGAAAAACTTTTGTTTCTAAAGTTATTCAGTCATGGCTTAATTGAGTTTGTTTAAAAATATTCTTTTTATCTACTCTTGTTCAGTATTATGAGTATACTAACCTTTTTTCACTTAGAACCATTCACATAAAGTCTAGTCTCCCTAATTTAAAATTGTATAGAACATGGATCCTGATCAAAGCTCATTCAAACTAGCAACTTAATGCTACACAGTAGGATGGGGGGTATTGGATCTTAAATTTATGCTGAGTGGTCAATATAATGTCACCAGGTGGCAGTAGAGTATTATGACCACCAATCTAAGGATTGTATATTAGACCTACAGTAATCACCAGGAAAAACTACTAAAACTCTGTGTATCCTCATTTCAGATATCAGTGTAACATAACGTATACTTACATATCATAAATGCATTTGCAAACTTAAGCAGAGAATAACTGAGTCATGTTAAGATGTATAAGTTTGGAAGTTAGCTTGGTTCACTCATAAACTGACTCTATCCCATATACTGACCTTGCAGGTTAATGTATGTCTCAGAAAACCTCATGACTCAGTAATGTTACATGCAGGTACATGACATTAGTATTTGGGTCTTCTGTGGATAGTTGAAACATTGAATATTAAATTCTCAAACACCATGCCTTAAGACTAAATTTAGTGAAAGCATTTAAGAGATTAGCTTTTCTTTTGTTTCAAGTACAAGAAATAGAATTCTGTATTCACCAGCTAAATTAACAAACTTTATCAGTAAAGCCTATGTCTTTTAGGGAAAATACTTGAAAATGAATCAGTATGCATATCATTACATAAATATTTTGGTAAACAATTATGAAAATATTTATAGAATAATAAATTGCTTTAATAATGATATTGAGGAACCAATGACGCCCAATGGTCAGATCATATCTATCAATCTATTTATATCTATAATATTTTGTCCGAATATATTTAAATGAGAGCAAAGAAACATGATGTACAGATCAAAGAATTGACTTTTTAGCTGGGCATGGTGGCTCACGCTTGTAATCCCAGCACTTTGGGAGGCTGAGACAGGAGGATCGCGAGTTCAAAGCCAGCCTCAGCAACGGTGAGGTGCTAAGTAACTCAGTGAGACTCTGTCTCTACATAAAACACAAAAAATAGGGCTGGGGATGTGGCTCAGTTGTTGAGTGACCCTGAGTTCAATCCCCAGTACCAAAAAAAAAAAAAGAATTGACTTTTAAAATATTTTTTAATTGTCAGTGGATGTTTATTTTATTTATATGCTTATTTTATTTATATGTGGTGCTGAGAATCAAACCCAGTGCCTCACATGTGTGAGGCACAACACCAGCCCCAGGAATTGACTATTTTTCTGATAAAAAGTAAAGAAACATAATAAGAGACTTTAACTCTCTTGAGGGATTTTCAGTGTATTTTTCAAAAAAGAACTTACAAAGGCATATTTCATCTTAACCGAAGAGAAAACCTTTGAAGGGGCAGATGTTTGGCCCAACTGTGGTACACCCTGCACCAAGAAATAGTGAAGTCCCTCCTTGTATAGGAAATTTTAAACAGAGACTCAAACCCAGGTTTCCTGTTAGTGATACTGTGATATTCAAATATTATTTTATGTTTTTACGTTCTCCACTTCTCTACAAATACTTCACACTAAAAATAGCTAACATTTTGTTTTTAGTGCTTATTATCTACTTAAGGCACTTTTTTTAAATGATGTGCTATTTTTTTTATATCTTTATTAATTTTATGTGGTGCTGAGGATCGAACCCAGTGCCTCACGTACACGAGGCAAGTGCTCAACCGCTGAGCCATAACCCCAGCCCCAAGGCACTTTTTAAAACAGTTTTAATACATTTATTTATTAAACACGTATTGAATGACTACAATATGACAGGAACAATTTGAGGTACAAGGGACACATGAGTGAAGTAAACAAAGTTTCTCTCATGAAGCTCACATTCTACTGGGGATAAAGAGTTGGTAAGTCATATATTGGGTATTGATAAGTACCAAGATGAAAAATGAAGCAAATCAAGGGGTTAGACAATGATGGGGACGGATGTTATTTTAGTTTTGCCCAGTAGTTAAGAAAGGCCTCTCTGATTAGGTGACATTTAATCATAGGTTATGGTAAAGTGAGACACTGAGCTACATGGATTTTTAAGAAAACGAATATATTAGGTAAAGGGAATAAAAGATGCAAAGGCCTTGAGAACAGACCATGTTTAGTGTTTTCAAGACATACAAAGACATACAAAGGTGGCTTTCATTCCTGCCTCATCTATTACTTCACCTTTTACATTTTCTTCCATTAATATAATATTTCAGCCATACATTATTTCATTTGCCAGCACATTGTCTTTCTTGGCTTTCTGATGTGCTATATTTTTTTGCCTGAGCACCACATCTCACATCTCCTTTGTAACTAGCTCTCTCCTACTTACCCATTGGGCTTTTAACCTTGCCTTTCTACGGGAGGTTGCCTTGAATCTCTAGGACTAGAATAGATATTTCTCCTCTTAGATCCTATAGCAAGAGTGGTCATAATATCTAAATAAAAATATTTTTGAGAATCAAAAAGGGTGATATCAGTAATTATGTTGGGCCAATAGCTATAAACTCTTCTATAGCAGTCTACCTATATCATTACCTTTTTCTTCACTGCCATATCTCCTGTACCCTACTTATATCATTACCCTTTTGACACAATATTATGATTATTGATTTACTTTTTTCTTTTTAAAAATGTTTTATTACTTTATTATGTTCATACATAATAGTAGGGTTCATTATGAGAGAATCACACAGGCATGGAGTATAACTTGTTCTATTTCAGTCCCCAGTACTTCCTTTTTTGCCTTCCCTCCCTTTCCCTGTTTCGCTTCCTCTGCTATATTTGTCTCACTTCTATTTATATTTCTAATTAGTGCTTTATAGGTATACAGAAAGGTGGAATTCACTGTGGTATAATCATACATGTACATAGCACATTTTGGTCAATTCTGCATTTCCTCTATTTTCCTGTCCCTCCCCTTCAATAATTTGCTTTTCCTTATCCCCTACGAATAGGGGACACCATAAGGATAAGAATCTTGTATATTTTGATCATGTTTTTATCCTGTAGGTCTTTCTGAGTGTTTAGCAAAAGCAAAAGTTTTACCGATTTTTTTAAATAAGCAAATCAATGAATGGATATAATGGAATCCCCAGAAGAGAGAGTTGATTCAGGAAAAAGTTTGTTCCTCTACTTCAAAAGAAGCATATATTTTTGTAGAGGCCTATATTGTGTTTTGTTTTGTTTTGCTTTGTTAGAGGAGAGGTATATGGTGGTTGGGCATGGGGGTTGGTGAAGAATGTGAAGCTAAACTGATAGAAAGGAGAAAAAAGTCAGTGTAGCTTGGGACATTTATTCTCTTTACAAGATTCTTCTAACAAGTAACTCTATATTGTTGCAAACCTCTATCTGAGAAAACTTTTTCTGAAAAGAAAGATACCATGAAAATTTAAGGTATCAAAATCACTTTCACTTAAAGGAGCAATTTCACAACTGATGCTGGAAATTACGGTCTATGATTTCCAGCCATTCCCTGAAATAAGATGTGAATTTGGCCATTATTGACTAGATATAATTTTCTCAAATATATCTAAGATTTTCAGAAGCTTCAGTAGTTGAGTTCTGCCTTCTCTTCCTTTCTCTTGGAGTCATTATTTGCCCCTTTTCTGTGTATCAGATGTCCCCAAATCACTTTACTCAGACTGTTCTCCCTCTACTTTGATTCAGTTGGATATTTTCCACCATCTGGTTTTGAGCTTTTAAATGGATATCTGGAGGCTAATATTTCCACATTCTAGTAAGAAATGGTAATTAAAAAATGTTTCTTTTATTACCCTGTGGTGACTGAAGGAAAACTGGCAAACAGCATTACAATTTTCTCTTATTATAATGCAGCTGCATATCAATCAGATTCTCAGCTACTTGTGGATTTCCTTTTTTTCTGCTATGTCAGTGAAGAGGTTATATTTCACAATTAATGGAATGTATAGCCTTCCATAAGTCACAAAGCCAGGGTGAATTTGTCAGCTTTGGTGCTTTTATTTGTTCTATTGTTCTTAAGAGATGTTATTCTTCTTTGGGATACCAGGGAGAAAGTTGTGTTATGAGCACTTGTTCTTACTAATAATATAGGTATGATTAAATCAATAATAAAAAGCTGGATGAAGTGGCATGCACCTGTAGTCCCAGCTACTTGAGAGACTGAGACAATAGGAATAGCTGAGCCCAGGGTTTTGAGGCCAGACTGGGCAACTTAGCAAGACTCTGTCTCAAAAAATTAATAACATATATACCAATCTGAAAGTATATGATGGTAACTCTCTAATTCTCTTTTGCCCTTTCCCATATGTGTATGTTTCTATAGCTATTCACATAATTTATATACTATCTTTTTTTTTTTTTTTTTTTTTTTTTTTTTTTTTGGTACCGGGGATTGAACTCAGGGGCACTCGACCCCTGAGCCACATCCCCAGCCCTATTTTGTGTTGTATGTAGAGACAGGGTCTCACTGAGTTGCTTAGTGCCTCGCCACTGCTGAGGCTGGCTTTGAACTCGCAATTCTCCTGTCTCAGCCTCCCTAAGTGCTGG
>CM053417.1:31255725-31294225 GCA_028644305.1 Xerus rutilus
TATACTATCTTGACATTAACAATTTCAACAATAATTACTACTCAAGGAAGTTAACAAATGAAAACAAATTTATTACATTAAATAAAAATGGAGAATATTTGCCTCCAGTCATAATCACTTCTGAAATAACATAAACAAAATTATGTGTTTAGCTAAACTTCAGTAAAAAATTGTTATAAACAATTTTAGTAGAAGATTCCCAAGTAAACCTAAACTTATACCATAAACAAGAAATGGCTTTCACAATAACAGAGTAAGGACAACTGTCTTTTCAGTAGGACTTCTGGTTCAGAGACTTCCTGAATTTAGTTGAGTGATAGAAAAAAATTTCATAACAGAATTTCTTAGTTTTAATTTTAAGGTTTAATCCATTTTAAATGCAAATCCAGTTGGAAAGAGAAAACTATTAAGCCTTACCAGCCTGAGATTTATAAGTTTGAATGAACTTATTACCTCACTTCTTGAAAACTAATTTTTTAAAAAAAATTTTTTAGTTGTTGATGGACCTTTATTTTATTCATTTATTTGTATGTTGTGCTGAGAATCGAACCCAGTGCCTCACACATGCTAAGCAAGTGCTCTACCACTGAGCCACAACCCCAGCCCTGAAAACTAAAATTTTAAAATAAGGGAAGAATACAGCATAAATAATTTGAGAGCACTGGATATCCAAGGAAAGTGAGGACACTGTACCTCTGTTGAGAAAAAAAGCATGAGAAAGAGTGACCCAAAGAATTAAACTCCTATTTGGTGAATTTTAAAGCTATGGTGATGAAGTGCTTATTCTTTCAGTCATTCAGTTAATCAACAATTAATTGGGGCTGGGGTGTGGCTCAGTGGTAGAGCGCTTGCCTGGCATGCGTGAGGCACTGGGTTCGATTCGCAGCACCACATATAAATAAATAAAATAAAGGTCCATTCATAACTAAAAAATATTTTAAAAAACAATTAATTATTAGGCACTGGAAATACAAATAGACAAAATAAAATATGCACTTATAGAGCTTAGACTTTAGACTCTGGAGGGAAAATACACACAGTAATAACCACACAAATAAACAACTACAGACTAAGATTGATGCAAAGAAGAGAAAAATAACATCAGAAAGGAATTTAACTGAGTTCTTTTGATGACTTGGAGACCCATCTAAAAAACTGTTCCAGAATACAAAGAATAGCATGTGCAAAGACCTTTTGGTGTGACGAAACACAGAAGGCAAGAAGGTCTGGAAGAAGCTTTGTGTGGCTGAAGTACAGAGAGATAGAAGAGTGCAGTAGAAGAAACACTTGAAAATTAAGCAAAGCTCCAAATGTAGCAGTGCATGCCTGTAATCCCAGTGACTCAGGAAGCTGAGACAGGAGGATCAAAAGTTCAAGGCCAGCCTCAGCAATTTACTAAGGCCGTAGGCAACTTAGTGAGATTGTCTAAAAATTGAAAATAAAAAGGGCTGGGGTTGCAACTCAGGGGTAAAGCGCTCCTGAGTATCAAAAAACAAATACAAAGTACAAAAAACCAGATGTAGGCAAAGGCCAAGCTAACTGGAGGATTGTTGAAATGTCAAGGTTTTTTTTTTTTAACCTTATCTGAAAAACAATGGGAAGCCATTGAAAGATATTACTTTGGGGGCTGGGATTGTAGCCCTGTGGCAGGCAGAGTGCTTGCCTAGCACTTGTGAGGCACTGGGTTCCATGCTTAGCACCACATAAAAATAAACAAATAAAATAAAGGCATCCTGTCTACAACTACAAATTGTTTTTAAAAAAAGATATTACTTTGGAAGCGTGGCCATGGATAACTATTGTATTATAATTGTTTTGTTGTTGGCAGTTGGAAACAGATTGAAGGGTGTGATGATAGTAGATAGGAGAATAAGTTAGAAAGCTGTTGTAATTCAATCAAGGCATGCTGTTAACTTCATTACGGTAGTGGCAACAGAGATTGAGAGAATTGGATAGATTGGATACATTTCAGAAGCCAAATCCAGAGACTTAGTACTGCATTAGAGATGGGGTAGAAGTGAGGTGGTATCAAGGATGCATTTTTATTTATTTCTTGTGCAACTTGATGCTTAGAGGTGAAATTCTCTAAAGTAGAGGATCCTGGAAGAGGAACGTACTTGGTGAGATAGGTTTGTGCTTTGGTCTGAAGTACCTTTAAAACTACTAATAAAGAATGTAGAACAATTAGTTGAATATCCTACTTTAGTTTACAGATGTCTGGGATGAATGTAAATTTTACTCACTTGTGTATATATGGTAATTGAAGCCATGGGAAAGAGGACAGCAAGAGAAGCCAGTGAGGTTTATGAGCAAACTCTGATTAATTCTGACATGTAATGACTGAGAAGAAGAGGATGAACTTGCAAAGGAGGAGAGAAGAAAATAGCAAACTATTGTGTTGTGAAAACTAAAATGAAATAGTGTTTTAGAAGGGTTTATGTAGTTTACCAGTGAATATTGCTGATGAAGTCAAATAAACTTTATACTATAAAGTCTATTTTATTTGGTAATACTGGTATTATGATCCAGATCTGTATTTATGGAGGGATGGGGCAGAAAGCTAAATCAAAGTGGGTGAGTGGGAGATAAAGAAATAGAGACCATAAACATAACTAATGTGGAGGGATTAGTCTTAGATATAATAAAGGATAGTTCCTGTGTTCTAGTTGGAGAGGAAGATAAGAGACTGAAAATTTAAGTAAATGTAGTTTTGTGTTGAAAAATGAGAATGTTTCCTTCTGAATTTTTTTCTATCCACTATTCTTATATTTCTTACTCCTTCCCCCATTTTCTGCATAGCTCAGAGTGGGAGAGGGATTCAAAGATTTGAGAATAGTAGAGAAACCTTGAAATAGTGCTTTCAGCAGATATAGTAAGAACATTGAGTAGTATTGAAGCCCTACATAAATTAATGAGTATAAATATATACCAGGCATAATTGGCTGCTATTGAAATGCTGGACCACACAGTCTATGCTGGATAAGGAGGCAAGTGCTGAAATAAACAGTTGAGTGAATGGGAAAGTGTATAGGGATCAACAGGCCATAAGTCTCCACGATCCTGAGGTACAATCATAGGGAAAATAATTGGGCAATCAAGCTGGAAGGACAGGAGGTTGAAGTCAAAGAAGCAAATATTTGAGTTAATGATTAATTTGTGTTAAGGCAGTTGTGAATGATGGCAAGATTGGAGTCATAGTTGTGGAAGTGATTGACTCACATAGAATGAAGGAAAACATTTTTGGTGTTCCTCAAATTACCGGTAGGTATTGGTATTATTAAGGGGATGGTCCATGTAGGTATGTATGAGAGTTATTCATAATGAAAGCAGAACCTCTGAGACAAAAAAAAGTGTTTTAAATAAGCTTTGAGCTCAATAGAAAAATGTAAAATAAATGAAAGGGGTGGCTGGGAGGTTGTAGATAAAAGTAATTTAGAAGAGGAAGAGGATTGGCATTACTGGCAACAGAACAGGAATTTGTTGTTGTTGTTGCTTATTTTGTTTGAAAGAAGTTGGGAGAGTGATGGTTGAAAGTGGATATGGAAATCAAAGAGGACATAACTCTGACAACTCTATTTTATTAAGTGTGTGAAAAAGCAACACCACTTTAGAGAACTAAACATATGATCCATAGGAGAACTAGGATTTAGCTGATATAAGGAAATGATTGTAATGGTCATATATGTGTTCTCAGTAGTTTGTATAGAATAGTTTGCTAAGTATGGTACAAGGAACATTTTTAAATGGCTTAGTCAAAGGATTTGGAAAGAGGGTAGTTATTTCAGTCATGAGGAAGAAAGGGATAGAGCATCCTCCCTTAGTATTTTGGGTGATGAGCTGTAAAAATGGGATGAGATGGGCTGTTTGGCTATATAATTTTGGTACAAGAAGTTTATATTATATGATAGATACATGAGGGAAATATTGAATATTTTGATCCCAAATGCTTTCTCTCTCTTATTGTTGATTTGTAAGAAAACAATTAGAAGATTAAAAATTAAAAATATATCAGATGTTGTGGTCTGAATGTTTGGTGCCTCCCCTAAACCCCAAATACATATACTGAAACCTTAATCCCTATGTGATGGTTTTGGAGGTAGGACCTTTGGGAAATAATTAAATCATGAGGGTGGAGGACTCATGAGTGGGATTAATGCCCTTATAAAAGAAGCCTTAGAGAGAATCCTCGCCCCTTCCACCATATGAGCACATGAGAAAGCATCATCTATGACCAGAAAGCAAGTAACAAATCTGTATTGATCTTGGGCTTCTCAGCCTCCAAAACTGTGAGGAACAAATTTCTGTTATTTATAAGCTACCCAGTTTATTGTATTTTGTTATAGCAACTCAAATGAACTAAGACAACAGAAATCTCATCTACAAGAGGCAGGCAGTCTCTGGATCCCTGGCCCTTTCCAAACTTGATTCTTGTTCTAGAAATCATGCACAATAATGGATCCCAGGGGTAAGAAAATCCATCATTTTCTTAATACTTATGAATTTTTGTTCTGGTTAGTTCTCCCACCACATGACAATTTGCCTTGCTCTCTAACACTTGATCTTGCTGGGATATGTCCCTTCTCTGGATTCCAAGTCAATTTCTTTCCTGAGGCAGGAAAATCTGAAGAATTTTGGGCTAGTAATTCAGTACCTCAAAAGCATTAGCCTTACTGCTGGTCTTGCTCTCCAGTCAGACCCTAATTCCAATAACTGGGCCTGATGAACTTTACTTTTGAATTCTTTTCTAGTACCCTAGCTTCTCATAGGCTTTTCTCCTTCTCCTTAGTGTGGAGTCCTTGCTTTGAAACAGAGTTGCTTTGGTTGACTTCAATTCTCAATTCCACTACCTTTGTTTTCTCAAATATAATTTTGTTTGTCTTCCCTAATCATTGGTTTGCTCTGTTTTCTGTATCTCATGTACTTTTTTTATTATAATGGTTATTATTTTATGTTTTATTTGTTGTTTTAGATATACATGACAGTAGGGTATGTTTTGATATATTATACATACATGGAATGCAACGCATTACAATTTTGATTCCATTCTTTTTTTTTTTTTTTTTTTTTTGGTACTGGGGATTGAACTCAGGGCACTCGACCACTGAGCCATATCCCCAGCCCTATTTTGTGTTTTATGTAGAGACAGGGTCTCACTGAGTTGCTTAGTGCCTCGCCATTGCTGAGGCTGGCTTTGAACTCGCGATTCTCCTGTCTCAGCCTCCCTAAGTGCTGGGATTACAAGCGTGAGCCACCGCGCCCGGCTTTTGATTCCATTCTTGTGGTTGTACATGATGTGGAGTTATACTGGTCATGTATTCATATATGAACATAGGAACATAATGTCCAATTCATTCTACTGTCTTTTCTGTTCTCATCTCTTCTCCCTTCCCCTCATTCCCCTTTGTCTAATCTTGTATAATTTTGATCTGAATAGGGTTGCTGCTATAGAAATGTATTTATTTAAAATGAGTAAATAAAAGAACAGAAAGGAGATATATGGGTGTGATACTCCCTAACTTTGTTTTTAATAAGACTGTATGAATGTACTAATGGCCATAGGCCCTTCTGGGCCTCAGGGTTCAATACCTTGACACACTAGGAACTTATCTGTAGCACATCAGTGTGCCATACTAGCTAGGAAGCTCTACGTATAGGAGAAGTTTATATCAAGAGGACCTTGTTGGTTGACAGAACTTGAGAAAAATAATTTTATTTTGTAAATTCGTATCAATATGTTATATATTTTGGTCATAATTTTTGATTATCTACTCTTTACCATTCATGCAACCATAAATTTGTCATTCTGTACTCACTGCCTTCAGGGTACAGTTGCAATGACACAGATAATTCAAAGAGAAAGAGAAGAGTCATTTTCAGCTTTTGAGTTTCAAAATAGACTTCAAAATGGGATTTGAAGTTCATAGGAGAGATAGCCACTTATAAGTATAGGTTTTTGAATCTCAAAATGTCTGCGAGTTTTTGCCTTTTCTTTTTGGTTTTTTATTGTAAAAGAAAAAATATCCAAGAAATCAGGTTAATAGAATGACTCTTTATTGAAAAAGGGAGAAAAACCAGAGATATAATGAATTTAGTCTGAAATAAATAAGAAAACTGAATTATATGAGTATACCACTGAGAATTGAAACAAAGGCTCAAATTGGAAACCAATATTAGTGTTAGAAGCATGATGTTTTTGCACATTTAAGTTGCATATTAAGAAATATCTTGTTGGGCGCGGTGGCACATGCCTGTTATCCTAGCACTTTGGGAGGCTGAGCCAGGAGAACTGTGAGTTCAAAGCCAGCCTCAGCAATGGTGAAGCATTAAGCAACTCACTAAGACCCTGTCTCTAAATAAAATGCAAAATAGTGCTGGGGATGTGGCTCAGTGGTCAAGTACCCCTGAGTTCAATCCTCGGTACAAAAAAAAAATCTTAAATTGGTACATGCCCAAATACTTCGATATGTATAATTTGTACAAATAAATGACTCCTGTTAATAAATTCACCCATACTGCCAAATTGTCAAACTGAAGAATCACTGGAACAATAATACCATGTTCATTTATATCATGCTAATAATAACATACTTAATTGAGCAAGCCCACATATTTTCAGTCTTAACAAATGCTTTCTGTCCTTTTATAGGTTCACAGTATTGCTAATTTACTAGCAGTCAAGGCATTTCACAATAACTGTTGACAAAATCCTAAAGAAACCCACTGCTACTGAACTCAGACTGTTTAGGAAAGGGGTAATACATTTTTTCTGAGTCCAGTTTCACATTTGTCCCCCTTATAAATGTATTGTTTTCTTCTGGTTATCTGATCATAGTTGAACTTTTGACGTTTCAAGGAATTCCAATTCCCTGCTTATCTGCAATTATTTGTTCATCAAGGAATAATTACCTACATAATTCTACCAGGTAATTCCACCATATAAAATCTGCATGACTTCAGAGAACTTACTGAATTTCCCTGAGCCTTAGATTTTTGCCTGTTTAATGACCACAGTACAAAGAATTAAGCAAGCTAGAAGATAAGAGGTCAGGAAATGAGATTCTTTATATAATTTGTTTTTTGGAGTAGAACAATAATGCATGATGTCCTTAAAAGAAGTAAGAAAAAATAAACAATTATAAAGATAATTTAATAGATGCTTAATGTGTGTTGAGGCTATACAAAGATGCAGCCAGAGTTATAATAGTAGCTACTGTCTTGTTTATTTGTATAAACATCATGCTAAATGACTACATACTACTTCATTGTTATGGTTCAGATCTGAGCTGTCCCTCAAAAGCTCATGTATGAGACAATGCAAGAAAGTTTAGATGTAAAATGATTGAGTTATGAGAGCCTTAACCTAATCTATGAATTAATACTGATAAGGATTAACTGGGTGGTAACTGTAGGCAGGTAGGGTATAGCTGGAAGAGGTAGGTCCCTGGTGGGGCATTTCTCTCTCTCTCTCTCTCTCTCTCTCTCTCTCCTCTTCCTGGTGCCATGTTCCCAGCTACTTTCCTCTGCAACACACTTCTGTCATGATATTCTGCCTCTCATGAGGCCCCAAGAAATTGAGTTGGCCATTTATGGACTGAAAACTCTGAAAGTTTTCCTCCTCTAATTGTTCTTGTCAGGTCTTTGGTCACAACAGTGATAAAGCTAAGACACTCATTTAATTTTCACAGTTATACTATTAAATTATAACTTGAATTCTTCCCTACTTTAGAAATGAGAAAACTGAGGCTTAGAGTAGATAAATAAGTTCCCTAGTTATCACATGTAATAAATTGGTGAATCGTGAATCTAACCCTAGAAAGCATTATTAACTACTAGATTATACTGCCTTATCATCATTCTTGAATAAGTTTTCTGCATCTTCATAATTTCTCTTAAATCATCTTCATCAAATGTTTTTTTATCTTCCTTTATGTAAAGTTAATTTTTTTTGTCTTGTGTTTGGTGTTTCTGTGTCTTTGTATCAGTCTTATTCCTGCTTAACTTTCTTGATATTTGCATTTCTGGTAATTCTTTATAACTTATAATCTTCTCTATTATTTTGGGTGAAAATATCCTGGAATATACTTTCATATTTTCTATTTACATGTCTCTATCCTTTTCTTCAACATACATTATATTTAAAGAGTATGTGCCAATTCTGTTGTTTGTGAAGTTATCTATTTATATACATTGGAGAATTGAGAAAATTATCAAGATAATTCAAGGAAACATTCACTTTTGCAGCAAATTCTAGGAAAAGAAAATATTATTCTGAATTATCTGTGCAAATAATCTGATGACCACCTTATACTGCATACCTGGATTGGCTCATTCACCTTATGTTGAAAACATCATCCCTGAATTCTTTAATTTTACTTTTTGCTGATCTGTGGATTAAAAATAATGTGAACATACTATGGGATATAAGGTCTCAAGTCAGTAATCCAAGTCACTACCAAAAACCTAGCAAGAACAAAATAAACTCAATGCAAGCCAAAGTAAGAAAATAATAAATTTAAGTGCATAAATAAATGAAATTAAAAGGAAAATAACAGAAAATAAAATAAAGCTGATTTTACTAAAAAGTCAGTACATTTATAAACTTTTTAACAACACTTAAAAACTGGAGAGAGGAGACAAATCACCAACACCAGAAATAAAATAGGAAAATTGGTAT
Organism: Xerus rutilus; assembly: GCA_028644305.1. NCBI lineage: Eukaryota > Metazoa > Chordata > Mammalia > Rodentia > Sciuridae > Xerus > Xerus rutilus. Next base: position 31,264,400 of record CM053417.1, read on the forward strand.
AGATCTTTCAGCCATTAAAATATTATAAGGCAATACTATGAACAATTTTTGGCTCATAAATTCAACAACTTAGAAGAAATCATCCAGTTCCTCAAATATCACAAACTACCAAACAACATATAACCGTGTAATAAGAATAGCCCTATAACCATTAAAGAACTTGAATGTGTAATTTAAAATCTCTCTAAAAAGGAAATTCTAGGCTCAAATGGTTTCACTGGATAATTCTACCAAATAATTAAAGAAGAATTAGCCTTACTTTTACACACTACTTTATTAATGTTTTGTTGAAGTATTCAATCTAAGTTCATGAGAAATATTGGTCTGAAATTTTTCTTTTTGTATTGTAATTGTCTAGTTTTGGTGTTAGGATAATAATGGCTTCATAAAATGAAGTGGAAAGAATTCCACCCTCTCTTACATTTTCTGCAAGACATTGTGTAAAAGATGATATTAATTTTTCTTTAAGTATGCTTCCCTAGGCCTGATTGCCCCTAAGTAGAGGCAGGAGACACCAGGCCTGATAAAATACTTTTTATTTTTGGTACTAGAGATTGAATTCAGGGGCACTCAACCACTGAGCCACATCCCCAGCCCTATTTTGTGTTTTATGTAGAGACAGGGTCTCACTGAGTTGCTTAGTGCCTCGCTGTTGCTGAGGGTGGCTTTGAACTCGCGATTCTCCTGTCTCAGCCTCCCTAAGTGCAGGGATTATAGGCTTACATCACTGTGCCCGGCTCTGATAAAATACTTAATAAAACATTTTCAAGTATAGCCCAGCAGTCTCTTGAATTCTCCTGATGATCTGTGCAGGGACAGAATTTACTGTTCTGGGCCACTGGTTACTGTAAGGTTGAGTTTGGAAATAGCTGGGCCTATGGAACAGAGAGAGCTTCTTAGGTCCTGTTTTTTTTATGGCTGGTCAGTAACAAGGCTACCATTATATTAGACACTCAGCCTGGTACACTTTCTGTCCCTGGAGGGTTGGGAGACTTGAGGCCTGAATTTTTATGAATAGATGTTGTTTTCCTCAAATCCTGGGTCCCTAGGAAGATTGACTTCACATTTTTACCCTTCAGGTTTCTCCTATGCCTATTATATTATTCTCATTCTACTTTTTACTTGAACTAAGTAGAGAGATGCTGAAAGAGATGAATATATGTTATCTTATCCCAAATCCGAAGGTTGCTTTATGTTATTTTTAACCTATATTTCTATATTGATTGTTTTCAGAGAGAAGGAGTTGGTAATGCTCACTACTTTATTTCTGAAAATATAAGTTATATATTCTTAAACTTTTAGTCTACCATGCAAAATTCTCCATAGACTTGTCTTACCATTCATATATTCTCCATATATTTCTTATTCCTCATAATATCACCCCTACTTCAATCAAATCACTTATCAATATATTTTGCTTCTTTCTGCCACCATACCTTTAATGATATCATTACCACTGTCTGGAATGTTGCATATTTTTCTCATTTTATTTCAACTTTGTTAAGAACAAAATTATAATTATCAACCACTATAAAACTCTACTTTGTTGATTTCATTCTTTGCCCAGTTCTTAGCATTCCCAGGAAACCCTTTACCCAGCATTCCTTCAGCACTAACCATATAGTATTTTTCCTTATATATTTTGCCCTTCATCATGAGCTGTTTTCTATATGCTTGCAATACCTGAACAGTACTATACCTTGAGGGCAAAAAGCTTCTAGTCAGAATTACAAGATGATAATTTAAACTATTTCGGTGAAAACACCTTAAAAACTTTGCCTTGTATTTGCAAATGTTTTGCATTTAATTTCTGGATTTTATTTAGGATTTGGGAGTACAAAGGGATGAAAGGAAGTGTACTTTATTTTTTTGTGGTGCTGGAGATTCGGTTCAGGGCCTCATACAAGCTAGGTAATCATACTAACAGAAGCATAACATAGATAATGGGCTCAATTCTGAATTTTGACTTACATTTGTCAATATAAATACAACCAGATGACAAGAAAAAATACTGAACACATTGCCTATTTATGAATGGATGATATTATATGAAAAGACATATAGTAAAGAACAGCAAACATTTTTGGACTGATTTTGTTTTAAGAGTCCCTGAAATTTAAAACTCAGCCTTTATTGAACTTGCATCAAGACATATCATTAAATTCCTAATATATAGGAAGTTGGCTATTGTGACAATATGAGGTCTTTTTTTTTCCAATGGAGTACTGGGGGCACTTGACCACTGAGTAACATCCCCAGCCCTATTTTGTATTTTATTTAGACACAGGGTCTCAGTTGCTTAGGGCCTCACTTTTGTTGAGGCTGGCTTTGAACTCCAGATCCTCCTGCCTCAGCCTCCCCATCCACTAGGATTACCTGTGAGCCCAGCATGAGGTCTCTTCACATAATAGTAAAGTGAGAGTTCACTGAAAATACAGACTTTTGGAGGGCAAACTATTAAATGAACTCTGGCATTTTAAGATGCCAAAGTCTTTGTTATTGATGATTATTTTTAAGCTGTCCACAGAACATTTTCTTACAAAGACACTGGAAAAATGGGACCAGATTTGTCCTCCCATATGAAAAAAAAAACCAAATGTGCAAAATATATGAAACAATGATTTTCAAAACACTGAATATTATAAAATAAATACAAGTGATCCCTATGAGATGGAAAGCAAATGAGGTGAGTCCAATAGTTTTTTCAGGTTCCTGCCTTCAGAGTTTCCACACCATAAACAAAGAGATCCTAGGCAGAATATAGTGTATTCTCTAAGTTGAGGAGAAAGAGCTAAAAAGGCAGGTAAATCAATGAAGCTAGACTTTATAGAAGAGAGTACTGCATTGGCTTACTTCGCTTAGCATGATATTCTCCAACTCCATCCATTTACCTGTAAATGCCATAATTTTATTCTATTTTAATGCTGAGTAATATCCCATTGTGTATATATACCAGTTTCTTTATCCATTCACACCATTGCCATAGGTACATGTATGACTGCACATATGGTGTGACTCTACATCATGTACAACCAGAAAAATGAAAAGTTGTGCTCCATTTGTGTACAATGAATCAAAATGCATTCTGCTGTCATGTATACCTAATTAGAATAAATAAATAAGTATTTTTTAAAAAAGAGAATACTGGAGCAAAATGAGTTGCATTTAAGTGTTTAGCTGAGTATGAGTGCATCCCTATAAGAAAACTACCCAAAGCCTTGAAAATAGCCTACAGAAAATAAGAGTGAAGAGTTTCACAGCTGGATGTGGTGGCACAGGCCTGTAATCCCAGTGGTTTGGGAGGCTGAGGCAGGAGAATCATGAGTTCAAAGCCAGCCTCAGAACTTAGTGACACCCTAAGCAATTTAGTGGGACCCTACCTCAAAATAAAAAATAAAAAGGGCTGGGGATGTGGTTAATAGCTTCTTGGTGCAATACCCTGTACAAAAATAAAAAAAGAGAGTTCCCTGCATTTATGCAGTCTCCAAAATAGTGGTTATTACCATCAGCTAGAGAGGGATACCTCAATATTTATGAGGCATTTGGATAGAGGAAATAGAAGGGTCTTACCCCAGTTATGGGAAAAATTATCCCTAGACTATGAACTGCTCTAGCCCCACCTAACAAAAAGATCAAATTGTTTCAAAATAACTTAACTGCATCTCAAAGCAAAGGTCTAGAAATACAAAAATATCAAGCATCCAACCACATAAAATAGTAATTTCTGACCTCCAATTTAAAAATACCAGTCATATAAACAAGGAAATAATATCTACAATAAGTAAAACCAATGCATCAAAATCAACTCAAAACTAGCACATATATTAGAGCAAAGACACAAAAAGTTATTTTATTTGTATTCATATACTCAAAAAGTTAAGTGAAACTGTGGAAAATAAAAAGATCCACATTGAGCTTCTACATTTAAAAAATATAGTGGTAGAAAGCATAATGGATGGGATTAAGAGAATATTAGATATCACAGAAGAAAATATTGGTGTATTTGAAAATGTAGAAAACATTTAAAATGAAACAGAGATAGGAAATTTAAAAATTAACATCAGTGAGCTGTGGGAGATTTTCAAGTGGCCTAAGAAACATGTAATTGCAGTCCTTGAAGGAGGGACAAGATAGGTACAGGCATTAAAAAAACTGAAAGAAATGATGACCAAAATTGTACAAATCTGATTCATAATATAAATTCACAGATCCAACAATTTGACAAGCATCCAAAACAGCAATATCATCAACAAGCATGAAGAGAATAAAAAAGTCATACTGAGCTGAGTGTAGTGATGCACACCTGTAATCCCGGCAGCTTGGAGAGGATGACGCAGGAGGATTACAATTTCAAAGCCAGCCTCAGCAAAAAGTGAGATGCTAAGCAACTCAGTGAGACCTTGTCTCTAAATAAAATAGAAAAAAGGGCTGGGGATGGGGCTCAGTGGTTGAGTGCCCCTGAGTTCAATCCCTGAGTATGCCCACCCCCCAAAAAAGTCATATTGAAATCAAATTGCCATAAACCAGGGACAGAGAAAATTTTAAAGCAGACAGTGAAACAAGAAAACTTGTATGACAGTGCATTTCTTTCTTTCTTTTTTTTATATCTCTATTTTATTTATTTATTTATTTTTATGTGGTGCTGAGGATCGAACCCAGTGCCTCATGCATGCAAGGCAAGCGCACTACCGCTGAGCCACAATCCCAGCCCCAACAGTGTATTTCTTATAGCAAACAATGCAAGTGAGAACAAAAATGGAATAAGATCTTTAAATGACTGAAAGTAAGAAACTGGCAACTAAGAGTTATATACCTAGGGAAAATGTACTTCAAAAACAAAGACAATAAAAACTTTCACACATACAAAAGCTGAAATAATTAATCCCCAGCAGACCTATACTATAAGTATTAAAGGATATCTTATGTCAGAAGGAAAATGATACCAGCTGCAATTATGCATCTACACAAAAGAATGAAAAACACCAGAAATAATAACAATATGGGTTAAAATGAGACTATATTATCACTTAAATATATCTAAACATAATTGGTTTCCTAAAAAAATTTGAAATTTAGTGTGGGGTTTATGAAACAATTGAATAAAATGTATGAAATGATAGCACAAAAATCAAGAGAGGAGAAATGTGTGTGTACAAGGAATGTGCTATTATAAGATTCTTAGGCTCTATATAAAGTGGTATAAGACCACTTGAAGGTAAACTATAAGTTAAATATGAATGCTATAGATGCTAAGACAACAAATAAAATAGAAAATTAAGTGTTATATAAGCTAAGTATCAGTTTGCTAGGACTGCCATACCCAAACAGCAAAAAGTAATCTTTTCACTGCCATGGAGGACAGAAGTTCACGATCGAAGTCTCAGGAGGTATCATTTCTACTGAGGCCTCTTTTCTTGACTTTCAGATGTCTTCCTTCTTTTTATGTCCTCATATGATCTTTCTTCAGTTTATTCGTGTCTCAGATGTCTCTTGATGTGTCCAAATTTTCTCTTATGAGGACACTAGTTTGACTGAATTAGAGCCCACTCTAATGGCTTCATTTTAATATAGTTACTTCTCTAAAGACTATCTCCAAATAGTCATATTTTGAGGTACTATGGATTAGAACTTCAACATATGTATTTGGGAGGGATACAACTCAGCCCATAACTATCTAATAAACCAAAAAATGAGCCAACATTGAATAAAAATTAACCTTAAAAAGGCAGAAAATGAGAAAAAGAAGAGAGAGGAGATAAAATAGATTTAACCCTAATCATGTAAAAAATAATATTAAATGTAAATGGTCTAATGTCTTAATTACATTGCAGGGATTATTGGATTCTATAAAAAGCAAAACCCAATTATATGCTGCCTACAAGAAATATACATTATTAAGATATGAATATGTTAAATGAAAAATCTGAGAAAAGACATACTGTGCTAGCCTTAATAGAGAGCTGGAACACTTATATTTATAACAAATAAAGCAGTTTCAAGTGAGGAATATTACAAAGGGATAAAAAGGTTTATTTCATAATATCAAGATGTTAATGCATCCAGAAGACCTAATAAATACAAGAAGAAAAATTGAGAGAACTTTTTAACCATGCTCAAATGTCCTTGGGTATAAAGATTTTCTTAATTGAACATAAAAGCAAAGTTTTGAATTAATTCATTCCAGCTTTATAAGCCTAAGTTAACATACTAATATTATCTTATAAATATTTTCATCTTTCACTTCTGAAATAAAAAAGCAACAGAATTCTACACTCTAATTGGGAGGATTTAGACAAATCACTTAACTCTTGAAGCTTAGCTTTCTCATTTATAAAATATGGTAATTTAGCCGGGCATGGTGGCTCACACCTGTAATCACAGCACTTTAGGAGGCTGAGACAGGAGAATCGTGAGTTCAAAGCCAGTCTCAACAACGGTGAGGCACTAACCAATTCAGTGAAACCTTGTCTCTAAATAAAACACAAAATAGGGCTGGGAATGTTTCTCAGTGGTCAAGTGCCCCTGAGTTCAATCCCTGGTACCAATATACATATATACATATTATATATATATATATATATATATGGTAATTTTATCTATCTAAGATACCTCACTAAATTATCTTAGGATTAAGTTATATCATAGATATGAAAGTATATGTAATGTATTGTTATTATTAACTATCTTATTAGTTAAACAGTCATGAATTTTTCATACTTAGTTGGATTGTCACTTAACATTCTTAAAGCCTCTGATTTTTTAACCCATTGTGAGCAGATTCATGGTTTTCAAAGTGTGGTCCAAAGCCCATAGTATGAGAATAAACTTAGATATTTGAAAAAAATGAAGATCCTTAGGCATCCTGTTGAATATACTGAATCAGACTCTTTGGACTAAAGAATTAAAATTCTGAATTTAGAATAAGTTCATTAATTTAATGGCTTTCAAATTTAGTAATGCCTCTGACTATGATCCATGGTAAGAAAAACATCTTACATTTCAAACAAATGCATACATAGTGAACTGCAATAAATTTTATTAAACAATGCTCATGATATGATATATACTGATATTTTTCTATTATCTTTTTAAAATATTGTTTAGTTGTAGATGGACCTTTATTTTTTATGTATTTATATGTGATGCTGAGAATCAAACCCAGGGCCTCACATCTATTAGGCAAGTGCTCCACCACTGAGCCAAAACCCCAACCCCTATTATCTTTAATTCTAGGTAATTAGTAAAGAAACAAACTGGGTATGATCCATTAAACTAATTTCATAACCTGAAAATAGATTAACAAACCATGGTTTGAAAAATGTTTTAGTAGATTTTCATGCAAAATTAAGTTTCAGAATCAATGTTTTTAAAAAAAATTCCATAATGCGAGACTTCAGAAAGATGTTTAATATTTACTTGGAAGGCCTGATAATTAATGCCTTACTTATGCTCTGTGAGAAAATGGCATGATGGGCTGGAGCTGTGGCTCAGTGGTAGACTGTGTGCCTAGCACGTGTGAGGTGCTGGGTTTGGTCCTCAGCACCACATAAAAATAAGGAAAGAAAGAAAGAAAGGTATCATGTCCATCTACAACTAAAAAAATAAAAATAAAAAGAGAAAATGGCATAAACACATTTGGACTAGATCATTAAGTACAGATTTTATTAAAGAAATATACATTATGAAAATATTCAGGTCTAAATACCTGCAAACATTTACCCAAAATTTCATATTCAATAAAACATCATATTTTCAGTGATGAATATTTAAAGTTTCTTATTTTAGAAGCATCCTTCTTTACCTTGGTATCAGTCTTATTAATCTCAGATAAATTTTTGAGTTTGCTCTTAGGATGATTATAAAACCCTTAGAAAGTTTCTGCCTGGTGCAAGGGACTTTCATGTTGGTCTATAAATATCTCAGTCCAGATCTGGAAATAGTCCATTTTCTGTCACCAAAATCCCATTTGTGTCCCCAGTCTTTTTCAAGAATAAGTCCTATTTCCTTCAACACATTCAGTTTTGCCTGATTAAGGTTCCACGTAGTTTATTTTTGTTGCATTATGATGGAAAAATCTCCCAAAGATCATGAAATTTCTCCAGCACTAATTCATTATTTAATTTTCCTTTGATGATGAAACATCTTCTCTCCTAGAAAGTCGCTTTTCTCCTTCACTGTTCATCATCAGTTGTTTCCTTGGCTTCATTTTTGGTTCAGAAGATTATTAGTGCTTAAGCTTTTAGGGGAAAAAGCATATGAATAGCACATAGGTATAGTTATTAGAAACTCAGGTTCTACAGTCAGGCAACTCTATTCTTCCTATCTGTCTAACTTTAGCCGAATCATTTTTACCTCATTAAGATTTAGTTGTGTGAATGTTAAAATAGTGTGAGTATTATATACCTCATAGGATTTTTGTGAAGATTGTATAAAATTATATCTATGAAACATCTGGTATAGAAGTTATTTGTGATGTTTCCTAGATCACAGTGAACCCTTGCCTGAATTTTTAATCTACAGGTGTAGGTCTTTAGCAACAGTGTTGATACCACATGTCCCTTGATTGGATCAAGTTGGATGTGGATAGTATTAGAGTAGAAACTGCGTATCTTACTCAAATTAGAAAAATTATGCCTATTTTTGAATTTGGCATAATATTTTAGCTTCTGTCTGAACTGATCTTGAGAATGAAGGAGATATAAATTTGGTGATGTGAAGAGACTGTCTTCCATTGTGCCTCTTAAGCCGAGAAGCAGAGAAAGTCCATCTGCACAAAGAAGCAGCAGAGGCTTTTCTGGCTGTGTTTGAACTCTTAATGCATCTATCCCATTGAATTTCATGAAACATTCTCCATCAATAATTGCTCAGACTAAAGTGCTCCTCCATCTTATTTTTTTAACTAAAGCTAACTTGAGTGCTATTCTAGTACTTGTAGACAAAAGGTTTGACCAGGCAGAGATTCAAAATAATTCCCATTACATTGAAAAGGTAGGTGGTTTAAGGTTATTAGAAGTGCTACAATAGTTCGCTAAATGAGAAGATTGTAACCAGGAGATCTACAAAGGAATAAAAAAATTATAGTCTGCCCTTTTGATTACCAAAGGATTCCAAAAATGAAAAAGATAGTCCTTTATGGTGAAAGTGATAATGATTTAGAAATCAATAGACCTGAATTCTAGCTCTAATTATTATACTAACTGATTCTAGATTCTCTATGTAGGAAATGAAGGTTTTAAAGCATTAAATACTTATTAATTCATTGACATATTTATTATTCTTTTAACTGTAAGCTTATTAAATTTGTTTGTCTTGGACATCAGTGCATTCAATGAAATGTTCAGTGAAATGGAGGTGAGGGTTGACATAAGCAGTGAAGAAAAGTTTAGATCTGGAAAGATTGCAAAAAAACTATTTACAAAAAAACCTATTAGTTTCTATTTACATGATCTATAACACGTACTTCTGATCTTTTAGATATTGTTTACTTAGATGTTTTGTCTTTCATTCCGATTCTCCACTATTCCCCATATCCCTCAAATAAGAAAAGAAAACCAAGGATGTACTCAGTGTTTGACTTCTGAGTTTTGATTAGCCTACTACTATTGTGTTTCATTTAAATGGTCATCTTGTTTGTCAAAGGCCCTGAGCGGGATTAGATAATGCATTTCATTTAATATTACTTTTCAGCCTTTGGGTTTTTATTCTCCAATACCATTTTCAACCTCCTAGGACATTAGGAATGGTTTCAACAAACAAAAGGCAAAGGGTGATAGCTAAAATAAGATCCCTAGCATTTTACATTGCCTGGTAGGTATTAATGACATCAGCTTAACTGATGGTAAAGCTGAAGTTTGAGCCTTCTAGAAAGTCAGGCACTAGAGTGCTATGGGACAAAAGATAGATGTTGCACATATTTCATGTCTTTGTATATCCAATCTTATACCAGAATGCTGTGGCATTATAAGAGTATAAGGTCTGAAATACAAGAAGTGAAATTTGCTTTTGGTAAATACTCATTACTCCCTGCTGGTGTTTTCTGGATCTACTTGGAAATTGTGCCTTAGATTTTTCTCTGTTTACTATGTGGCTTTCTATCCAATCTTCTTGGAACAACTAACTTATAAGAATAGACTTTAAAAAAGTGTTGTTGATATACACTTTGCATATCATATACATTTGATAGTGTACAATTAAATGTTTTTGATGTATTTACATAATTGTAAAAATTTATCTGATCTTATCTGATAAAGTTATATCTTCTAATTAAAGACTTTTTAAAAAATATGAGTGATGTATAGTGAATGAACAACTTTATAGCAAGATTGATCAATTTTAGTACATTTAATTACTCACAAAAGAAATCCTACTTTCCTTATCTATCACTTCTCAATCTCCCTATTTGCTCCAGCCCTAGGCAACTACTAATCTTTCAGTCTCTATGGAGTTTTCCATTCCAGATATTTCACATGAATGAACTCATGTACTATGTGGTCCTTTTTGAGTAACTTATTTCACTTAACACAGTGTTAACAAAGTTTTTCCATATTGCAGAATGTATTAATACTTTATTCCTTTTTCTGTTCAACAGTCTTTTATTGTATGGATATATCATGTTTATTTACTCATCAGTTGATGGACCATTTGGCTTGTTTCTCCCTTTTGGCTATTATGAATAATGCTGCTATGAGCACTTTTTAATCTGAAAATGGGTCCAGTATATCTAATAATCCCTATTGTTTTTTCCCTATTAGTACCTAAGTACTTATGATTTTAACTTAATTACCTCTGTGATATTTAAAAGAGGAAGAAAAACTCTGAATACAGGCAGCAATTAAGGTTGAACTTTGGCTGGCATATAGTTGCAGGTCTATCACTTAATAGTAGAGATACAGGTGGTCCTTCACTTACAATGGTTGAACTTACAATTTTTCAGCTTTACAAAAGTGCAAAAGTGATATGCATTCAGAAGAATGCATACTTCTAATTTTGATCTTTTTCTAGGTTAGCGATATGCAGTAATATTGTGATAGTGAGCCATAGCAGAGAACCACAACTCCCAGCAAACCACTTGATCATGAGAAGAAACAACCAATACTCTATAGTTCACTGCATTGCTAAGCTATAATATTTGGTAAATTATAATATTTTCAACTTACCAATTCATGATGTATTTATTAGGACATAACACCAATGCAAGTCATGGAGCACTGGCTAGAAAATTTTCAGGAATTTGATCCCAGAGTATTAATCTAAATAATTTGAGGTTTAAAAAATCAATTACTTTCATTTTTAATGCTTTTCCTTTCACTTATCTCATGTGTTTTCCCCGTAACTGAAGACTATGTTATAATTACTATGCAGTTCATCCTCTATTTCACAATTTTGTGCCATTTGTCAGATGACATTCTGACTCCACAAATTATATCTAGCTAAATTTCTCTATTTTTTGAGAGTGACTTTGTTGTTATCAGATACTAGTTTGAGGAATGGCCATTTGTAAATGTGGGCCTGAAAAGTATTTGGTGACAAGTTCTTCCACTGACATTCAGGCAACTCTTGAGCCTACTTTCAGAAATCATCATTTCATAAATATCATCAGTGACTCTCCAATTGACACAGTAGGAAGTGCCAGCTTCTCCTCAGAATACTGCCCTTACCCTTGCTCATTACCAAATGCTAAGATATTGCTTTATATCATGCCTCGTGGTCTGCTCGACAAGTTGTGGTCCCAAGAGATGAAAATGGGGTCCTTGGGGAAGGACGAAGTGGGATCTCACAGGACGAGGTTTTGGGGTGACAGTCTGTGGGGGTAGATAAAACTGTTCTGCTGGAGTGAGACGCAGAAAATCCGTTTATTCCAGAATGTGCAAAAGTTTATATACAGTCCTTGGACCAATCATGGCCCAAAGTTACAAACAAAGGGGTACCATTATCAGGCAGTGCCATTCATCAGCATAGAATGGGGAAAGAGGGAGGGGAAGGGTTGAGGGTCAGAGAGTGCTCCTACATATCCCCCTTTTTACTTTTATTTGAAAGGTCAGTGGGGCCTGTATGGCCCATAAGTAAGCATGTTGGAGGGATCTGTGATAATCTCCTCATGGGAGAGAATCATTCCGCTGGATTTCCAGACTCCTACATGTTGCATATTGGGGGAGGTGCAAATGAGACTGTATCTATCTTAGGTTGTGCTCCTCTGAGCATCTTACCCATCATTGGCTAACCAGCCCTTGTGAATGTGCCCCAAGATGAGCTCTCCCAAGAGATGGAGTAATGGGGTTGGAAGGGGTTGGAAGGGAAGAGGGTTTGGGGTTAGAATCGGCAAAGCTGTGAAGCCTTGCGTTTCCAGTGAAGATGGGGTGGGCGAGCTTCTTACATGTTCTTGAGGGCTGTGATCCATGCAGCAGGAATTTTCTTGTGTTCCTGTGATTCTTTAACAATATGAACTAAGAGAGCTTATTTAGTTTCTAGTTTTGTTAATTATCTTTTTATACATTTGACAAAGAGAAGGACCAAGAGAAGGCTTAGAACGCCAAGCACAATGATAATCCAATTGGATGGATCCAACAGGGATGATAATTCACTCCACACCTTTTGAAGAATAGAAGGGTCAAAGACAACATTAGCTTTGGTTTAGGTACTCAAGGAAGGGACTTCTTAACTTCAGGTGGGGCATGTTGTCTTCTAGAGAGAGGCTTGGACGAATATTCCTGGCTGGGATCCAAAGAGGCTTAGACTCTGTGGGGGGAAGACACAAGCATAGCCTTGCCCTTGTGTGAGCAAAGGGTCTGGGACTTTCCATTGAAGGGTCAAGGGGTCTTTCAATTGTACTGACGGAAGAAGGGTAGGGAAGGTAAATGAACCCCAGTGTCAGATTGATGCATTGAGGCCTTGTTTGTCAAAAGTGAGAGAGTTAAGGGAAAATAAAGCAATCTCAAAGAAGGGTCCTTTTTGGTAGAATCAAATTTCTAATGCATCTCCTTTAGAGTGCGATTGGTTCTTTCAATGACTGCTTGTCCATGGGGGTTATAGAGAATTCCTTTGGTGGGGGAAATTCCCCAGGAGGTTAAAAATTCCTTCAATCTGAGGGAGACATAGGCCAGGCCATTGTCTGTTTTGAATGACCACAGGACGCCCATGAATAACATTGCTTGCTTCAGAGCCTTAATCACATGGGTTGCTTTTTCCCCTGCAAGGGCAGTAGCATACACAAGGGAGGAATAGGTGTCTATTATCATATGTACAAATTTAAGTTTACCAAAGGTAGGGACATGAGTGACATCCATCTGACAGAGGGAGTTGGGCATTAGCCCATGGGAGTTGACTCCCTGTGGTTGGAGTGGACCCAGTGGTAAGGCCACAAGAGAAGCATGTATGAGTCAGATGTTTGCATTATTGGATTGGAATTTCAGGCAATAGGCAATGAAGACTATCTTTTGAGAGGTAAAATCTCTGGTGTAAGGCTTTAGCTTATTCTAGAGTGGATATCATGACTTTAGGCTGACTTACAAGTTTGTCAATAGAGGCATTCCCTTCTGATAGGAAGCCAGGCAACCCAGAATGGGAGCGAATGTGCATAATACACCATTGTTTTTGTCTTACTTCTAGTATAGCCTCGAGGGTAGCCATAGGCTGATCAATAGGACAGTCTCTGGGCCTAAATGTGGAATAAGTAATGGAAGAGCAGACCTTGACAGCATATATGCTATCAGAGACTATGATAAGGGAAATGGTCTGATATCTTTCCAGCACCAGGATAGTGTAGTCAATTCAGCTAATTATGAGGGCTAGTTGAAGGCTCAATATGACCTAAAGCAAGTTGCTCATGGACAAAGTTTTTTAATGCTGAAGGCTTAGGCTCAAGAATAGGCCATTGCTCCATGCAGCAGGATGAGGTGTCCAGAGTCCCCATGAGAGCCGAAATCATTAGGGGTGAAAGAGAGATACCATACAACAACTGGTGGTTTAAACATTGAGGAAAAAACATGGAAAGTATTTTCATGGGTCAGTTTCTTTATACAAATGCTATAACACGAGAAACACCTAAAACCAAATAGTTTTACCATCAAGGTGCAAACCCAGTAAAACAATACAACAACAAAACACTACAAAAGGTACAGAGAACGTGTGGTTATAGGAAATCATAGTGTGAATAGCAGTGTATAAATTGGCCCATGTAGAATATAAAAGTATTTACTGAAGTTAGTTTTTTATAAAATAGTGCTTATTAGAGGTATTTTAATAATCTAAAGGTAGAAACTTTAAAAAACATTAACAGCATTAAGCCTGTGCCACCCACTTGTGCTTCCATTTCTTCGTTTTTGTTTTTGTTTTTAAAGCTGCTGTTTTGACTCAAGAAAAATCTCTAAGGCCTACATTTTTAAAAGCATTATCCACTCTTCTAAGGTTAACAATTATATAGTAAAACATATTTAAAATAAAAAATAATTTTGTAAAAATCAGATTTATATTTAGTCTTTAGAAAGTGATTTAGGCTGGCAATGCAGTTCAAAGTAGCTCTAGGAGAAGGGTTAGGTTTATCAGGAATCTGATTCTGAGCCAGTAAGGTTTTCAGGCTAAACAGACAGCAAATTTAAGTGAGAGAAACTATTTATCATTCCAATGACAGTTACAGACATAAACATGCTAATGTGCAATTATTTATATTTTTATTTTCTATTGACTGGGAGGCATATAATTTGCCCTCCCCAAATAGCCATTGAAACCTTGCATATATGGCTGCATATTGATATATTTTAAAAATAATTTGTTCAGGCATACCTCTGTGTGTGTGTGTGTGTGTGTGTGTGTGGAACCTGGAAGGAATACTTGATGTGTTTACTATACATGGTGAAATAGTTTGCTTTCTTGTATAAGCAGTTAGTGGTGCACAGTAAATAGACAATTGGTACATCTTTCCCAGCACAAAACTGAATACAAAGTACATGAATTAACTCAAGTCCTTATGTCTGACTGGGGCAGGCTTATTGGTTTAGAAGTGGAATTGGGCCTTGACTCTCCGAGCCCAAGGGCGTGACCCAGCAGGGTGCACTGGGGACAGTCCCACCCCACCCACTGGAGAGGAGAGATGGCTGTGGGGCAGAGAAGACAGATGGGTGGAGGGGCCGGGAGGAACTGGTGGGGCGGGAAAGATCTGCCAATTGTGAGAAGAAAAAGGAGAATGTAAGGCAGATCTCCCATGTTGAAGGAGTCGAGGCAGGAGACATTAAAGTGAAAGCAAACAGCAATGTTTGAATGGCGGCTGGACATGGACCGTGTCTGTGCTGTCTGCGAAAGCCCACCTGGCTGCCTGTTTGCATCTGCGCTTGCGCTGCGGATGGGGTGGGCAGGGACTCCGAGCCGTCTGCAGCATTAGGCAGTTCACCAATGGTGTGGCCGTGGCCAGAGGAGTTGCAGGCAGAGCGCCCTTGGTAATATCCCCTTTCCATGCTGGCTGTAAAAAAAATTCACTGGGGGACACTTATGGGAGCACTTTTGTTTTGTTTTCCACGTGGCGACTGGCAGGACCACTGCGTCCATCACAGCAGTAGTCTACGCATGGTGGCTGGAGGGACTGCTGTGTCCTTCACAGCAGCACTCTCTGCATGGTGGCTCAGGGCCGCTGTGTGCACAGACGGCACCGCGGCATGTGCGCGGGACTGGTGCGGGCGCGCAGCTCACCGAGGGGGTCAGCATGGGCACCACAGGGCAGTGCCGATGGGAGAGACAGAGGGCCCACTTTGAGATAGCAGGTGGGGGGTCCTCCAGGGAAAGGGGGAGGAGTGGAGAGAGGCTGGACCAGCCCGCTCATGTTGGGCGCCACCGGGGGAAGCTTCTGGAAAGTAGAAGGAAATGCTAGAGAAAAGAAGCCGGAAGCAAAGGGGAGAGGGGAAAAAAAGGATTTTGAGAAGAGGAAGGAGAATGGGAGTTTGGGTTTCAGGAGAGATAAAAACACAGAAATGTTTAGAATCAGGGTTTCAGTCAGTGGGTTGATCAGACCCATATGCGTGACTGCTGGACGAACCAAGATGTAGAAGTATGTTCCCTGACCTAACTTTATCACACAAAGACAAACACACAGGAGGCAATCACAAAGAGGCTGGTGTTACCTTCACCAGCAAGACAAGAAAGACGGGGGACCGCCACAAGTTTACTCACCAGGGGTTCGAGCAAGCCCTAGCATGTGGGCACCAGATATTGCTTTAAGTCGTGCCATGTGGATCTGCTCGAGGAGTTGGGGTCTCAAGAGACAAAAAGGGGGTCCTCAGGGAAGGACAAAGTGGGGTCTCACAGGAGGAGGTTATGGGGTGATGGTCCGTGGAATCACTCCACCCCAAACTTCGGGGGTAGATAAAACTATTCTGCCAGGGCGAGATGCAGGAAACCCATTTATTCCAGAATGTGCAAAAGCTTATATACAGTCCTAGGACCAATCATGGCCCAAAGTTACAAACAAAGGGGCACTGTTCTCAGGCAGTGCTGTTCATCAGCATAGAATGGGGAAAGAGGGAGGGGAAGGGTTGAGGGTCAGAGAGTGCTCCTCCACTAAGACTCAAGATTTCAGCTAATAAACTAGCATGCACAGCACCTTTCATATGCTTCATTTGGGGAAGGATATTGCTTTCCCTTGCTGCTCTTATCCTATAATCAGTATTTATTCCATGTACAATTCTGCATATACTAATCTTCTCTCTATATATTTATTCCCTCTTGAGATATTAAGATATGAGAAAGTTAGAACACATGATCATAACCTGAATTCCATTTTCTAAATGACATGTGTGGCTAATTTGACTTGATCTACTGCCTACTGAAGTAGCAACCAACAACAGAATCAGTCTTTAATATAAGGAGAATAAAATATAAGTTTATTTTATATTTTAAGTTAGCTGAAGAATAAAATTATTGAAATTATATCTAAAATTATATCCTGAATATCTGTTAAATCAAACAAAAATACTTTCTTATTTCAATAACCAACATATTTTATTGAAAGATGGAAATAATTTTGAAAAATAGATTTTACTGTCTTTCTTCAAAGGAGATACATTGGAAGATATTTTAATATATCATTCTGGGAATTGGAGTATCTACCAAGTGATAGATGTGGATTGGCCTAAAATTAAAATCATATATCTGTTTACCTTTTGACAATTGAATCCCCTCATTAATTGGAATGCATTCACACAAAACAATACATATTAATATTTAAGATACCTTTATATTCTAATAATATAATATAGCATAATAAACCTATGGTTCAAGGATAAATAGGCTTAGTGTTTACTAATAATTTTCTGATCTTGTCTGATAAATAATTACCATATTCCTTCTTCTTATGATTACATACCTCCTTAAAATGGTGTAAAGAAAATGAAACAAAAAATTAACACTATCTTGTACTACAAATCTACATTGCACTCTGTTCATGAGACATAAAATAGTTAATTTTAATTAAGATAAAAGGAAATCTGAAAGATAGGATGGAAAATGTGATTGATATGAAAGCACTAAGAAATCAAGAAATGGTCTCAGGAAAACTAAAGGATATAAAATGAAAGTTCTTTTCACCTACTTTGCAATTTCCTTGCAGGAAAATATAGAAAGTTTTGAGGATCTCAGCAATGGGCCAATTAGTTCCCTTTCCTATCTCACATATCTGCTTATGTCAGTAACCCCAGTAGTCCAAGTCTTTCTAGATACCCACCATCACTTAACATTTATTCATCTGTATTTGTTTACATACCCTGCTCTGATCCAAACATTCTTGTTATACTTTCTCAAATAATTCCATGGAGTTTTTGACTACCCTGCTTCAATTACAGCAAATTCCCCATTTTTTTCAAACTCATATTTTTGTGTATCCCATATTTTATTTTATTTTTCATTACCTCCAAACCTAAACAAAACTCTAATGCTTTCCTGAAAATACAAATTCCCCTATAACTCTCTTATGAAAAATGATTTTCCCTTTCCCAGTATAAATTTGTGCAGTAAGAGGTGGGACATCTGTATTCCTGTCTGTTCATTGTAACTTCCATACAATTTATTTCATTTCCTCTGGAAACTAGATCAAAATCAAATTTCCCACAAACAAATGCCCTACCCTATTGTAACTCAGGCCTTTCAGCTATACCAACCACTTTTTTCTTTATTGCTTTCTTCTACGTATATCCTAAAGAGTATCTATTATTGAAATAAGCTGCTGATATCCATATTATAATAATCTTTCACTTCCTGCAATCTTCCATTTCCCTTGGAGACTGTAATGTCCAAATAGATACTCTATAAGTACTTTGTTCTCTGATAAGTAGATTTCAAAAATCTCTTTCTGATTGTTACCTCCAATTCATTCAGTACGATTCCCTACAGATTTTTTCACAATATTTTATGACATTGAGCCCTTTAATATATTAAACACATCACTTCCTCAGTATTCATCAATTGGCTCCTGTTTCCTCTTCTCTCTGATCTACTCTTGATTCCATGGGCATTTATCCTAACTCATAATTGCAAGTATCCTTAAGTTACTTTCCTCTTACCCTAATAATTGAAGGAGAAATACTCTGAATCTGGATGGTTCTACTATAGATTATATCTGTACTACAAATCTGGTATTACAGAAGATTAATCATATCATTGAATTAATATTATTTCAAGATTTGGGATTTTATAATTTACTGAATTACAGAATTTAATAATTTCTGACAATCCTGTGAATTTTTTTTTGGTAGCAAGAATTGAACCCATGGGCTCTTAACCACTGAGCCACATCCCCAGCCCTTTTATGTATTTCATTAGAGGGTCTCTCTGAGTGGCTTAGAGCCTTGTTAATTTGCTGAGGCTGGCTTTAAACTCATGATCCTCCTGTCTCGGTCTCCTAAACTGCTGGGATTACAGGTGTGCTCCATTGAACCTGGCCCTGTGCATTTTTATTAGCATGTGTTAATTGTGCAAATCAATAGGTATCAATATGACATTTCCATGCATGTGTGTATATATATATATATATATATCATATATTGATTATGCCCATCCTCCTTTCCACTTTCTTTTACTCATTCCTCCAACCTCTCTACCCCTGGCCACCTTCCCAGTCTACAATAGTCCCTCTTCTACTTTTAGATCATTTTTCTGTTGTTTTTATGTTTGACATAAAACATGTGATACTTGTCTTTCTCTGTCTGATTTATTTCAGTTAGCATGGTGACCACTGGCTCCATCTGTTTTCCTTTGAATTACAGGATTTAATTATTCTCTATTGCTAGATAATACTCCATTATATCTATTTACCATATTTTCTTGATCCATTCATCTCTTTTATTGACATTTCCAACTTAAATGTAAATTTATTGGATTTTTTCCTAACCTCCTTGATTTTATATCTTGATATTTTGCTTAACAACATTGACAATTCATTAGCATTATCCTAGAACATACATAGAATAAAAGCACTGATGGTACTATTGAAAACAATCATTAACTAAAGTTTTATATTTTTTGCCATTTTTGCATTCCATTAAGGATATACAAAATACTGTGTAATAAGTTCACTCAAAAGAATTTTTACTAAGAGGTACTTTTCCATCTGATATGCAGTTAGTTACATTTGTTCCAGTTTGCTTTTTTAAAAACTTGGTATTCATTTATTTATTTTTTATACTTTTTTAGATTTATTCTAATTACTTTTACATGGCAGTAGAATGCATTTTGACACATCATACATATATGGAGTATAACTTCTCATTCTTCTGGTTGTACATGATGTAGTGTTACACCAGTCATATAATCATATATGCATATAGGGTAATAATGTCTGATTCCTTCTACTATCCTTCCTAACTCCATACCCCCTCCCCTCCCTTCACTCCATTCTGTCTAAACCAACGTATTTCTATTCTTTGCTAGCTCCCCTTTCATCTCTTGATAGACACTAATGCAAATTCTATACCTTGGCTACTGGGAATAGTGCTGAAATAAATATGGGTTTACAGGTGTCTCTTCTGCATGATGACTACATTTCATTTGTGTATATAACCAAGTATGGTATAGAAGAATCATATGGTAGTTCCATTTTTATATTTTTGAAGAACCTCCATACTGTTTTTCATGGTGGCTCTACTAATTTACATTCATATTGATAGTGTATAAATGTTCTTTTCCTCCATATCCTGGCCAGCATTTAATATTATTATTTTTATAATACCTATTATAATTGGGATGAGATTGAATCTCAAATAGTTTTGATTTGAATTTCCTTGATGGCTAAAGATGTTGAGAACATTTCATTTATTGTCCATTTATACTTATTTTTAGAAGTGTCTGTTCAGATAATTTGCCCATTTTGATTGGGTTACTTTTTTGGTTAAGTTTTTTTGAATTTTTAAAAATGTGTTCTGGATATTAAATCTGCCAGATGAATAGTTGGCAAAAATTTTCTCCCATTCTGTTGGTTGTCTTTTCACTCTATTATTTTTAACTGTATGCAAGCTTTTTGATTTGACATTATCTGATTTATCAATTTTGATTTTGATTTTCTGAGCTATTAGAGTTCTATTGAGAAAATTGTGATCTGTGCCAATATCCCAGTTCCTCCTCTGTTTTCATCTGGTAATATCAGTTTCAGGTCTATATCAATGTCCCTGATTCATTTGAGTTTTTTTGTTGTTGTTTTTTTGGTTTTTTGTTTTTTTGCAGGGGAGTGTAGAACATGAGAGATAGAAGTCTAGTTTCAATCTGTTATATGTGGATATCTAGTTTTCCCAGCACCATTTGTTGAAGACATTGTCCTTTCTCCAAAGTATGTTTTTGGCAACTTTGTCAAGGATCAGTTGGCTATACATGCATGGGTTTATTTCTGGGTTCTTTATTTTACACCACTGGTCTATGCATTTATTTTTATGCCAATACCATGCTTTTATGTTAGGATGGCCTGGTAGTATGTTTTGAAATCAGGTATTGTGATGCCTCCAGCATTGCCCTTTTTGATTAGGATTATTTTGGTTATTCAGGGTCTTTTGTGCTTCCATATGATTTTTAGGATAGTTTTTCCCTAGTTCTGTGAAGAACGTGCTTGGCATTTTGATGGAGAGTACACTGAAATTATAAATTGTTTTCAGTATTATATCTATTTTAACATTTTCATTCTCCCAGTCTATGAACATGTGAGATCTTTTCACTTTCTAGTGTTTTCTTCTATTTCTTTCTTTACTGTTTGTAATATTCATTGTGAAGGTCTTTTACCTCCTTAACTGGATTTATTCCTGAGTATTTTGGTGGTTATTTTGAATGGTATTTCTTTCCTTACATTTTTTCATCATTGGGATAGAAGAAACTACTAATTTTTGTATGTTCATTTTGTATCCTACTATGTTACTGAATTTGTTAATCAGTTATGAAAATCAGTGTTTTCTTTAGGATTTTATATCAGCAAACAGTGATAATTTGACTTCTTCCTTTCAAAGTGTATGCTTTTTATTTCTTTCTCCTGCTTAATAGCCTAGTCTCTACTATATTGAATAATAATGGTGAAAATAGTCACCCTTATTCTGTTCCTGATCTTGTAGAAAATGTTTCAGTTTTTTTCCCATTATGTATGGTATTGGCTGTTGTTTTTTCACCTATAGCCCTTATAATGTTGAGGTATGGTCCTTCTATAGCTAATTTATTCAGGGCTTTTATTCAAAAATGAATGTTGAATTTTATCAAATAGTTTTATTGCATCTACCGTGATGATTCTGTAATTTCCATTCTCGATTTCTTGATTCTCTTTTGGTGCTCTATTGCATTTATTGATTTGTGTCCTACGGAACATCCTTGTATCCCTAGAATGAAACCAATTTGATCATTATGTATGATTTTTAAAAATGTGGTGTTCAATTCTATTGGCAAGTATTTTACTGAAAATTTTTGAATCTATATTCATCAGGGATACTGGTCTATAGTACTCTTTTGTTGTTGCATTCTTATCTGGTTTAGGTAGTAGGGTAATGCTAGATTTGTAGAATGGGTTTGGAAGGACGCCTTCACTTTATGTTTTGTGGAATAGTTTGAGGAGAATTGGAATTAGATCTTCCTTAAACGCCTGGTAAAATTCAGGTGTGAATTTATCTGGTCCTGGACTCTGTTGGAAAACTGTTTAAATTATTGATTCAAACTTGTTACTTGTTATCCTCTTGGTTCAGTTTCAGTAGGTCATATGTGTCCAGAAATCTGTTCATTGCTTCAATATTTTCCAATTTATTGGTATACAGTTTTCCAAATATCCTCTAATGATTCTTTGAAATCCGGTGGTATCTGTTGTAATATCTCTTTTTTATTGCTAATTTTTATTTATTTGGGTGTTCTCTCACTTGGTTTTGGTTAATTTAGCTAAAGGAATATCAATTATTTTTGTATTTTCAAAGAACCAACATTGTTTCATCAATACTTTGTATTATAGTTTTAGTCTCTATTTCATTCATTTGTACTCTGATCTTTATCACTTACTTTGTTCTACTGATTTGGGATTGGTTTGCTCTTGCTTTCCTAAGAATAGCAATGTATCATTAGGTTATTTGCATAAGATCTTTTCTCTTTGGCATTTGGAAGTTTAACCCAGGGGCACTTTACCACTGAGCTACAACCCCAGCCCTTTTTGTTTTTGTTTTGAGACAGGGTCTCACTAAGTTGCTTAGGGCCTTGGTAAGTTGCTGAGGCTGGTTTTGAACTTGTGATCCTCCTTCCTCAGCCCCTTGAGCCCCTAGGATTACAGGTGTGGGCCACCACACCTGTCATAAGATCTATTTTTAATAGATATTCATTGCTATAAACTTTCCCTGTTAGTATTGTTTTTGCTGTATCTGACAGATTCTTGTAAGTTGTGTTTCCATTTTCATGTGATTCAAGGAATTTTTAAATTTCCTCTCTGATTTTTTCAGTGACCTATTGTTTCTTCAGTAGTGTGTTGTTCCATCTCCATGTGTTTGTGTACTTTCCGCAGTTCTTCTTGCTGCTGATTTCTAGTTTCATTCCATTATGATCAGAAAAGATTCAAGAAATTACTTCAATATTTTTCAAATTTGCTAAGACTTATTTTGTGGCCTAATATATGGCTTATTTTAGAAAAAGTTCCATGTGCTGATGAAATGAATGTGTATTGTGCAGCTATTAAGTTGAATATTCTGCATGTGTCTTTAAGTCCCTTATCTATTGTATAATTTAGTTTGATGTTTGTTGGGGGTTTTTGTGTGTGAATGATCTATCTATTGTTGAGAGGGGAGTATGGAAGTCATCCACTCTTATTTTATTGAAAATAAAATCTCTCCCATATCTCTCCCTTTATGTGTAGCAGTGTTTCATTAAGTTAGGTGTTCTGAAAGGTGTAGTGACATATGCTTGTAATCCCAGCAACTCAGGAGACTGAGGCATGAGGATAAAAATTCAAGGCCAGACTCAGCTACTTAGCGAAATTTTGTCTCAAAAATAAAAATTAAAAAGGGCCGGAGTTATAGCACAGTGGTAGATTGTCCCTGGGTTCAATCCTTAGTACCAAAAAATTGGGTACTCTGATATTTGATACATAGTATTTATGATCATTTTCTATTCTCTTGGTGAATTGCTCTGGTGTGGTGTAGGCAGCAGAGTGTGTGTAGATAGCAGAGTATGTGGGGTACAACCTCTGTGGTTACTTCTATACTGTGCATGAAAGCCCCTATGAGGTGGTGAGATTTGATAATGACTATGTTGCTTGAAAGTGTTTCTGATACTGGCTGTTTTAACCATGGTGAAGGGCTTGAATCTTTTATCCTCTGTGTAGATATTAATGCAATTCCTGTTGTCTCATGTGGAGAGGTAAAGGCTAGGATCACAGTCCCTCATCTGTGGCACACTTTATTGAAGTGATCTTTCACTTCCCAAAATTGATCTCTGATTTCAGTTCTTACATCATCCTTTATGTCATGGGTTGGTTTAACTATGTACATTCTAAACTCCTGTGACATTTCTTCTACTGTGTTGTCAATGGATTCTCTTACTGGAGTATCTTGGTTTGTTTGGTGCACTTTTTCCCCTTGTTTTTTCATGTTGTTTATGTGTCTGCCCATCTTGCAGTGTGGATCTGAGACAGTTTCTACCCTGCAGACTTATAGTGTCCCTGAAGGTTTTCGGTACCTAACCTTTGAGGGGGAGACAAATAATCACAGCATGTAATGCAAACAATATACAGCCTTAAACCAAATAGCTCCCATTAAGTCTTCTACAGTTTTGTCACAATAAACAGAAATGATGTATTCAATTATTGACTACAATATAAACAGTTTGCAAAAGGGTTTACAATTTCAAATGGTGGACAAAGAGAGAACAGTTAGAAGTAAAAAATTATAGGAAGAGAGATAGTGGAATTAATAGTGGTTGGCTGTTAGCAAGAGAACAAAGAGAAAGAAAATCCAAGGAAACAGATAAGTGAGAGGGAAAATATATAAAAAGTATACATTTTTAAAAAAAATATTAAAAAGAAAAAAGTAAAAATAAAATAATACACAACAAAACTTTAATATACTATTCAGAAATCCCAGTCCTCAATAAACTGATGCATGAAAAATACTTGGTTTCAAAAATGGTAGAAATGTGCTTAAAAAAAAAGAATTAAAAAAGGATCTCAAAAATTGAAAAATTATTTCCATTGGAGTTCAAAAGTTTCTCAGCAGGTAAGTGGGGTTTCATGTACATGATGCTAGCTCCACCCTCAGGGTGGGTGGGTTTTCTAGGTATGCTCTGGTCCCTTTGCTGGGTGCCAATTGGCCTGGAAATTTTTTTTTTTTTGGTACCAGAGATTGAACTCAGGGGCACTCAACCACTGAGCCACATCCCCAGCCCTATTTTGTTTTATGCAGAGACAGAGTCTCACTGAGTTGCTTAGTGCCTCGCCATTGCTGAGGCTGGCTTTGAACTTGCGATTCTCCTGTCTCAACCTCCCAAAGTGCTGGGATTACAGGCATGCACCACCGTGCCCAGCTTGGTCTGTAGATTTAAAAAAAAAAATTTAAATGTTGATAGACCTTTCTTTTATCCATGTATTATATGCACTGCTGAGAAATCGAACCCAGAGCCTCATACATGCTAGGCAAGTGCTCTACCACTGAGCCACAACTCCAGCCCTGGTCTGGAGATTTTAAGTTGGTGCACCTCAGGGCCCAGCAATTGCCAGTCCGCACAGGAAGACTGCACCTCAGGGATCTCCTTTGTGTTCTACTTGTGTGGTGTAGGAGTCTACTCTTGGCCCCTTATGTGGCCTGTGAACCACACAATTTCTAGTTTCTGATTTAGTTTCCAAAGTCAGTCTCTCTCACACCCACATGTCCAGATTCCTGGTTAAGTGTTTCTCTCCCAGCCCATCCTAAGAGCTGGGCACCAGGACCTGTGAACCCATTGCAGAGCTGTGTGCTGTATCTTGCAGGTCTGGCTGCTAAGAGGTATGTGGAGCCCAGCCATGTCTGGGGCTCAGTTGTTCTGTGTCTGGTGGACCAAGGCCAAGCACTGAGGCCAACAGGCCAGCAAAGGTCCATGTGATGGGGCTAGATGGGCCTAGGGAGGGGTTGGTAGACTGGGGACAGTGGAGCCAGAGGGCCCTATTGTGTCCTGAACTGATGTTGTACCTGGCAGGTCCAGGGGACTGGTGGATGCTAGATTGAAGAGGGAGTCAGTGACCAGGTTGGGACTGGGACTTGGCCAGTGCAGGCCTGAGTGGGACCTTGAATCCAGTGGGTGCCAGACTGGCTGGCTGGGCCAACTGAGAGCAAAATGTCCTCCCACACTCTTCCAACATTCTGACCCACTGTAGCCAGCCCCTTCAGTCTCTGCCAGGCTCAGGACTCAGGGAGCTAAGGATAGCCTGGATCTTTCTAGCCTCTCTAACCTGTGCTCCCCTGTTGAAATGCTCCCAGTTTCTGACTTTTCACAGGATTTCTAGGTCCAGACAGGCCCACTCAGACCTAGCTGCAAACTCACGGATCTGGGTTTCAGTTTCCAAAGGCAACACCCACTGTAGTTCCAAGATTGCTCCTGGATTGGGAAGGATTGACTTTAAAAAAAAAAAAAAAAAAAAAAAACCTCTCCACCAGAGTTTAATATCCAACTAATGAGTCAAGCAGTCTGTGGTTTGGCTAGGGCAGACTGCCCCTCCAGTCTCAGGATTTTTCACTTTAATCCTCAGAGAGAGGTTGTAAGAATATGCCATGGATGTGCCTGGACATGCCATGGACTTACTGGGCTGCTGGCCATAAGGAACAGCAGCCAGTGACTTGCTTAGTATGTCTTCTTACAATTGATGGGGGCTGTAAAAGGCACCTAACCATAGGCCTACCATTGATAGAGAGCTTAGCCCATGCAATGGAGGGCTGCAAGGGGCACCTAACTATAGGCCTACAATCGATAGGGAGCTCAGCCCATGTAATTGACAAGGGGGCAGTGAGGAGCACCTAACAGCAGGCCTACTGGTTACAACTGATAGGGGGCTCAGCCCATGCACATGTGCAAAAGAAGGCCCAGTTGCAATTATACTATCTCACTGGACATAACCAATGGACATTGGCTTTTGTAACCAATCACCAGCCCACACCACCAACTCAGCCCACACCACCAACTTGGCCCACACCACCAACTTGGAACTGCTTTTAAGCTGCTTGCCTGGTCACATTTTTGCTCCAAGGACATCAGTGAGACTGGCCACCTTGCTGTCTGTCCCTGGATCAGACAGCTAAAGAGAACCACCAGACAAGGACAATGTCTGTTCTTTAGCTAAGATAAGTCACCTGGCATTGGAGGTACTTTGGGGCTCGTGGTTGCCCTAGGATTGTGTGAATTAATTCTACTGTTTAGTTGTCCTAGGATTATATGAATTAATTGTAATGTTTAGTTGCCCTAGGATTGTGTGAATTGCAGGTAGTGTTTAATTGCCCTAGGATAGTGTAACTTACCTGTAGTGTTTGATTAATGTTTATCGAATGCTAGTTGGGGTGCTCCAGCACACTCAATACTTTTTTGCATTAATTATATTTGATGATTGTTGTGATTGAACATACACTTGCATTTAAAGACAATCCACCTCCGAGTAATTATTAATTACACAAGCCGCTCGTGACAGAGATCCTATTCTATTTGAGTTCTCTGTAGCTGAGCTCGGGGAAATGCTAAGTCACATTAATCCAACATCTTTTCCCTTGATAAAAACCAATCTCTTAACCAGGCTCTGAACCTGCTAGTCAGCAGCACCTGTGTACTGTGTGTGGGCCTCAGGTGTGAGCAGTCTGCCCTGGCCAACTGTGGCGAGACCTTTGCAAAGCCCTCCCTTCAGAGAGGCAGGTGTTATGATTTGGATATGAGGCATTCCTCAAAAGCTCATGTGTGAGACAATGCAAAAAGGTTTGGAGGAGAAATGGTTGGGTTTTAGCCTTAACTTAATCAGTGAATTAATCCCTGATGGCATTAACTGAGTGGTAACTGGAGGCAGGTGGAGCATGGCACGAGGAAGCAGGAAATGGGGCGTGCCTTCTGGTATATATTTGTATCTGGCACATGGCTACACCTCTCTCTGCACACTGAGTGAGCTGCTTCCTTCTGCAATGCTCTTCTGCCTTGATGTTCTGCCTCATCTGGAGCCCTGAGGAATAAAGCCAGCCTCCTATACACCAAGACCTCTGAAACCGTGAGCCTTCACATTTTTCCTACTGTAAAATTTTTCTGGTTGGACAGTGAAAAAGCTGACTAAAACACGGGACCTCCCATTTGGCACCAGGGACCAGCAGGCTGCTTGGTGTTCCTACTCTCTGCTCTACATTGCCCATAAAGCTGACCCGCGTCACTGACTAGGATTATCTGCTTGCCATTTTGCTTTGGTGGAAGCAGCAGAGCTAGGTGGAAGTACAGGATGGCAGTGGCCATGCCTTGGTCCTATCTGCGGGTGGCAGTGGTGTGCTCCAATAACCAGAACAGGAGCATGGAGGCGCACAGCCTCCTCAGCAAACGAGGATTCAATGTCCGGTCCTTTGGAACAGGAGCTTTTGTGAGGCTTCCAGGACCGGCACCTGGCATACAAAATGTTTACGATTTCAGAACCACATATGATGAGATGTACCAGGACCTTCTTAAGAAGGACGTACAACTCTATACACAGAATGGCGTTTTACATATGTTGGACAGAAATAGGAGAATCAAGCCCCGGCCAGAAAGGTTCCAGGACTGTGAAGATCGCTTTGATCTGATCCTCACCTGTAAAGAAAGAGTCTATGACCAGGTGCTGGAAGTTCTACATTCCAGAAAACGGGAAACCTCCCAGCCAGTGCATGTGATCAACGTGGACATCCAGGACAACCATAGAGAGGCCACCCGGGGAGCGCTGCTTATCTGTGAGCTCTGCCATTGTATCCTGCACTTGCATGACATGGAGAACCAGATCGATGCTCTGCTGCAAGCTTTCCGGGAGAAGACTGGCAGGGCTTTCCTGCATACTGTCTGCTTTTACTGAAGAGGGCTGCCCTGCACCACCAAAGCAAACTCCTAGAGCTTTTTTTTTTTTTTTTTTGGTGAGGGAAACCGGGGATTGAACTCGGGGGCACTCATGACTGAGCCACATCCCCAGCCCTATTTTATATTTTTATTTAGAGACAGGGTCTCAGTTGGTTAGCAGCTCACTTTTACTGTGCCTGGCTTTGACTCCCGATCCTCTTGCTCAGTCTCCCGAGCAGTTTTCTTTTGTTAATATATTTTCTTCCTGATATATTTTTTAGGTAATTAGCCAGTGGACTATGGTATTATGCAGACATTATATATGAAAAGAGAAGATGCATATACATGCCAGATAAAAATCAGTCACTTGTTGTCCCATTTTTATTTATGAAAAGGATATAGATTATAAAAGGTTTTTGTTCATTAACCAAAATATATAATGATTCCCCCCAACATGTGTTTTTATTTATTCCTGCCTTTCCCTTTTTGCCCCTCCTAACTTCCTGCATTAAAGTATTAAATAAGTACTTAACTAAAGCAATGGGTTATATCATATTAGGAAGGAACCTGGCCCATAAATAAATAGATGCCAATAAATAGATGCCTCTTTTTTAATAAATTTGTTCTGATTAGTTATACATGCCAGTAGAATGCATTTTGATGCCTTATACACAAGTGGAACATGACTTCTTCCTCTGGCTGTACATGGTGCAGAGTCATAACAGTTACCATACATGCATGTAGGGTGATAATGTCTCATTCCACCATCCTTCCCATCCCCACACCCTTTCCCCTCCCCTCCCCTCTGCACAATCCAATGTTCCTTCATTCTTCTTGACCCTCACCCCTATTATGGATCAGCATCCACTTATCAGAAAACATTCGGCCTTTGCTCTTTGGGGTTTGGCTTATTTTGCTTAGCATATTTTCCAGCTCCATCCATTTACTTGCAATTGCCATAATTTCATTCAACTTTAAGGCTTAGTAATATTCCATTGTGTATATGTACCACATTATCCATTCACCTGTTGAAGGGTACCTAGGTTGGTTCCACAGTGTAGCTATTGCAAACTGAGCTGCTATAAACATTGAAGTGGCTGTGTCACTATAGCATGCTGATTGTCATTTGGGCATGCTTATATCTTTAAAACAATCTTTTATCTGGGAATACAAATATAATTACATAAGATATCCTCCAGTCAATACCTAACTTTGAATGAGGCATTCCATAATATGCACATATTTCAAAACATTTTGTAAACCATAAATACATACCCACTTTGTCAATTGAAATAAAGGACTGTGGATATAGCTAAATGCTGGGCTAAATGCTGGAGTGCTTGCCTA
>CM053417.1:31294725-31338931 GCA_028644305.1 Xerus rutilus
AACAATCTTTTATCTGGGAATACAAATATAATTACATAAGATATCCTCCAGTCAATACCTAACTTTGAATGAGGCATTCCATAATATGCACATATTTCAAAACATTTTGTAAACCATAAATACATACCCACTTTGTCAATTGAAATAAAGGACTGTGGATATAGCTAAATGCTGGGCTAAATGCTGGAGTGCTTGCCTACCATATGAGGCCCTGGGTTCAGCACTACAAAAGGAGGAAGGGATGAAGGGAGAGGAGGGAGGGAGGGAGGAAAGAGGGAAAGGAAGAAAGAAATGATAAGTATGTATTTCATGCTGGTTATATTGTTTGCTCCTCCAGATGACTTCACCCTTCTAACATCCTGCTCTATGCCCCAAAAGATAGTTTGTCAATTCAGCTAGGTTGAACCACAGTCCCCAGGATTTCTGTTGTGAACTACCAATGGGAATTCCCTCATTAGAACTGAAGAGAAGGCAGGCAGTTGCTATTTTATAGAAAACACACCTTATCTGAATTATTCAATCAAAGGCTAACCTAGGTACTGCTGTGAGGGTATTTTGCAGTTGCAATTAAAGTCTCTAATTAGTTTCTGTTGAGTAAATCAAAAGAAAGACTGTTAGAACCTGGCCTAATCAGATGGAAGCCCTTTAAAAGGAAGGCTAAGCCCTCCCTGAGACTAGAAACAGCAGGAAGAAATTAAACGTTTCTACATTTAGGGATCTTCACAGGGTTGTGGCTGATTTGCTGACTGTTGGACTGAAGTAGTGGTTGAGTCTGGAACTGCTCTGCCTTTTCCCTGGACCTTCCTTCAATTTCTTCAGCTCCTGTTTGAGGGATTCTACTTCTTGTGATCTTCCCTTCCTGGTTGCATGCCCTGTGGACTTTGGACCTGAGAATTGATTGGGTAAGAAGATTCCTGATAATAAGCCCCCTACACACACAAGTGATTTTGTGTATGTATTTGTGTGTGTGGATTTCTCATTGGTTCTGCTTCTCTGGTTGAACATCAACTACATACCTTACTTGAGAGGCTCAGTAGCATAAATAAATTCAATGGGCTTCTCTGATTTCTGGTGGTAGATTAGAAGAAGGATAAGTATGATGATATACAGGATTTATTTCTATTTATTTATTTTCTTTGTTCTCTGATTTATGGTGGTAGATTAGAGAAAGGAAAAGTATGATTTTATAGAGAATTAATCCCTCTTTATTTTCTTGCCCTGACACCTTTCCTGCAAGTTGCTACAGACAAATTTATGTACCTTGGCCATGTCGTCCTTGAGATTGCCCTTATATACATGGCTTTCCCTCCTCCTTGCTTTAGGCCTGGAAGTAATCATCACTGTGCCCAGTTTGCAGAGATTTTTAATTAGATATAATCCCATTTGTCTACTTTGCTTTTTATGTGGTGCTAGAGATCAAAGCCAGCTAAGTAAGCACTCTGCCACTAAACTATATCCCCAACCTTTCTCCCCTTTTGTTTTCTATGCTTTGAGGTCTTATCTAAATAAATTGTTGCCCATTCCAATGACCCAAAGCATTTCCCCTATGTTTTCATCTAGCAGTTTCATGGGTTTAGGTCTTAAATGTAAGTTATTAATCATTTTAAGTGGTATTTTGCAACCGATGAAAGGGGTCTAGTTTCATTCTTCCATATATGCAATTCTTCTAGCACCATTTATTGAAAAGACCATCCTTTCTCTGATATGTTTTCTTAACACATTTGTTGTAAACTAGTTGGCTGGAGATGTGTGGGTTTTATTGTAGCCTCTCTATTCTGTACTAATAGTCTGTGCATCTGCTTTCATGTCAATGATATGCTGTTTTGATTATAGGTTTGTAGTATATTTCAAAGTTAAATAGTATAATGCCTCCAGCTTTGCTCTTTTTGCTCAAGAGGACTTTGACTATTCAAGGTGTTTTTTGTGGTTTCATACAAATTTTAAGATTGTTTTATTAGTTCTGTGAAGAATTTAATTTGTATTTTGATAGAAAATTCATTGAGTCTGTAGATTTTGGGGGGTACTATGGGCATTTTAACATTGATCCTTCCAAGCCATGGGCATGGGATGTCCTTTCATTTTTGTCCTTTTCAATTTATGTCACCAAAAATGAAACATATCATTTATAGTTCATTGTAGAAAAATTTTACCTCTTTAGTTAAATTTATTCCTGGGTATTTTATTTTTTGTAGGTATTACAAATGAGATAATTCACTTGATTTCTATTTCAGGTTATTTGCTACAGGCATTTAGTAATGCTACCAATTTTTTGGGTTGATTTTTTTTCATCCTGCAGTTTTGACGAATTTGTTTACTTGAATAGATTTTTGGTGAAGTCCTTGGGTTTTTTATTGGTAAGATCATGTCATCTATGAACAGTGATAATTTGACTTCCCCATTTCCAATTTAGATGCTCCTCTTCTCTCTCTCTCTTTCCTTATTGCTCTGGCTAGGGCTTCCAGTACTATGTTGAAGAAATGGGTAAAAGTGGACATTCTTATCTCAGATACTAGAGAGAAAGCTTTCAGTTTTTCCCCACCCAGTATGTAATAGCTGTTGGCTTATTACATATGACCTTTATTACACTGAGGTACCTAATGTCCTTCTATACCTAATTTGTTTTTATCATTAAGTAATTTTGAATTTTATCAAATGCCTTTTCAGCATCTATTGAAATGGTCCTATGGTTTTATCCTTCATTTCATGGATAGATGTGGTGTATATTTATTGATTTATATATATTGAATCATTTATTACAGGTATAAATTCCATTTGTTTATGGTATTTTTTTTTTTGGTGCCAGGGATTAAACCCAGGGGAGCTTAACCATTAAGCCTCATCATGCCCAGCCCTTTTAGATTTTTGAGAGAGGGTCTTGCTAAGTTGCTGAGGCTGGCTTTCAACTTGCAATCCTCCTGCCTCAGCCTACTGAGCTGTTGGGATTACATGTGTAATTACCAGTTTTAGACCTATTCAGTTTTTCTATTCATAACTTATTCTTGGTAGGCTTTCTTTCTAGAATTTTTTTGTTTAATCTGGCTTATATAATTTGTCATATTTGTAAACTGTTTTTAGCTTATTGATTATTCATGAAATCTTTTGCAGGCCAGTATATTTATACAAAATTATTTTGGTGAAATAGTTTTATCATAAGATTTTTCCAAATTTTCACTATACTCTATCAATTTCTTTCCTCAATTGCAGACCACAATGTGTTTGAAATGAACACAAATCAAGGAATAAGGATATAAAAATGTAGAAAATGAGGGATACTGTATCTATCCCCTTTACACATCCTGTTAGTCAAATGAGGTATTTTCTTATTTTAGTATGTTTTAGTTGTAGATGGACACAATACTTTTATTTTTATGTGGTGCTGAGGATTGAATGCAGTGCTTCACTTGTGGGATGTAAGCGCTCTACCACTAAGCTACAACCCCAACCCCTCGAATGAGGGGTTTATTATTTTCTATAAATAATTTTCTCTCTATAGTATGTACTAACCTACACTATTTGGATGCACAAAAACACATACAAAATACATATAGGTGAACAATATATGTGTGTATTATGTGTACATGTTACTATATAAAATATTAAGGTGTTTTATATTTCACATAAAATATTATAAATTATATAATTATTTTAAATATATTTATAATGTATTTTAGATAGAATGACAGCCCTATTGTCATTCAAGTTATTCCTTCTGGCTTAAGATACCCTTATTTTTTGAATATTGTTTGGATACCTTTCATTAGTTTTTGGATACCACTATAGTTTTTTACAAGAGTTTTATTTTTCACTTATCCACCTTATGGTTAGAGTTCCTTGTATATCAAGTGGTTCTGAGGTACATGTGAATAATTTTACAACTAAGTTTTTATATATCTTTTGTTTTATTTATGATTAAGTTATGAATGTACATCATCATAAACATTTCTGAAGGATCCTTAGGTGTGTTGGGATTGCTGCTTTTTGAGTAGACTTAGAGATCAAAGATGAGGATGCCACAAAATAAGTGGAGAATTTGGGGATTTAAGTTTTTGGCTTATGCTTTAGAAGCTTGATAACCCAGAACAATTTGCATTGTCTATAGATTTATTGTGTTTCTCATTCTTACTAGAAAATAGTATCTACTTGAACATAAATTATCAAGATTAAGGAGATGAGCTATAATATTTCTTAGATATAATGCAGGCTTTGATAAATATGAATTTATTTCTCCATGATAATCTTCCTAGTCTCTAAACGTGCTTTCTGTCTGCATAACTCACCACTACAGAGCCTGTGAAACCATATGGGTTTCTTGGCTGATGAGCTAGGGTTTCGTTTTTATCATCATCTTTCTCACCAAGAAGTATTACTAAAGTCGAGCGTGGTGGCACCTGCCTGTAATCCCTGCACTTTGGGAGGCTGAGACAGGAGAATTGCGAGTTCAAAGCCAGCCTCAGCAATGGCGAGGTGCTAAGCAACTCAGTGAGACCCTGTCTCTACATAAAACACAAAATAGGGCTGGGGATGTGGCTCAGTAGTCAAGTGCCCCTGAGTTCAATCTCCAGTACCAAAAAAAAAAAAGGGTATTATTGAGTGAGTACTCATGGGACACGACACAATGCAGAGATAGTCTAATCACAATAGGCAAATCAGTTATCCCTGAAGCCCTTAATCTATGAGAGAGGAAGCTAAATTGTGCGTGTGGGTGAATATCTTGTCACTTAGTTGGCTTTTCCTGGGTAAGCCTAGGGCTGGTCATCAATAAAATATAATGATGCTTTCCTTAGGATTTTATAGAGAAACAAGAAACTGCCACTGATATTTTGCACATTAGAGGTATTAGTTATTGCTATCTCCTGGTCCTATACTGCCTTCTGTAATCTGGTTATATTAAGTGGCTTATTGTTGATTATGGATGGCATTTTCCTTTATCTTCTATTTCTTCCACTTTTGTTGTATTCTAGACATTGTGTCATTCATTTATTTGATGTTCTACACTGTGCAAAACTAATTTATAGTATCAGAACATCTGATACTAATTTATAATTTAAAATAGTTTATAGTACCAGAAGTCAGAAAGTGGTTGCAAACTGAGTGGGGAAGATTTGACTACAAAAGTTCTCAACAGAAATTTCTTTAATATATTTTATAACATATTAAGAACTTTGGAAACTACAAGATAATATTATTGTACTTATTTCCCAGAAAGTTTACTCTGTCTTGCAGTTGGGGTTAGGATTGATCATTCACATTTCATCTAAAGTAAATTTAAAATAAGTATGGTACAGAGCTATAATTAGATTGAGTTTATCTATAATAATTTTAATCTCCAACCTCCTGAGATGTCACTGCTTGTGGTTGTGAGAAATTGAAGGAGCTTGAATTTGGTCTTTACTTTCAGATATTTTGGGTTCAAACATGAAATAAACTCTAAAAGGTGTCAAAATCAAATCAGTATGAAAATGTGCAGGAATACATCTACACATATTCATACTACTGGAGGAAATTTTCTTAAAGATGAAAGGGAAATTCTTGCATAATTTTTCCTGTTTTTATTGAATAATTTCTATACAGTAAATGGTTAGTTCTTATGTGTTTAATGGAATCTGACAATTTTATACATCTACACGGCCACCACAGAAAACAAGTTATAGAACATAATCTGTCATAGCAGATATTTCTGTTGAGACCTTTTTAGTCAAACTTCCCCACTCAATTTGCAACTACTTTTTGCCTTTTGAGACTACAAATTTGTTTTGCCTATTCTAGAACTCCACATAAATAGAATATCATGGCATGTAGCTGTGCTTTTTTGTAACAAAACACAGAATAATGATGGCAAGTTTCATCTCGTTATTTGATTTGTTCCTATTTTTTTGCTGACTTGTAATTCATTATCAAAATCACTATTTTTATCCTGTCTCCTGTTGAACATTATGGTTGTTATGAATAAATCCATTATGAATAAATATATATTTTGTAGACATGTTATTATTTCTCTTGAATAAAAACCTAGGAATGGAATTATTTTGTCATGGATTAGATATATGTCTAACTTTAAGGAAACCACCAATTTTCCAAAGTGATTTTTACAATTTCACAT
The DNA here is from genome assembly GCA_028644305.1 of Xerus rutilus. Taxonomy (NCBI): domain Eukaryota; kingdom Metazoa; phylum Chordata; class Mammalia; order Rodentia; family Sciuridae; genus Xerus; species Xerus rutilus. Next base: position 31,300,826 of record CM053417.1, read on the forward strand.
TCCAACCGGCCATATGTGAGATCTCCACTTGCTATGTATTCTTAGAAAAATATAATGTTGTCATGCTTTTTCATTTTGTCTGGAAATATTAACTATTGTGGTTTTAATTTGTATTTCCTGAAAATGAATTGATTGTCTTTTCATTTGCTTTGTACTTATTAGTCTTTCATATCTTTATAATGTTTCTGTTCAAGTCTTTTTGTCCATTCTTATTAGGTTGTTTTCTTTTTTACTTTGTTTTGCAAGAATTTGTAAAAATACTAAATGAGTCTTTTCAGATGTGTATTCTATGAGTATCTTTTTCTGTGTGTTAGGCTTACATTTTATTAATGATGTCTTGTCATAAGGAAAGATGTAAGTTTTATGATGACCAAATTATCTAGTTTTTGTTGGGGTTATTTATTTTTCTACTAGTAAAATATTTACATCAAGGCCATAAAGGTAATCTATTTTATTCTATAAAATTGGTATTTATGTGTATTCCAGGGGTTATTCATGATCCATTATTTTGTGATTAGAGTGAAATAGGGATCACTTTTCTTTTTTCCCCATTTAGCTTTTCATTTGTTTCAGTACCGTTTGGGAAACAAAATCATCCATTCCAGGTTGAATTGACATGGTGCCTTGATAAAAAATCAATGTAACTGTATATTTGTGATTCTGCATCTGGATTCTGTTATATTCCATTTATCTATGTCTTTCCTTATACCAACACCACAGTATTTTTATTACTGTACCTTTATAGAAAGTCTTGAAATCAGGTAGTTAAATCTTCCAACATTTTTTTCAAAACTGCTTTTACTATTCAAACTATTTTACTATTCATTGGCATATGTATTATTAAACCATATTATAAGTTTCTATGAAAAGCCTGCTAGAATTTTGATTGGCATTGGATTAAATGTATAGATCAATTTGGGAATAATGAATATGTTAACAATTGTGAATCTTCTGACCCAAGAACATGATATAGCTTTCCATTAATTTACGTTGTCTTTTGCATCTTTTAGAAATATTTGGTATTTTGGGCTGGAGATAATCTCAGTGCTCAGTGTAGATCATTTGCGTAGCACATGAGGCTCTGGGTTTTATCCCCAGCACTGTGCACACACACAAAAGAAATATTCAATACTTTTCAGTTTTGAGGACTGGGATGTTTTTAAAGATGCATTTCTAGGTATTTGATGTAATTCCTAACTTTTTATTTTGAAGTAATTATGGATTCACAAGAAGTCACAAGGAAATACATGGGGAAGTTCCATGCACCATTCCCCAAGCTTATTCCTATATGTACATCTTGCATAATTATAGCACATTATCAAAATCAGGTAATTTATGATGGTACGAACCACAGAGCTTATTTAGATTTCATCAAATATATATGCACTCATGTGTATGAGTATGCATGCATATGGCTCTATAAAATTTGAATAAAACTAACTTTGTGTAATTACTGGAATCAATGAAAAGAACTAACTACACCAGCATAGCAAGATCCCCTTGTAGACACACTCACTTTAACGTCACCGTTTCTAGTAATAGGTAACTATCAATCATTTCTCCATCTTTGTAATTATGAATATTCTAGAAATAGAATCATGCAATATAAATTTTTTGAGATTGTACTTCTTTATTCAGTATAATTGCCTTCAAATTGTTGGGCATATCAAAATTTTTAAATTGCTGTGTAGTATTCCATGGTATGCATGTATTATATTTTGAGTGACCATTTACTCATGAAAAGACATCTACACTACCTCCAGTTTTAGGCTGTAATGAATAAATATGCTCTGAATATTTATGTATAGGTTTTTGTGAATACATGAGTTTTAATTTCCCTGGAATAAATGCTCATGAGTGCAATTTTGGGTTCATAGAGTAATGACATGTTTAGTGTTACAAGAATCTGCCAAGCAGGGTGAGGTGGCACAGGCCTGTAATCCCAGAACTTTGGGAGGCTGAGGCAGGAGAATTGTGAGTTCAAAGTCAGCCTCAGCAACAGCGAGGCACTAAGCAACTCAGACCCTGTCTCTACATAGAACACAAAATAGGGCTGGGGATGTGGCTCACTGGTTGAATACCCCTGAGTTTAATCCCCAGTACCAAAAAAAAGAATCTGTGAAACTCTTTTCAAGGGTGGCTGTACTACTTTACCAACTACAATGTGCAAGAAATTGGTAATTTGCATATAGTTGGCATTTGGTGTTTGCATTATTAGAATTTTTTAATCACTCTGAGGACTGTGTAGTAACATTTCAGTGTGATTTAAATTTACATTTCCATAATGGCTAACAAGTTTGAATATCTATTCATGTGCTCACTTGCCATTTGTATACTTTCTATGGTAAAATTTCTATTCATATCTTTTGCCCATTTTCTAAAGTAATTGTTTGCAATTTAATGCTGACTTTTGAGAGCTCTGTTCTTGATACAAGTCATTTCTCAGATATGTAATTTTATTTTTAAGTTTATTTATTCTACTTAGGTATACATGATAGTGTGCATTTTGATTCATTTTACACAGATGGAGCACAACTTTTCATTTCTCTGGTTGTATGTGATGTAGAATCACAACATACATGCAGTCATACATAAAGCTAAGGCTATGATGTCCATCATATTCCACCACCTTTACTGTCCCCCTGATCCCTCCCATCCCTGTGACCAAAGTTCCTCCATTCTTCCCATGTCCTCCCCTACAATATGGATCAGCATCCACTTATCAGAGAGAACATTCGGCATTTGGTTTTTGGGGATTGGCTTACTTCACTTAGCATGATATTCTCCAATTCCATCCATTTACCTGCAAATGCCATAATTTTATTCTCTTTTATTGCTGAGTAATATTCCATTGTGTATATATACCACAGTTTCTTTATCAATTCATCTATCAAAGGCATCTAGGTTGGTTCCACAGTTTAGCTATTGTGAATTGAGCTGCTATAAACACTGAAGTGGCTGTGTCACTGTAGTATGTTGTTTTTAAGTCTTCTGGATATAGACTAAGTGGGATAGCTGAGTCAAATGGTAGTTCCATTCCAAGTTTTCTAAGGAATCTCCATAATACTTTCCAGATTGGTTGTGCCAATTTGCAGTCCCACCAGCAATGTATGAGTGTGCCTTTTCCCCCAGAGCCTTGAAAACACTTATTGTTGTTTATATTCTTGATAATTGCCATTCTGACTGGTGTGAGATGAAATCTTATGGTAGTTTTGATTTGCATTTCTCTAATTGCTAGAGATGTTGAACATTTTTTCATATGTCTTGATCGATTGTATACCTTCTGTGAAGTTTTTGTTCAGCTCCTTGGCCCATTTATTGATTGGGTTGTTTGGGGTTTTTTTTGTGTGTGTGTTAAGATTTTTGAGTTCTTTATATATACTGGAGATTAGTGCTCTACCAGATGTGCATGTGGCAAAGATTTGTTCCCAGAATATCGGCTCTCTGTTAGCTTCATTGATTGTTTCTTTTGCTGAGAAGAAGCTTTTTAGTTTGAATCCATCCCATTTGTTGATTCTTGATTTTACTTCTTGTGCTCTAGGAGTCTTGTGAAGGAAGTATGGTCCTAATCCGACATGATGAAGATTTGGGCCTATTTTCTCTTCTGTTAGTTGTTGGGTCTCTGGTCTGATTCCCAGGTCCTTGATCCACTTTGAGTTGAATTTTGTGCATGGTGAGAGATAGGGGTTTAGTTTCATTTTGCTGCATATGGATTTCCCGTTTTCCCAGTACCATTTGTTAAAGAGGCTATCTTTTCTCCAGTGTACATGTTTGGCTCCTTTGTCTAGTATAAGACACCTGTATTTAAATATGTTCATCTCTGTGTCTTCTATACCATTGGTCTACATGTCTATTTTGGTGCCAGTACCATGCTGTTTTTGTTACTATAGCTTTGTAGTATAATTTAAGTTCTGGTATTGTGATGCCTCCTGCTTCACTCTTCTTGCTAAGGATTTCTTTGGCTATTCTGGGTCTCTTCTTACAAATGAATTTTATGATTACCTTTTCTATTTCTATAAGGAATGACATTGGGATTTTAATTGGAAATGCAATGAATTTATATAGTGCTTTGGGTAGTATGGCAATTTTGACAATATGGATTCTGCCTATCCAGGAGCATGGGAGACTTTCTCATCTTCTAAGGGCTTCAATTTCTTTCTTTAGTGCCTTGTAGTTTGCATTGTAGAGGTCTTTCACCTCTTTTGTTACATTGATTCCCAAGTATTTTATTTTATTTTTTTGAGGCTATCGTGAATGGGATAGTTTTCCTAATTTCTCTTTCAGAGGGTTTATCACTGATGTATAGAAATACAATTGATTTATGGGTGTTGATTTTATATCCTGCTACTTTGATGAAATCATTTATTAATTCTAGAAGTTTTCTGGTAGAATTTTTTGGATCATGTCATCTGCAAATAATAGTTTGAATTCTTCTTTTCCTATTCATATCCCCTTAATCTTTTTCATCTAATTGCTCTGGCTAGTGTTTCAAGGACTATGTTGAATAACAGTGGTGAAAGAGGGCATCCTTGTCTTGTTCCCGATTTTAGAAGTAATGTTTCCAATTTTTGTCCATTTAGGATGATGTTGGCCTTAGGTTTAGCACACAGAGCTTTTATTATGTTGAGGTATGTTCCTACTATCCCTAGTTTTTCTAGTGTTTTGAACATAAAAGGGTGCTGTATTTTGTCAAATGTTTTCTCTGCATCGATTGATAAAATCATATGACTCTTATCTTTAAGTCTATTGATGTGATGGATTACGTTAATTGATTTCTGTATGTTGAACCAGTCTTGCATCCCTGGAATGAACACCACTTGATCATGGTGCACTATTTTTTAAATGTGTTTTTGTATGCGATTTGCCAGAATTTTATTGAGAATTTTTGCATCTATGTTCATCAGGGATATTGGTCTGAAATTTTCTTTCTTTGATGTGTCTCTGTCTGGTTTAGGAATCAGGGTGATATTCACCTCATAGAATGAGTTTGGAAGGATTCCCTCCTTTTCTATTTCATGAAATAGTTTGAGAAGTATTGGTATTCTTCTTTGAAGGTCTTGTAGAACTTGGCTGAGAATCCATCTGGACCTGGGCTTTTCTTGGTTGGCAGGCTCTTAATGGCGTCTTCTATTTCCTTACTTGAAATTGATCTGTTTAAGTTGTGTATGTCCTCTTGGTTCAGTTTGGGTAGGTCATGTCTCTAAAAATTTGTCGGTGTCTTCAGGGTTTTCTATTTTACTGGAGTATAAATTTTCAAAGTAGTTGTTGACTTTTTGTTCTTTTGATGAATGAGCTTAATGCAATGAACTTTCCTCTTATCACTGCCTTCATAGTGTCCCAGAGATTTTGATATGTTGTAGTGGAGTTTTCATTTACCTCTAAGAATTTTTTTATCTCCTCCCTGATGTCTTCTTTTATCCATGTGTCATTCAACAGTGTATTGTTTAGTTTCCAGGTGTTGGAGTAGTTTCCATTTTTTAATCTGTCATTGATTTTTAATTTTATTCCATTGTAGTCAGATTGGATGCAGGGTAGTATATCTATTTTTTTTTGTATTTGCTAAGACTGGCTTTATAACATAACATATGATTTATTTTGGAAAAGGATCCATGTGCTGCTGAGAAAAAAGTATTCACTCATTGATGGATGGAATACTCTATATATGTCTGTCAAGTCTAAATTATTGATAGTTTTATTGAGTGCTATGGTTTCTTGATTTAGTTTTTATTTGGATGATATATCCAGTGGTGAGACAGCTGTGTTAAAGTCATTCAGTATATTGTGTTGTGGTCTATTTGATTCTTGTAGTTGAGAAGGATTAGTTTGATATACTTAGAAGCCCCATTGTTTGGAGCATAGTTATTTATGATTGTTATGTCTTATTGATGTATGATTCCCTTAAGAAGTATGAAAATGTCCCTTATCCCTTTTCACCAGCTTTCGTTTGAGGTCCACTTTATCTGATATGAGGATGGATACTCCTGCTTGTATACAGGGTCCACATGAGTGATATGTTTTTTCCTACCCTTTCACTTTCAGGCTGTGGATGTCTCTTCCTGTGAGAGGAGTCTCCAGAAGGCAGCATATTGTTGGGTCTTTTTTTTAAAAATCCAGTCTGTCAGTCTATGTCTTTTAATTGGTGCATTTAGGCCATTCACATTCAGGGTTATTATTGAGATATGGTTTGTATTCCTGATCATTTTGGTTTATTTTTTGTTTTTACCTTGATTTGGTTTCTCCTTTGATTGCCCCCCACCTTTTTTTTAGTGTAGTTCCTCTTTTTGTTTATTTTTATTGTTGGTTGTCATTTCCTCCTCATGGAATATTTTGCCAAGAATTTGTGTAGTGTAGGCTTTCTTGCTGTAAATTCTTTTAACTTTTGTTTATCTTGGAAGGTTTTTATTTCATCATCAAATCTGTAGCTTAATTTTGCTGGATATAAGATTCTTGGTTGGCATCCATTTTTTTTCAGAGCTTGGTATATGTTGTTCAATGATCTCTAGGCTTTGAGGATCTGGATTCAAAAATCTGAGATAAGAATTGCTCTCCCCTTATATGTAATCTAATTCCTCTCTCTTGTGGCCTTTAAAATTCTATCCTTATTCTGTATGCTGGGCATTTTCATTATAATGTGCCTTGGTGTAGATCTGTTGTAATTTTGTACATTTGGTGTCCTATAAGCCCCTTGTATTTGATTTTTTCAATTCATTTTTCATGTTTGGGAAATTTTATGATATTATTTCATTGAAAAGATTGTGTATTCCTTTGGTTTGAAATTCTGTGCCTTCTTCTATCCTGATAAATCTTAGATTTGATTTTTTGATGCTGTCCCATAATTTTTTATGTTCTGTTCATGATTTCTTACCATCTTCACTATATGGTCAAGTTTATTTTCAAGATCATATATTTTGTCTTCATTATCCGAGATTGTCTTCCAGGTGATCTAGTCTGCTGGTAATGCTTTCTATAGAGTTTTTTATTTGCTTTATTGTTTCCTTCATTTCAAGCATTTCTGATTGGTATTTTTTCACAATTTCTAGCTCTTAAAGTAATCTCTTGCTATTTGTATTTACTCTTATCTCTTTGCTAGAGTGATCAATAGTTGCCTTTATTTGCTCTCCTATTTCTTTCTTGGATTGATCAATTTTTGCCTGTATTTGCTCACTTATGTCATTCTTTAATTAGCAGATCATTTTACTGATGTACATTCTGAATTCTTTCTCTGACATTTCATCAACTGTGCTGTTAAGGATTCTATTACTGTGGTATCAAGGTTTATTTGGGGCACTTTCCTCCCTTGTTTTTTTCATGTTGATTATGTATCTTCCTTTCTTGCAATGCCAATCTGAGTTATTGCGGTTTCTATCCTATAATCTTGTAGTGACACTCCAAATTACCTGGGAGTTATTTCCAGTCCCCAGATGTCCCTAGATGAATACTACTGCTGCTAAAGTTGGTGGCAGTGGTAGTGGAAGTACCTCAAGAAGGCAGTGGGAGTGGCCTTGGCTGGGCACCCTTGGATGTTCCTGAGGGCAGTCTTGGGCCCTTTCTTGCAGTCCTGCTGGGTCTGCAGGAACTCTGGAGCAGAACTGGGGGCAGGCCCAGACTTCACTTGGGTAGGGTCTCACACAGGGGTCTCTATGTGTGACGCTTACCATGGGTGTGGGCTCCCCTGTGGCTAGGGGCTATCAGTTTTGGGTCTGCTCTTGGCTGGGCTCCCATGGAGGTCTCTGAGGGCAGTTTTGGGCCCTCTGTTGCGCTCCCACCAGGTCCCAATATGTAATTTTAAAATGCATCCTACTTTACAATTTGTCTTTTCGTTCCTTTAATACACTTTCACATGTCAAAAGTTTTTAATTTTAATAAATTCCAAATTATTAAAATTTTGCATTGAGTCTTACTTTTGGTGTCAAATCTAAAAACTCTTCACTTAAACTTAGATCTCAACTATTTTCTTCTACTTGTATTACTAAAAGTTTTGCATATTTCATTTTTCATGTAAATATATGATTGGTTTTGAGTCAATATTTGTATAAGTTCTGAGATTTCAGATGAGGTTTTTTAATTTTTTGCTTGTTTTGTTGCTTTTTGCCCATGAATAGTATCACACAATTTTAACTATTATAGTTATTGTGTAAGTCTTAATATCAAGAAGTGTGTTTACTATCACTTTATTCTTTTTCAGAATATTTTTGCCATTCTAGGGGTTCACTTTTTCCATCTAAAAATTAGAATAATTATTTCTACTGAAAATCTTTGAGATTTTAATAAGAATTATATTAAATTAACATAAATTTGGATAGATTTGGCATATCTGTTTATGTTGTTCCAATACAAGAATTCACGTTTTGGTTTTCTGTTACCAGATTTTGATTTTTCATTAGCCTTTTGTAATTTTAATCATGTAGATTCTGTAACTGTTTTATTAAATTTATACTTAAGATTTCATTTTCTTCAAAAAGATCAATGAAATAGATAAGTCTCCCATCAAGAAATCTAAGAAAAGGGAAAATGCCAATTTATTAATGTCAGAAATAAAAGAAGGGACATCTGTATAGATCCCATGCACATTAAAGTGACAATAAAGGAATATCTTAACTCTATACCAACAAGTTTGACAGCAAATGAAATGAACCAATTCTGTGAAAGACACCAATTGCCAAAATTAATACAAAAAGAGATAAACATAATATTCTCCAGTTCCATCCATGCAAAGTGAAATAAGCCAGACTCAGAAAAATCAAGGAAGCTGAGATGCCTGTCAATAGATGCATGGATAAAGAAAATACGGCGCATGTACATAACTGATACTCAGCCATAAAGAATGAAATTATGGCATTTGCTGATAAATGGATAGAACTGGAGAATACCAGGCTAAATGAAGTGAGTCAGTCTCAAAGTCAAGGGTCAAAGTTTTCTGTCATATACAGAAGTTAGAGAAAAGTAAGGGGGAAAAGGTGGTGGGGGCGAATCCCATTAAAATAGAAGAGATCAGTAGAGTAGAAGGGTGTTGAGAGGGAGGGAGGAGGGACAAGAAAAGGGTGGAACAGAGGAATAAAATTGACTGAGCTATCCTATGTACATATATGACTATACCACAGTGAATTTCAGCATTATTTATATCTTTAAAGCACTAATTAAAAGAAAACCATAAACAACCAGTAATATAGAGGTAGAGGAACGGGGGGAAGGAAGGAGGGGAGGAAAATGGGAAGTACTAGGGACTGAATTGGGGCAAATTATATTCCATGCTCTTAATATTATGTCAGATCCCAATATTACATATAACAGTAATGTACTGTGTGTGTGTGTATCTCAGAAAAATAGAACAGTGAAATAGGAGAATGAGGGGGAGGGAAGAAAAGATGGGAAAGGGATGGAACAGCAGAATTAACCAAACATGTTCATGTATGAGCATATCAATGAATTTTATTTTTATGTATAACTATAATGCACCCATTAAAATAAGTCAAAGAAATACGAATAACTCTATCAAAGAGATTGAAGTAATGATTTATCTTTCAAAGCAGAGAACATCAGGCCCAGATGGGTTCAATGGTAAATTGTATCAAACATTTAAGGAAGAAATTATAATGATACTATAAGCATATTCCCTATGCTTCCAGAAGCATAGGGAATTCCTTACTCAATGATTCTAGAATTGCACAAATACCAAATCCAGACAAAGGCATTACAAGTAAACCGAAGACCTATATTTCTCATGAACATAAATGCAAAATCACCAATAAAATATTTTAAAAAGTCAATCATATTTAAAAGAAATTGTATATCACAATCGAGATTTATTCCATATATCTAAAGATGGTTCTATATTCAAATATCAATTAATGTAAGCCATCACATCAACAGTCTGAATACATGGAGAAAATATTTCACAAAATCTGAAATCTATTCATGATGAAAACTCTCAGTAAACTAGAAGTGGAGAGGAATTCCCTCAATTTGAAAAAAGAATATCTACAAAAAAACCATAGCTAGCATCATGCTTAATGGTGAGTAACTGGAAGTTTTTTCAATGAGATAAACAGAGCAATGATGTCTGCCGCCTTGTTACTTCTCAACATTGTGCTACAAGTCCCAGCTAATGCAATGAGAAAAGAAAACAAAAGATACAATACTTGAGAAGGAAGAACTAAAATGATCTTTGTTCACAGGTAACATGACAGACTATGTATAAAATCCAAAGCGAACTAGTTAATGGCATTCTGTGTTCATGAACAAAACCATTCAATACTGTAAAGATGTCCGTTCTTCCTAACAATCTATAGATTCAAAGTAATGTCAATCATAATCCTATCCAGTTATTTTGTTAATATTGCTAAAATTATTCTAAAGTTTATATGGGGAGGCAAAAGATCCCATATAACTAAATATTAAACAACAAAGTCAGAGGACTGACACTTCTCGATTTCAAGACATATTATGAATCTACAATAATTCTCACAGTATAGAATTGGTGAAGAAATAGAAAAAATATTTAAATGGATCATAACAGAGAGCCAGAATTAGACATACATAAGTGAGTCAAATGTTGTTTGACAAAGGAGTGAAGGCATTATAGTGTGCAAAATTGTTTTTTTTTTCCAATAAAGGGTGTTAGAACAACCAATATCCACATACAAAAAAAGAGAATATAGACACCATCCTTACACCACTCACAAAATTTAGCTCAAGGATGGTAGATCTAAATGAAAAATGTAAAACTATAAAACTCCTAGATGAAAACTTTCACTTTTAGATGTAACACTAAAGTTATTAGTCAAAAAGATAATTGATAACCTGTACTTCATTAAAGTTTAAAACTTCTTGCCTATGAGGGACATTGTTAAGACAATGAAAAGTGAAGACAAACTGGGAAAGACTACTAAAAACATTTAATAAAAGACTTATTTAAAATATGCAAAGAACACAAATTCAGCAATAAAACAACCTGATTAAATATTGAATTAAATATTGGACTTGAAAATACATCTCACTGAAGCATATATAAAAATAGCAAATAAGCAAATGAGAAGAATGTTAACAGCAATTCAGTAGGGAATTGCAAATTAAAGCATCAATGAGATACCACTACACACCTATTAGAGTTGTCCTTATGTAAAACAGTGACAATATCAAGTGTGAATGCAGTGAAGCAACAGGAACTCTCATTCATTCCTGGTGGGAATGCAAATTGGTACAGCTCCTTTGGAACACTGTTTGGAAGTTTCTAAAAATAAACATTCTTATCTGATGATTCGGCAGGTGTTGCTCCTTTGTACTTAACCCAAGTGAATTGAAAACATCAATATAAACCTACAAATAGATATTTGCAGCAGGTTTATTCATAACTGGAAAAACTCAAAGCACCAAAGATGGCCCTTAGTAAGTGAATGAATAACTTAATTGTAATACACCTAGATAAATGGAATGTTATTCAGTACTAAACACACATTCTCTCTCAATGAAGATCAACAGAAAACTTTAAGTGCATATGACTAAGTAAAAGAAGCCAATCAAAGAAGTCCATATACAATTAAATGACATTCTGGGAAAGACAAAAATATGGGGACAGTAAAAATATCTGGTTTCCAGAGATTGGGGCAGGGCACAAAGGATTTTTAAGACAATGAAACAACCCATATGATACTATGATGGTGGGTACAGGAACACATATTAAAACCCATAAAATGTACACCACCAAGCGTGAACCCTACTTTACACTTTGCACTTTGGTTGGCAATGACATGATTATATAGGTTCATTGATGACAACAAATGTATCACTCGTTTGGGAGTTGTCATAGTGGGGGAGGTTGTGCATGTGAAGACAAGGCTTTCCAGTAACACTATGCTTTCCACTAAGTTTTGCTGTGAACCTTAAATCGTTTTTTAAAATAAGATTTGTTAACAAACCAAAACACAAGAAAATAAATATATTTTATATTATTCCTTCCTAGTATACGAAAAGACAATTGAGTTTTGTATATTAACCTATTTCAATAGCTTTCTAAGTTCACTTATCGTTTCTTATAGTGTTTCTTTTCATGGTTCCATATGATGTGATAAATTTAAAAATTATGTCCTCTGCAGATAATGACAGTTTACATCCCCTTTTTCAGTCTATATATCTTTAATTATGTGTCCTTATTTTTCTATCAAGAACCTGCAGTATAATGTTTAATAAAAGTTGTGATAGTGGATATCCTTACATTCTTCCTTGTAGGAAAAATAAGTTAATGTTTCATGACTAAGGGAAATGTTAATGTAAAAATTGTTTTCTGCTTGGACATTGTTTATCAAATTGATTTCATTCTCATGTTCTCAATTTGCTGAGAGATTTTATCATGAGTGGACTTTGAATTTTTACAAATGCCTTTTCTGTATCTAAAGATGATCTTACAATTTTCTTTTTCATTGTTAGTGTGAAATTATATTTATTTTCAAATGTTAACAAACTTTACTTTTATCAATATAAAATCACTTTGTTATGTTGTCTTATTTTTTTCATATTGCTTGATTCTATATATATATATTTTTTTGGTACTGGAGATTAAACTCAGGGGCACTCGACCACTGAGCCACATCCCCAGCCCTATTTAGTGTTTTATGTAGAGACAGGGTCTCACTGAGTTGCGTAGGGCCTCGCCCTTGCTGAGGCTGGCTTTGAACTCACAATTCTCCTGTCTCAGCCTCCCTAAGTGCTGGGATTATAGGCTTGCGCCACCACGCCCGGCAATTCTATATTTTCTAATATCATTTTTTAAATATTTTTTAGTTGTTAATGGGCCTTTATTAATTCATATGTGATGGTGAGAATCAAACCCAGTGTCTCACACATACTAGGCAGGTGCTCTACCACTGAGCTACAACTCCAGCCCTATTTTATAATATCTTTTGAAGGATTTTTCTATGTATGTTCAGGAGTGCTATTGGTCTGGAATTTTCTTCTGCTATTTTTGGTCCATTTTGGATCGAATTGCTATTATTTTTTCCTTAAAAGTGTGATATAATTCACTAGTAGAGCTGTCTTGGGCTTGATTTTTATTTGTGGGAAGATTTTTTATTATGTATTGAGTTACTAGGGCTGTGGGGCTATAAATTTGGGTCATGTAAATTTGTGTATTTCATTTGTTGCAGTTTTGGTAAGCTGTGTCTTTTAAAGGAATTTTGTTCTTTTTATCTAGGTCATTGAGTTTCTGAATAATGTTTTCTTTTTAAACCATTGTTTTTTTATTTTTATTTATCTTTGTGTGCTCAGGATTGAACCCAATGCCTCACCCACGCTAGGCGAGCACACTACTGCTGAGCCACAACCCCAGCCCCCTAAATAATGTTAACTATCTTCTTATCAACCTTTTCTTGTCTTTATGATGTGTTAGCATATATCTTTTTGTGATTTTTTCTGTTTTCTTTTATGACGTCTTACTATGAAAGAGTATATATTTTTTTTAACTTTTGGTGAGCCAAATTTTCTTTTTCTATTGTTCCCTAGGGGTCTTGACCAATGCTCCAGCAGAACATGAGAGTTAATCTGGTCTCTGGGTGTAAGGAAGAAACCCTAAAGGTAAGGGACAAAGAGAAAATGTAATTTTATATTAGTTATCCAGGCTTTAGTTTAGAAAAGGGTAGTGAAAGAATAATAGAGCTAATAGAAACCAAAGGTATTCTGGGCCTTTGTAGTATATAAGGCAATTGCCATTCAATAGTTGAGCATGGTCTAGCAACATATAGATAAATTACATATGTGTATTCAGGAATTTAACAATTCCTATCCTATGTATATATCCCAAACTAATTATATCACAGTTCCCTAATAGGGCGTATTCAAGGAATTGGTAGAGAAGAGTAGGAGGCAACCTAATATTCATCACTGGTAAAATGTGGGGAAAACACATCATGGAGTATTATGCAGCAATTAGAAGCATATTTAGATGTATAATATAGTAACATAGGTGAATCTTAAAAACATGATACTCAATTAAAATAAATAAAATTAAAAGCACAATGAAATAAAACACTGCAATTTATACAAACTAGAAAAACATGCACAAAATAAAACATGCACAAAATGTTTTAAAAAGTATTCAGATTTAAAGATATGCATTTAACATATTAAAATACCTTCTTGTGAGGTAGATGGGAATGGAAGTGGAGTATGATATTTCAAATTGGAAAGAAAATGAGTGAGGATGTAACTAAGTGGTAGAGGACTTGCTGAGCATGTGCAAAGCCTTGGGTTCAATTCCTAGTTCTGCAAGAAAAAAAATCGACAGTTTTTTCTTACCGTCGTGATAATGTGCAATGAATAAAGAAGTAAGATTAACTCAAATCTCTTTAGTTTAGATCTAAACAAAGAGAGAAACACATCCTAAGTACAATATACATATATTATTACATCACTTTGATGCTTGTTTTTGTGGCATTACTAATTATAACACATATACCATTTTGGTACTGGATGTTCATAGTGGGGGAGGTTATGTATTTGTGGGGCATATATAGAGGTACATGGGAACTCTGAACACTCAGTTTTGCTGTGAACTTAAATTTGCTTTAAAAATAACATTTATTAGTTAAAAGAAAGACTATATGTTTTTACTTCTAGGATTAGACTCATCATACATCACTTTCATCTCTGCATATATATATCAAATATTCATTGAGTTTCCTACTTTGTACTAGTCCTTTTCAAGGTACGAGTGATAAATCAAACAAAAAATCTTTGCTCTCTTTAAATTTATATTCTAGTTCTAGGAACAGACAAAAGTAACTCTAACTAATTTTATGGTACATTAGATGACTATTAGTGCTATTGTGGAAAATGGAGAAGAGTGAGGTTAAGGTTGTTGAGTGGAGAAAGATTTGCAGCTGGCTTTATTTGTTTGGGAGGGGCTGTTGCTGTGTTTCCCAGACCGGCCTTGAAGCTTTGAATTCCTGGGCTCAAATGATCCTTCTGCTTCAGCCTCCCAAGCAGCTAGGACTACTGGTATGCTACACTGTTTGGCTGTGTTACAAGTTTTTCTTTCTTTCCTCCCTCCCTCCCTCCCTCCCTCCCTCCCTTCCTTCCTTTCTCTCTCCCTCTCTCCTTTCTTTCCTCCCTTCATTCTCTCCTCCCCTCCTCCCTTCTCTCTCTTTTTCTCTCTCTTTCTCTCCCTCTCTCCTCTTTCTTTTGTTTATACCAGGGATTGAATGAAGGGTGCTGATGTTTAACCACTGAGCCACATCCCCAGCCCTTTTAAAATATTTTATTTAGAGATAGGTTCTCCCTAAGTTGCTTAGGGCCTTGCTAAATTGCTGAGGCTGGCTTTGAACCTGCAATCCTCCTGCCTCAGCCCAGTCTCTAGAGCTGCTGGTCACATGCCACTGCCCTGCTTGGTTTGCCCTGTTTGGTTTTAAACAGTGTGGCAAGGTTCAGACTCATGAAAGATTGAATGTGTTTTACGTTCTTTCCCACAGTCTCCCCTATTTTTGCTGACATTCTTTCTGATATAATTTTTTAAAGTATACATGAGGGAGATTTAGAATACATAGGCAGTCAGGACAAGGTGGTGAATGAGGAAGGTAGGGGCAGGCTCAAATAGTATGAGCACAGAGGGGCCCTGGATAAAGTCAACTTTCTAGGTGACAGAAGTGCTCCTGAACATAAGTGGAGCACCCAATCAGGTACACTTCCATACTGGTGGACACAAGTGGTGGATCCAACAGAAAGACTAAAATAGATGCATGGATAAGGGGTGCCAAAGAGATGATATTAAGGAGAGCTTGGAGAGGGAAGGATAGCTTGAAGAGGGAAGGAGATAGAAAAAGGTGAAAGGTCCAAAACCCATGAAAAGAACAAGTCAGTGCTTTCAGTACTTTCTTATCAGACTTCCAGGGACCCTCCTCTTCCGAGAAGTCTGTTATTTTGTTACTTTTGCTCTTTTAATAAAACTACTGTTGGCTTGCTTTGTGTCCTGTTCTTCCATTCTTTGCTGAGTCAAGACAGTGAACTCGAGCGAGACCCTTAGATGGTAACATAGCTTTCTGTTTAATAATAATTCTATATTTTATTATGGGTTGAAAAATTTTAAGGTTCATTCTGTTGTTCAGTGTTTCTAGTAATAATTTCCTTGGTGCCATGTTATTACTTTTATATTCAAGTTAATTACTGGACATTCCTACCTCCTTTTTCTTGTTAATCTGTTGTATTCTCTAACCTTCAGTTTCTTTAGGGATTCACTGTTTATTTGAATTTTATTGAAAGCAAAAAGCAGATGCTTTCTAAAAAATGGCTTCTGTTCACTCTAGTAAATTGTTTTAAAAGTGTTTTTTCTCTCTTTTATCAGTTTAAAAAATAAGAGAGCATTAATGGCATGAGATCATTTTCAAAACATAAATTTATCTCTAAAAAGGAACACTCTACATGTTTTCAGATATCATTGGTGGCAGATATAAATATGCATGTCAGGAATTTAACAATGTTGTGAACATACTCTTACAGATTATAGAATTCAGTGGACTTTTTTTAAAGCAGTTGCAAATATACTGTAAAGTTAAAACCATCTTAATTAGAACATGAGATTTACCTTCTTAAATTTTAGGTATACAATACTCTATTGTTAACTATAAACACAGTGTTGAATAATAGATCTCTAAAATGTATTCATCTTGGCACAATTAAAAAGTTTGTACTCATTGAATGTCAATTATTTATCTTTCCCCTAGCACCACCATGTACTCTGATTATATGAATTAGTCTATTTTAGATAACTCATATAAATAAAATTATGCTGTACATGCCCTTCTGTGACTGGCATTTTTAACACAGCATAATATCCTGGGTGTCACATATTGCAGAATTTCTTCCTTATTAAAGGTTGAAAGGTTTTCCGTTATGTGTAAACTTTTGATGAAAACAGTTTTTTTCCACATCTTGGCTATTGTAAATAGTGCTACAGTGATATGGGGGTGCTAATATTTCCTCAAGATCCTGATTTAAGTTATTTTGAATTAGCATCTGGAGATAGTATTGCTGTATCATGTGGTAATTCTATTTTTAATTTTTTGAGGAAATTCCATACTCTTTTCTACAATGGCTATACCGATTTACATTCCCAACAATAATTCAAAAGTATTCCAATAATTTATATCTTCATTATCACTTGATATTTTCCTATTTTTGTTTTTCTTTAATAATTACCATCCTAAAAGGTGTTAGATGATATCTTACTGTGGTTTTGATTTCCATTTTCCTGATGATTAGTGACCTAAACATCCTTTCGTATACCTGTTGTCCCTCTGTATTCTTCAGAGAAATACCAATTTAAGCCCTCTTAATTTTCTTCTTTTGACTATTAAGCTGTAGGAATTATTTGTATTTATACACACACACACACATATACACACACATATATATGAATGATATTAACCCCTTATCAGATATATTGTTTTCAAATATTTTTTCCCATTCCATATGATTGCCTTCTTACTCTGTTGATTATCTCCTTTGCTATCTATTTCTGCTTCTTAAATCCCATATTCATCTTTTTCTTTCATCTAGAAGAATATTTAATAAGCCATGTAATGGCTTTATGAAATGGGCATTAATTTCTTAATTAGGACAGGTATAAACTGAACTGGTAAATGACCAACATTAATGTATAAGGGGTCTCCTTGAAGTCTTTCACCATGCCTGGATACAGTTAGATTTATTGACTCAGAGGTTTTTGGCAGGCCTGAATTGATGTATATTGTATCACTAATTTAATGATACTGAACCTGGGCAGAGGAGAATTAGAAATTTGGGGGCTGTCTGTTTTGGAACACTTGTCTTGGCATACTTCCTCCTCAATGTTTGGTGAAGTGATATTCTCTTGTTCAAAAATCTACATCTGCTGGGTGTGATGGCACAGGCCTGTAATCCCAGTGACTTGGGAGGATGAGGCAGGAGGATTACAAGTTCAAGGCCAGCCTCACCAATTTTCGTCCCTGAAATTAATCTTTTTGGGGAATGGGAGTACTGAAGTTTAACCCAGGGGTGCTTAACCACTGAGCCACATCCCCAGCCCTTTTTATTGTTTATTTTAAGACAAGGTCTCACTAAGATGCTTAGGGCCACACTGTGTTGCTAAATCTGTCCTTGAATTTAGGTCCAACTCAGCCTCTGAGTTGCTGGGATTACAGGCATGCATCACCATACCTAGCCCCTTAAAAACCTTGCTGCATATTTAAAAGAGCTAGTGGGAATTATTCAAATTGCATGGCATGTGAATGTTAGCTCTGATAGATTCATTTTTCCAGATCTATTCTTTTATAAAGATATACTTGGTTATCTCATTTAGTTTTTGTGGCTATTATCTTAAAGAAGTGTGTTAGACATTAGTGTTCTTGTTACCAGCTTTTTTGTAAATTGTATTATTTAAAAATGCAATATATGCCTTATATTTTTAGTGGTTTTCAGGAGGTAGAAGGAGGGGGAAATTGGAAGATGGCACTTTTTAAACCTCCTTTCTGCCTTTTTTGTGCTAAGGGTATATAAAAGTAAGAGCATTCTAATTTTATGGTCATAATTATGAAAAACACTCATCAACTAGAAATGATTTATTATTTCTTTGTCATTCCAACTCTTTTTGTTAAGTTTGTATTAAAAGAATTTCCCTTATTTTTATGGAAACATATTTCACATAGAATAATGAGTTTAGTACCATGGTTTTATCCATATTTAGTATTAAGGATCCTTCATGATCAAAAAAATACTTTCAAGAAAAGAAAATGAGCATAACAAAGTGAAATATTTTATGAGAATAAAAAAGCCAAGCTTTGTAGTCAATTAATCACAAATAATTTGCTATGTGTGAGTAGTTCTTTTAACAAATTATTGCCTTGTACTTTATCATTGTTAAATTTCTCCAAATGAGCTAGTAAAAGCTCATATATTTTAATGCAGGAGATAAACAGAAATCTTCCTGTTATTCTAATGGTATATTTTAAGATTGTTAAAATGAACTTCTGAATATAGTGTATCCAAATACTAAGCTTGTAATTTATGAAGTTCTTTTATAACATCTTAAAAGCAATGGCTTATTTATCTAATCATGTTAATGTATTTACTTTAAGGATAAGCATATTCATGAACACTGCATTTCTGATTTTTTCTTTATGTAGACTGAAAGAACATGGTGTCTGGTTATACCTATCTTTTAGTGGCCCCTGAACATTGTCATGCAATGGACAGGTGGACATCTTGTTGTTCTTAATTTCTTCAAATAAGATTATTTATGTGAAATCGCTGTACACAATGTTAAAAGCCCTCAGTAGATATGAAGAGGCAATATGAGGATTTCATCAGAATATTGAACATTTTTAAAAACTACATCCTCTATTCTTGTAGATTCTGGGTATAAAACATTTTTGCTCAAGCTTGAAGGGTTACCTAGGGTTTCTCCCCCACCCCTAGTTGTATAATGGATACTTATCTTATGTTTTTTACTCACAAATATTTCCCCAAATCATGCATGATATATTTGTTTACTTTATAACTCTTAGAAATGTCACCTTTGGTTCTATTGATATTCCTTGGACTTGTTTCTAGTTGTTAAAATTTCTGTCTTTATTACTTTCCTCATAACCCCACCTCAACTTTTGGTTCTCGTTCTAGTTTTTAAATTTCATTTTTAA
Organism: Xerus rutilus; assembly: GCA_028644305.1. Taxonomy (NCBI): domain Eukaryota; kingdom Metazoa; phylum Chordata; class Mammalia; order Rodentia; family Sciuridae; genus Xerus; species Xerus rutilus. The sequence goes on from CM053417.1 coordinate 31,320,484, forward strand.
ATTTCATTGATATACCCAATTATTTTTTCACATTTATTGTTGTTAAATGTGTATATTTAATATTATAGATTTAACTGTAAGCACCATTTCAGTTTTTTGTTGTTGTTGTTGTTTGTTTGTTTTTTGTTTTGGTATTGGGGATTGAACTCAGGGGCACTCAACCACTGAGCCACATCCCCAGCCCTATTTTGTGTTTTATTTAGAGACAGGGTCTCACTGAATTTCTGGCTGGCTTTGAACTCATGATCCTCCTGCCTCAGCCTCCCAGAGTGCTGGGATTACAGGCGTGAGCCATGGAGCCCAGCTACTAGCCCTTTTTATTTATTATGTTTGTTTGTTTGTTTTCTGGTACCAGGGATTGAACTCAGGGGTACTCAACCACTGAGCCACATCCCTAGCTCTATTTTGTGTTTTACTTAAAGATAGGGTCTCACTGAGTTGCCTAGCACCTCACTGTTGCTGAGGCTGGCTTTGAACTCGTGATTCTCCAGTCTCAGCCTCCCAAAGTGCTGGGATTACAGGCATGCACCAATGTGCCTGGCTCAGTTTTGATATGTAAAATTTTCATTATTTATTACAAATATTTTGTTTCTTTAATGCAAGATTATAGAGAAATCTGTCTTAAACTCACTAAACATGTTTTCCTTTATATTATTGATTTCTCACTTAATGCACTTTGGTCAAAATATAGTTCATATGAACTAATTCTATGAAATTTCCTAAAACTTCATCTATATCCAGTTCATTATTTCTAAACTAATGATCAATGTGTACTTGGCAAGATGATATATTGTTTATTATATTTTAGATCAAGTTTATGCTATTGTTCAAAATATCTATATATTCACTTAAATTTTGTTTCATTTGCCATTTTATGGAAGTAAATTAAATGTAATTATGGGTTTATCAATTTATACTTATAATTCTGTCATTGAACACACACAGAAAAACAGTGAATGCCAAGGCAAACTAAAATTATACAAATTTACATCTATTTATGGAAACCAATCTCATAAAGGTTTAATAATTTTAAAGTAAAACAAAACAATTGTCACTGCTATTTCAAATATGTTATAATATTGTTTCCCTTATTCTTTTGCATAATCTAGTACTGTGCAGGACTAGAACATTCTTTGTACAATATGTTATATATTATCCATGTACTGATCCAGCTCTTTCTGTTTTAGAATTCACAACTACATGTGCAAAGTTAAGATAACTGGCCTTTCTAAAATTTTTTCAAGCCGGGCACAGTGACACACACCTGTAATCCCAGCACTTTGGCAGGATGAGATAGGAGAATTGCGAGTTCAAAGCCAGCCTCAGCAAAGGACAGGCTGCTAGATAGAGACCCTATCTCTACATAAGACACAAAATAGGGCTGAGGATGTGGCTCAGTGGTTGAGTACACCTGAGTTCAATCCCTGGTGCCAAAAAAAAAATTCAAATTCAATGTGTAGAGTCTTTTTTTTATTAGTTCCAATCAGTTATACATGACTCTAATATTGTAAGCATGGTGTCTTTAGTATGAAGACTGTAGTAACAATTTATCTATAACTAATTACCTTGGATGTGTCTTTTAAATGGAAGATTGAGTCCATTTACAGAGTGACTGAATGGATTTTTTTTTAAAAAAGAGCCAACTATGTGTTCCTTAGGAAAATCATTTCATTTCTAAAGATACACATAGACTAAAATTAAAAGCATAAAATAAGACACTCCATGCAAATGGTAGCCAAAATAAAGTGAGAGTACCACACTTATGTCAGATAAAATTGACTTTAAATCAAAGAAGTAAAAAGAGACAAAGAAATTACATAATGATAGAGGGCCAATTCAGCAGGAGCAAATAACAATTTGAAATATATAGGTGCCCAATACCAGAGCACCCAAATATATCAAACCAGTATTAATAGACATAAATGGAGAGATAGACTCAAGTAGAATGCTGACTTTAACACTCCACTTTCAGCAATAGATCAATCATCCAGTCAGAAAATTTAAAAAGAAAAAGTTGAGTTAGTTTACACCCTAGACCAAATGAACCTAACTGACATTTATAAGACATTTCATCCAATACTACAATATACACATTTTTCTCAACAGTACATGAAGCATTCTCAAGAAGATATCATATTAGATGGCAATAAATTTCATCAATTTTTTTAAAAATGTAAGCATATTCAGTAGCTTTTCTAACCACAAAGCAATAAAAGTGGAAATGAATAAAAAATATGATAAAATAAACCTCTATCTCCTAGTGATTATAAAAATCAATTCAAAATAAAGTAAATTCTTAAATGTAAGTCATGAAGCTACTGAAAAAAAAAACATAATGGAAATGCTGGAGGACACTGCAATGAGCTGGAAATTTTTCGAGAAACTCCCCAAAACATAGGAATCTAAAGCAAAAATAGACAAATGAGATTATAGAAATTTTTTTAAATAAAGATATGAAAATAGTTGAAAAGCATGAAAAAATGTTCAACATCACTAATCATCAAGGAAATGCCAATTGAAACAGGGTATCCTTGTGATCAAAATGACTATAGATAGCAAGTGCAGGTGAGGATGTGGAAAAAAAGGAACTCTTGGTACATTGTGTGTGGCAATGTAAATTAATATATCCATTGTGAAAAACAATATGGATATTCATAAAAATTAAAAATAAGACTACCATTTGGTCCAGGAACCCATTCTTGAGTATATATATCCAACATAAAAAAAGAATGACTTTATGACATTTGCTAGTAAATGGATGGACCTGGAGACTATCATGCTAAGTGAAATAAGCCAATCTCAATAAACAAAGGCCTAATATGCTCTCTGATACGTGGATGCTAATGCAGAACAATGGGTGGGGAGGAGGGGAAATAGAAGTTCATTGGATTAGACAAAGGGAAGTTAAGGGAAGGTATGGAGGATAAGAGTAAGAAAGACAGTGGAATGAATCTTACATAATTTTGCCTATGTATATATATGAATATACCACATTGAACCTCTACATCATGTATAGCCACAAGACAGGGATCCTAATTAAAATAAGTTATACTCCATGTACATATAATATGTAAAGATAACATTCTACTGTCATATATATATAAAGAACAAATAAAAATTTTTAAAAAATAAATGATAAATGTTTGATGAGATAAATATTTTAACCTGATTTAAACATTACACAATGCATACATGTACCAAAACAGCACACAGTATTCTATAAATAGGTATGATTCTATTTTTTATTTAGTTGGTACATACTAATTATTGCAGAATAATGGATTATATTGTGGCATATTTCTACATGAATGTAACATATTTTTGTCAGTTTCATTCCCTAGAATATCCCCTTACCATACCTCTGTTTGCCTTTTTTTATACTTTTTTCTCTCTAGATCTCACATATAAGAGAGAGGATATATGGCACTTTTCTTTCTGTATCTGTCTTATTTTTGTTTCCAGTTCCATCCATTTTCCCATTTTTCTGCAATAATATAATTCATTGTTCTTTATGGCTAAATAAAACTGTTGTTGAATATATACCACATTTTTATCCATTCATCTTATATACCAATTAAAATAAGTTTTTAACAAGGAGAAAAAATAAATAAAATTACATACTAATTTACAAGGTGGTAATTGGTATGCTCTGAAGTTTTTCAGACTTCATTTTGATAGGCAAATAATCTGTCTTCTGTTTGATTCCATCAATATTGAATTAATCTTTGGAGGAATTCAGGAAAATGGTAGATGGGAGGTTCCTGACTTTCCCTACTTCTACAGATGCACAGAATAAAAGCTACTCATGGGTAATTCTGAAGGGGAGAGATCCAGAAACTACTAAGGCACACAATGCAACTTAGAAAATATCCACTTTGAAGTGGGTAAAAAAGCCCCACCCTGAGCACAATGCATTACAATCAGGAGGGAATGTACAATTCTCAGCTTCCCTCTAAAGAGTAGTGGGTTTGGACCACAAATATATTTCCCGCACTATTAATAACTCCCTACCAAAGGATTGGTTCTTAAGTCACCTAGCTCTGGAAATAGATGAATCTCGGTATTTGTGAGTTCATAGGACCAAAAAGAATAAAGTGGCAGATTAGAAATATCTCTTTCCAGCCTCAGCACAGAGCAAAAAGTCCATAGTAGCCAGCTCCCACTTTCTCCCTGCAAACTGCATACTTTTTTTTCAGGCACTATAAAAACATTAGTCACTCAACTTGCCTTTTTCTGACAGGTGATGAGAAAGGAAGTTAGTAAGACCTACTGGAGCCCAAATGGGCATGTGGGCACTTCCTGAGCCTTTTCACCATCTCACTCTAGCAATAAAACCTAGCTTTTAGTCTGTCCCTGGAAGTAAGTGGTTCACACATCAAGCGACTCAAGTTTTATAGCTCCTAAATGACCTAACTCTGGGAGAGAAGAGGGTTTGATGTTTGTGAGTTCCTCCAGGCCAGAGAGAAAAAGTGGCAGTTTTAATCTGGCACAAAAGTGCTACCAGTGACTATTTCCCCTAGCTCAGCACATAATGAGTAAGTGAAAGCACCTAGCTCCTAGATTACCTTTGGAAGGAGCATGACTGTATATCCAACATCCTGACTTTCCCATCCGCTGCTAGGGTTTGTGCTTTTAATTATCATGCATCTGGGAGCTGACATGGCAGGAAATTAGTATTCCAATAAAAGCCTGAATGGTAATGTTGGCACTTCCTACAGCTTCTCTTCCTGGTTCAGTCCAGCTACTTTCTTCTCTAGGAGCTGGCAGGCCCCAGAATTCATTAGACCTCTGGGGGCCACAAAAAGCAAAACAGCCTGGGAATATAGCTCAGTGGCAGAGTGCTTGTTTAACAGGCACAAGGACTTGTGCTTGATTCCAAACATTTCAAAAACAATCAAATAAAAAAATGCACAATAGATTGAAAGGGTTTGAAGTCTGAAGAAGAGATCAGGAATGTGCCACAGATCCCTTACCTGGCATAGTGCAGAGCAAGTGGGGGAGAAATGCCAGCCAGCCCCCAGTTTATCCCTCAGAAGAGAAGGAATTGAACTAAGGTGCACATCATGCATCTCAACTTCTCTAGCTGCTTCTCAAGGGACTAGCTTCTATCTCACCTGTCTTGGGGTAATAAACAGACACTATGTACTAAGGGAAATAAAACAAATAAGCTTTTGAATAAGCACAAAGGCTTGAGAGGCACTCAGAATCTCAAGCCAGGCTAATAAATGAGGTGTAGCTCCTACAAGAAGTCAAACTGATAAGACTGAGGGAGGTGGCTCTTATATCTAATGTCTTGGAACCAACACAGAAAGTCAAGCAAGTTTTTAAAATGTGGAAATATGTTTCAAACAAATGAGTAAGAAAAATTTCCAGAGATCGACCTAATGACATGGAGATAAGTGATTTACCCCCAAAAAATTTAAAATGAAAGTTGCACAGATACTCACTGAAGTCAGGAGAACAATGCATGAACAAGTGATAACAATAACTTTGTCCATTGTACCGATAGCTTTCTTACTCAGTTCAAACTTGTCCTTTCTTATCAATTTTCATTAAAGAGATTGCTTATAGTCTTAGGACTCCACTATTCTGAATATTTATTATATATCGAAAATAAAGGGACCTAAACATAAATGAAAAGCAATTTAAAATTTTACAACAGCTGTTTATTACACTATCAATGGGAAATTTTACTGAAAATATACCACATAAACAGCAGATGCCCTTGAAAGTCACTCTTTTCTCCAACACCACTGTATGTTCTGTGAACTAGCTAGTTTACTATTCATTTTCTCACTCATTATCCCAAACTTCAATCAATTGGTTAAAGGAAGTTGATTGAACTCTCTTTAGAAACTGGACGAAGGCAGAGGGTTTACATAAGTTACTTATATTTTTCCGCATAGGAATTTTTGTTATTCTGCTAATAAATTTGGCCCATTATTTAGTACAATTGTCATTTTCTGATCATTGAATATTGGAAATTCTTTGTATATTTTAGATACAAATAATTTCTCAGCTGTGTTTTGCAAATATTTTCCCCAGGCTGTGGTTTGTCTTTTCCTTCTCTTAACATGTCCTTTGCAGAGCAAACATTTTAAATTTTGATAAAGTCAATTTATCAATTATTTTGTGGCTCATGCTTTGAGTATTCTATCTAAACTATTATTAAACTTAAGAACAAATAATTTTTCTCTGAAATTTTCTAGTCATTTCCTAGGTATTGCCTTTTCATATAGGCTTATGAATAATTTTACATTACTTTTTATGTAAGGTTTGAAGCCTATATTTTAGTTTTATTTTCAATTCTATTAACATATATAAATTATACATATTAGTGGGGTTTAGTGAAATATTTCCACACATGCATTCAGTGTGCACTGCTCAAATTCAACCACCCTTTTCTCACACTATCCCAACACACTACTTAATCCCTAATAATCACTACTCAACTTTCATACCTAGATTTTTAGTTCCAACCTACAAGATAGAATATGCAATACTCATCTTTCTCTGTGTGGCTTATTTCACTTAACAAAACATGTTCTCCAGTTCCATAAATTTTTCTGCAAATGACAGGATTTAGTACTTTATGGCTAAAATTAGTCTAAATACTGAATATATATAATACATCTTCTTTATCCATTCATCTGTTAATGGGCAACTAGGCTGATTACATATCTTAGCTAGTGAATAGTGCTGCAATAAACATGAGCATGCAAGTATATCTTCAGAATGCTGACTTTATCACCTTTGGGTATATTTTAAGAAGTGAGATAGCAGGATTGTGTGGTTACATTCCTAGTTTCCTTAAAGGAATCTCTATACTAATCTTCATAATTGCTATAGTAATTTACATTCCCACTGAAATTGTGTAAGAGTTCCTTTTTGTCCATATCTGTGCCAGCATATTTTTTTTTGTTAATAGCCATTGTAATTGGGGTGACATGGTATCTCATTATAGTTTTGATTTCCATTTTTCTGAAGGCTAATGATACTGAGCACTTTTCTCAAATATTTTTCAGCCATTTATATTTATTATTTTGAGAAGTATCTATTCAGATCATTTGCCCATTTTAATTGGATTACTTGTTCTTTTGTTGTTAAGTTTTTGAGTTCTTTATTTGTCCTGAAGATTAATCCTCCATCAGATGAACAGGTGGCAATGATTTCTCCCACTGTCATTTTACTCTGTTGATTGTTTCTCTTGCTGTACAGAAGCTTTTTACTTTGTCTCAGTTCCATTTGTCAATTTTTGCTTTTGTTTCCCGTGGCTTTGAAGTTCTATCCAAAAATTATTACCTCTACTAATGTCTTGAAGTATTTCCTGTATGTTTTCTTCTAGTAGTTTTACCTTTAGATCATTGATCCATTTTGAGTTGATTTTGTACAAGAGTGAGAGGGAATTCAATCTTTTACTTGTAGCTAGCCAGTTTTCCCAACACTATTTGTTGAAGAAGCTGTCCTCTCTCCAGTGTATGTTTTTGGCACTTTTGTCTCTCCAGTGTATGTTTTTGGCTGTAGATGCTTGTGTTTATTTCTGGGATCTATATGGTTTATGTGTCAGTTTTTATACTAATATAATGCTGTTTTGGTTACAGATTGATTTGATACTTTTGGGTGTTTGTGTTTCCACATCAATTTTAGAATTGCTTTTTCTGGGTTTGTAAACAATGTCAATTTTTAATGGTGTTTGTTTTGAATCTGTAGGTTGCTTCAGTAGTATGAATATTTTAACAATATTAATTATTTTAATCCATGAATGTGGGAAGTTTATCCACATTTTAGCATCTTCTTCAATTTCATTAGTATTTTGCAATTTTGTTGTAGAAGTCTTTTAATTTTTTAGTTAAGTTTATTTTAAATTATTTTTGTGACTATTTTGAATAGGATTTCTTTCATAATTCCATTCTCAGCAAGTTAATTATTGGTATATATAAAAGCTACTGGGATTTATATATTAATTTTTGTATCCTGCTACTTTATTGAATATATCAGTTCTAACAGTCTTGGTGGAGTCTTTAAGATTTTCTATATAGAGAATAATATTATGTACAATTTTCTATGTATAGGATTATATCATCTACAAACAGGGATAATGTTACTTCCTCCTTTACTGTTGGTATGCCTTTTATTTCTTCCTTATGTCTAATTGCTCTGGCTAAAATTTCTAGTACTATGTTGAATAAGGGTGATGAGAGTCTTAGAAGAAACAGGTCCTATCAAGTGATGGAGGTGTTCTATGGCACTGTTAAGGCGAGCTCCACATCTAGCAATGAGCTTGGGCACTGGTGGCACTAGCAGTAATGAGTGTCCTAAGGCAGCTTTTTTTCTGACCAGTCATTGGTACAGGCCCAGGTGCTGCATGGAGAGAATCAGCTCCAGGAACCTCAGAATTCCCTCTGTTGTGTTAGCATCTAGACTTACCAGCATTGCCTCCTTAGACAAGATCCAGGGGTAGCCAGTGCTGGGAACAAAGTAGGTAGGATAGCAATAGGAATTATTGTATTCCTGTCTATTCCTTCAGTGGTAGTGGCCACCCAGAAGCAAAAATGCAACCAAAGATTGTCAAAGTTCCTTTCAGGAGCACCTTTTGGCCATACACAACCACATGCATGGTGATGGATGGGATCTCCCCTCGTCCCGGCAGACTGCTTCAGCTGTAGTGCATCCACAAGAGTGGGACCTTAGCTCAAGCCAGGCAAAGATGCCCTTATCAATTTTCTGTGTTTAATTCTATTGATATGTGCTCTATTTAGTATTTCTTTTTCTGCTTGTTTTAGGCTTCAATATTTTTCTCCAGTTTAAGTTACAAGCTTCTATTATCAATTTTAGAATGGTTTTTCTTTCCAATATGTACAATTTAATGCTGTAAGTTTCCCTCTGAGCTCTGCTTTCCCTGCATTCCACAAATTGAAATAAATTGTAGTTTTTAGTTTTATTTGGCTCAAATATTTGAAAATTCCACTCGAGACTTCTTGAATAATATATTTTAGGGATGTGTTGTTTTAGTGTATATTTGTCAGATTTATACCTAAGTATTTCATTTTGGAGGAGTGTTGTTTAATCTCCAAATATTTTAGTGTTTCAACTAATTGTTATGGACTTATAGTTTAATTCCATTGTGATATGAGATAATACTTTGTATTAGTTCTGTTTTCATAGATACATTGTGTTGTATGTCCTAGCTTGGTGAATGTCCCATATAGAACAGAGAATGTGCATTTTGCTATATTTGGAATATTTAAAATATGACAATTACATCAAGCTAATTGATAGTGTTATTCACATAAACTATAGGGTCATTTTTTCAACCTGCTTCATCTATCACTTAGTGGCAGAGTATTAAAGTCTCTCACTTGGTGACAGAGTATAAAGTCTCCCACTATAATAGTGATTTTTTTCTATTTCTCCTTTTAGTTCTATTGGTTTTGCCTCATGTACTTTGATACACTGTGTTTATGCGCATAAACAGATATTTTTGGAGACAGACCCCTTTATCATCAATATTGTCCCACAGTATTGGTGATATTTTTTTCCTCTTCTGAAGTCAGCATTGTCTGATATTAACTACTCAAGGTTTTTTGGATTTTTTTGGATTGGTGTCAACATGGTCTATCTTTTCTCCTTTCCTATACTTTTTATCTGTATGTGCTTTCATATTTATAGTGGATTTCTTATAGGAAATACATACTTAAGTCATTTTACTACTTTGACAATTTTGTCTTTTATTTGGCAAATTAATATCATTAACATTTAAAATGGTTATTGATAGTTTTGTATTACTATTATATATTTAGTAACTTATTAAATAATCCTTGCCAGAGGCTTCTTTTTCACCCTTCTCTAGTTATAACATAGTGTATACATATCATTCCTCTTTATATTCTCCCTTAGCATATTAATTATATTGCTTTTTAGAATAATTTAATATTTGCAATAAACATTTTAACTAATCTAAATCCACATCAAAATAATGTGATGTAATTTCTCATGTAGTGCAGATATCTCACAGATTGTACTTAATACTTCCAATGCCTCTCTCCTGGCCCTATGATATTATTCTTCATTTTATTGTTCCTTTGCTTTGATCATCCAAAACATCAAGACTATAATTGTTTTCAACAGTTAACTTTTAAATAAATATATGAAAACAAAGCAACTTTTTACTTCCATTTATCCCTTCTCTTGTTTTCTTTCCTGCTCTATGTACAACTGAGTTTCTGAATTAAAATATTTTGCTTTCACCTAAAGAATTTCTTTAATATTTCTTAGAGGACAGACATTTTGCTTTGGTTTGGTTTAGTCTAAAATGTCATTCTTTTTCATATTTGAAGAATATTTCACCGGGTACAGGATTCTACATTGGGGTTTTCTCAACACTTTAAATATGTCAGGTCACTTTCCTATTTCTTCTGTGGTTTTTGATATGAAGTACACTGTAGCTATTTGTTTCCTCCTATAAGTAACATGTCCCTACCACAGATTTTAATTATTTTTTGTCTTTGGTTACCTGCAGTTTGGATAGGATTTTAAATAGGATATCCCTAGATATAAATTTTTTGGTATTTACCCTGCTTGGTGTTCTCAGAATTTCCTGGATTTATAGTTTGGTGTCTATGATTAATTTTGGAAAATTTGCAGCCATTACTGTTTTAAATATTTCTTCTCTATTTTTTTCTTTCTCCTCCTTCTGGTATTTCAATTATAGAAGTTGCTTAGGTTCTCCCTAAGTTGCTGAGGCTGACTTTGAACTTACGATCCTCCTGCCTCATCCTCCTGAGCCACTGGGATTACAGGTGTGTACCACTGCACCCAGATTGAACATACATGTTTGATAAATTTAGTGATAATTTCTGTAGGCCAAAATTTCTTCATTTATATAACAAGGTGAGAGTACTACTTACTTCAAAGGGTTGTAGAGTTAAATGATTTATTTTATGTAAGGATTTTATTAGAGTGCTTGACATTTAGGTTGACTGCAATCATCGTAAGCTGTCATAATTATTCACATAAACTGCATTATGGTCTCCCAAAATTCATATGTTGAAATCACTATAACTATATCCAGTTGACAGCCTTTGAGGAGGAAATTAAGGTTAAATGAAGTCATTAGGATAGGATAGTGCTGGAGTCCTTAGAAGAAGAGGAAGCAGCATTAGAACTCAGTCTCTCAGTCCATGTGTGGAGAGAGTAAAGATCAAATGTGGACACAGTAATAATGTGGTCATCAGCAAGCTGAGAGATTTCACCAGAAGTCAATCCTGCTTCCACCTTGATCTTCGATATCTGACCTCTGGAATTGTGAGAAAATATATTTTTGTTGTTTAGACAAGCCAGTTTGTGAGGTTTTGTGAGAATGTAGTCTACTGTTGCCATCTTAAATAAGTAATGGCCTTAATTTATAATGTATTAGTTCTTTCATAGGCTGAGCAAAATTCTATCCATTCATGTAGAAGAAAAACAATACTTTTGAGCCAAAAACTGGTCCCATGATCATTGTGAATACATTTTACAAGACATTCTTATCTGTGGTGTTCAATGATGCTAGATTAACGACATCAGACCTTTCTGCTAGAAAACTAAAAAAACTATGAAGCAAGAATAGGTCAGAATATACAAATATCGTTCAAGGATCAAAATTTGCTCATTGCAAGAATTTTATTAGTTGCTATTTTGTGTCAGTGTCACACTGATTCATTATTTGAATTTTAAGTTTTATGGAGGTATGACACAAAACAAACTGTACATAATTAAGTTACACATTTTGACATGATATGACATATAAAAACACATTCTAAACATCACCAAAATTAGGCTATAAAAATATTCATTACCTTCAAAATATTCTGCATGCATTTTTGTACTCTGTCTACCTCTTCTAAGCCCATTCTCCACTTCTATGGAAACCATGGATCTGCTTTGTGTTTTATAGATTATTTTACATTGTATATAGTTCTGTAAAAATGGAATGAGGTGTGTGGACATTTTAGCATCTGGCATCTTTCACTTGGCATAAATATTTTGAGGTTCATCCATGTTATATGTGTTAATAGTTCATTCCTTTTTATTGCTGTCATATGTATTCTATTCTATGACTATACCACAGCTTATCAGATGTGCTATTGATGGACATAATGGGTATTTACAGTTTGGGGAAATTATGAATAAATTTTATACAAAAATCAGGTAAAAATTTGCATGTAGATAGGTTTTTCTTTTTTTCTTTTTAGGAAATGAATTAACTGGATTGCTTAATAAGTATATGTTTAACTTTAAGAAACTGCCAAACTGTTTTTCTAAAGTTGTACCTATTTTACTTTGCCGCTACTAGTGTATGAGAATTATAGTTCATCCACATCCTCTCTGAAACTTCATATGAATATACTTTTAAAATTTAACCATTCTAACAGATGTACAGTGGCATATTATTGTGGTTTAAATTCATATTACTCTAATGACGGTGATGCTGTCTGCTTTTCATATACTTATTGACCATCTGTATATATTCTTTGGTGAAGTACCTGTTCAAATCCTTTGCACATTTTTTATTGGGTTGTTTGTTGTCTTGAGTTTTAAGAGGATATATTCTGGATACAAAGTTTTCTAAGGTACATGATTTGAAAATATTTTTTTCTCAGGATGAACTTTGTATTTTCATTTTCTTAGCAGTGTTGAAGAACAAATATTTTTGATGAAGTCAAACTTGTAATTTTGATTTTTTGTGGAATGTTCTTTTGGATCTGTATCTAAGAAAACTTTGCCTTAATCCAAGGTGACAAAAAATTTTCTCTTTGGTCTAATTTTGCTTTCTGAAAGTTTTATAGTTTTAGGTTTTAAATAGATCTATGACCCATTTTGAGTTAATCTCCATACCTGATATGAGATATGGATAGACGTTCACATTTATGGATATAAATATTCAATTTTCCAGCACTATTTTTAGAAAAGACTGTCTTATCTCCACAAAATTTTCTTTGATGCAAATATTTGCAAGATAGCCTGAAAACTGTCTAAGTTTACTAATTCATTCTGGTAGCTTTCTTGTAGATTCTGCTAGATTTTCTACATAATAATGACATCTCTAAATTTTAAAAAAGTTAATTCTTTTACAAACTGGATGCTTTTTCTTTCTTTTCTTGCCTAGCTTCACTGACAATAACCTATGGTACATTGTTGAATATAAGTAAGAGTAGACATCTCCATTTTTTAAAAATATTTAATCAACAAAATTACATACTTTAAAGGTACATAATGTGATGATTCAATATACACATACACTGTGTACTTATTACCATAGTCAACTGTCAAATTAGTTAACACATCCATTGCTATTGTGTGTATGTGAGTGCATGTTGAGGCCATTTAAATCTGCCCACTTATCAAATTTTGAGAAAATAATAGTGTTATTAATTATAACGACCATGTTGTGCATTAGACCCCTAGGACTTACTCATATTAATTCATATTATAACTAAATTTTGGATCATGTAACAAATATTTTCCAATTTCTCCATGTCCTGGCAGTCATAATTCTATTCTCTTCAATTATGAATTTGACTTCAAAAATATCAGTTCTTTCAATCTGCGAACATGCGATTTCTTTCCATTCATCATCTTTTTAAGATTTCTTTTTCAATATTTTCTAATTTTATATGTACAGATCTTTCACCTCCTTTATTAAATTCACTCCTATATCTTTTATAGTTTTATAAATTTGTTTGCTTTTTTTGAACTTTGTTGCATGTAGAAATACTATCAATTTCTTTCTATATGTTGATTTGTATCATTTAACTTTATTAATTCTAACAGCTATTTTTCTAATGAAATGAGGATAAAATGACAGTTCATTCCCATTTTGTTATTTCTGTGGTCATGAGTGATATGGAAGATCTATTCATTTAATTATAACATGCTTCAATTTATTCTTTTTTTTTTTTTTTTTTGGTACCAGGGATTGAACTCAGGGGTACTCGACCACTGAGCCATATCCCCCCAGCACTATTTTGTGTTTTATGCAGAGACAAGGGCTCACTGAGTTGCTTAGCACCTCACCATTGCAGAGGCTGGCTTTGAACTCACGATTCTCCTGTCTCAGCCTCCCAAAGTGCTGGGATTACAGGCATATGACACCGTGCCTGGCTTCAATTTATTCTTTTATAAACTTTATGCTTTCCCTCATATTTTTCTTGTTTATGGTGTTTAATTCCTTTTTGTTTATTTATATGTGGTGCTGGAGATCGAACTCAGTGCCTCATGTATGCTAGGTAAGTGCTCTGCCACTGAGCCAAAATCACAGCCCTCATTTTTTTCTAATTGCTTCTTTTTCTTAAAAGTTTATAGGCATTTGTTGTAGAAATTAATCTTTTAAATTATATGATACTATTGTTTTCTCTTAATTTGATATATGACCTTTTGCCTTTGCTTAGTGTCTTTTCCCATGTAATTTTTAAAATTTGTTATTATTGCATTATGGTTTTACATAGTTTGGGGTTCATTTTAACATATTCATGAATGCATACAGCAAATACTACTACTTTCCCTTCTCTCCTGCTTCCCCTCGATCTCCTACTGCTATAGGTCTTCCTTCTATTTATTTTTAATTGGTGTACTATAGTCATACACAAAAATAGAGTTCACTGTGATATATTCATACATTGCAGATAGCATAGTTTGGTCAATTTCACTCTGCAGTTTCACCCCTTTCTCATCCCTATGCCCTCTCCCTTGATCCTCTCTTCATGGTTTTCTTTTCTATTTTTATGAGATCCCGTTTAAAAATAATTCTTGGTCCCTAGATTCTGCATACAAGAGAAAACATTTGACCCTTGACTTTCAGTCAGGTGTATTTCACTTACCATGATATATACTGAAGTTCCATCTATTTACCAGCAAATGATGCAATTTTATTCTTTATGGTTGAGTAGAACTCCACTGTGCATATATACCACATTTTCTTTTTTAAAAATACCTGATGTTTATTGTCTTATTTATATACTACATTATAAATCATAAAACTGAGGTGACTACTTTTGTAAGAAGCATATGACAAACATTTATTGTTGAAAATAATCTGATTTCCTCAACTGAAACATGAATAAATACAAGATAATGAATATCTGAGAAAATAAGAGCAAACACTTTGTTTTTATGTACAAACTATACAGAATACAAAAAATCAAGCAAAGGGATTAACTAACAAACCTCAATCTCTTAGGAAACATGCTGAATGCCCAGTTTATTTTAAGAACAAAATAAGCCATTTCATCTCCCTCAACCAATTTCCAAATACTCGTGGTTTCATCAGTTCTGTTTTCAGTGTTCTATTTGTGGAGCTGTGATCAGAGCTATTGCACATCTCTAAGAAGTGATAGTGCAGAAATAAGGAAATCTCTCCACCCAGGATAATTTAAAGTGGAAATCCAAGTTATGCCACATTTTCTTTATCAAGTCATCTATTGGGGACACCTTGGCTGCTTCTATAACTTGGCTATTGTGAATTGTGCTGCTATAAACATTGATGTGGCTGTGTCCCTATATAGTATGCAAGTTTTCAGATCTTTTGGATCTATACCAAGGAGTGGGATAACTGAATCATATGGTAGTTCCATGCCTGGTCTTTTTTTTTTTTTCTGGACCAGGGATTGAACCTAGGGGTACTTAACCATTGAGCCACATCATTGAGCCACATTCCTATTTTTAAAAATTTTTCATTTTGAGCCAGGTGCAGTGGCACATGCCTGTAATGTCAGTGGCTTGGGAGGCTGAGGAAGGAGGATTCCAAGTTCAAAGTGAGCCTCAGCAATTTAGCGAGGCCCTAAGCAATTTAGTAAGACCCTGTCTCTAAATATAAAAAAGGATTGGGGATGTGGCTCAGTGGTTAAGCACCCCTAGGTTCAATCTCCAGTACCAAAAAAATATTTTATTTTGAAACATGGTCTCACTAACTTGCTTAGGGTCTCACTAAGTTCCTGAGGCTGGCCTTGCACTTGCAATCCTCCTGTTCCAGCCTCCTGAGTTACTGGGATTACAGATGTGCACCACCATGTTCTACTTAGTCCTAGTTTTTTGAAGAATCTCCATACTGCTTTCCAAGTGGTTGTATGAATTTGCAGCCCCACCAATAAAGTGTGACTTTCCCCCTACATCCTCACCACCATTTATTATTATTTGTATTCTAGATGAATACCATTCTAGCTGAACTGAGATGGAATCTCAACATAGGTTTGATTTGAATTTCCCTGGTTGTAAAGGGTGTTGATCATTTTTTTCATATATTTGTTGGCTATTTACATTTTTTCTTTTGCAAAATATCCATTTAGTTCATTTGGCCATTTATTGATTGGATTGTTTGTTTTTGTTTTTTGGCGTCAAGGTTTTTGAGTTCATTATTATCTTCTGGATGCTAATCCCCTATCAGAAGAGTAGCTGGTAAAGATTTCCTCCCATTCTCCCATTCTGTGTAGGCTCCCTCTTCACACTTGTTTCCTTTGCTGTGCAGAAGCTTTTTAATTTGTGGCCATCTTACTTAGTGATTCTTGGTTTCATTTATTGAGCTTTAGTAGTCTTGAGGAGGTTGGTGTTTATGCCAACATATTGGAGTGTTGAGCCTATGTTTTCTTTTAGCACTTATTTCTAGTCTAATGCCTAGGTCTTTCATCCACTTTGAGTTGATTTTTTTACAGGGTGAGAGGTAAGGATCTAGCCTCATTCATCTACATATGAATATTCAGCACTATTTATTAAAAAAGTGCCAATGTACATTTTAGGCACCTTTGTCAAGGATCATGTGAATGTATCAATGTGGATTTGTCTGTCTTCTATTCCACTGGTTTTCATGACAATACCATGCTGCATTTGCCATGTGATACTTTTAATGTGATCAAACCTTCCAATTTTTTTCTGATAATGTCCTCTAGGTTTTAAATATTATCTTTAAAAAGTCCTCCACACCAAGTTTATTAAAAATATTGTCCTACAATGCTTTCTATTTTATCTATAAATAATTCTAATTAAATATAAACTTTTAAGGTTTTGGCAAGAAATAAGCATGATAAAGTACAATATTTAGAAACATTTAATAAAGGGGTAATTAACAAACCTAAGAGCAAGGTATAGAGAAATAACAGAACATCATGCCTTGCCTTGGTGCCGATAACATTGCAGAAAGATGGTAATCACTTCAGGCCTAAAGCAGTGAGAAGGGAAAGCTGTGTATATAGGGCAACCTCAGGGACACTGTGACATGGTCAAAGTACACAAACTCGTCTATGGCAACCTGCAGGAAAGGTGTCAGGGAAAGAAAATAAATAAATAGAAATAAATCCTGTATATCATCATACTTATCCTTCTTCTAATCTACCACCAGAAATCAGAGAAGCCCATTGAATTTATTTATGCTACTGAGCGTCTCAAGTAAGGTATGTAGTTGATGTTCAACCAGAGAAGCAGAACTAATGGGAAATCCACACACACACACAAAATACATATACAAAATCACGTGTGTGTGTGTGTGTGTGTGTGTAGGGAATCAGGAATCTTCTTACCCAATCAATTCTCAGGTCCAAAGTCCACAGGGCATGCAACCAGGAAGGGAAGATCACAAGAAGTAGAATCCCTCAAATAGGAGCTGAAGAAATTGAAGGAAGGTCCAGGGAAAAGGCAGAGCAGGTGCAGACTCAACCACTACTTCATGCCAACAGTCAGCAAATCAGCCACAACCCTGTGAAGATCCCTAAATGTAGAAACGTTTAGTTTCTTCCTGCTGTTTCTAGTCTCAGGGAGGGCTTAGCCTTCCTTTTAAAGGGCTTCCATCTGATTAGGCCAGGTTCTAACAGTCTTTCTTTTGATTTACTCAACAGAAACTAATTAGAGACTTTAATTGCAACTGCAAAATACCCTCACAGCAGTACCTAGGTTAGCCTTTGATTGAATAATTCAGATAAGGTGTGTTTTCTATAAAATAGCAACTGCCTGCCTTCTCTTCAGTTCTAATGAGGGAATTCCCATTGGTAGTTCACAACAGAAATCCTGGGGACTGTGGTTCAACCTAGCTGAATTGACAAACTATCTTTTGGGGCATAGAGCAGGATGTTAGAAGGGTGAAGTCATCTGGAGGAGCAAACAATATAACCAGCATGAAATACATACTTATCATTTCTTTCTTCCTTTCCCTCTTTCCTCCCTCCCTCCCTCCTCTCCCTTCATCCCTTCCTCCTTTTGTAGTGCTGAACCCAGGGCCTCATATGGTAGGCAAGCACTCCAGCATTTAGCCCAGCATTTAGCTATATCCACAGTCCTTTATTTCAATTGACAAAGTGGGTATGTATTTATGGTTTACAAAATGTTTTGAAATATGTGCATATTATGGAATGCCTCATTCAAAGTTAGGTATTGACTGGAGGATATCTTATGTAATTATATTTGTATTCCCAGATAAAAGATTGTT
>CM053417.1:31339431-31356240 GCA_028644305.1 Xerus rutilus
AAAGCGGTATGGAGATTTCTTAAAAATCTTGGAATGGAACCACCATTTGACTCAGCTATCCCACTCCTTGGCCTATACCCTAAAGACTTAAAAACAGCACACTACAGTAAAGCAGCCACTTCAATGTTTATAGCAACACAATTCACAATTGCAAAACTGGAAGCAACTCAGATGCCCTTCAATAGATGAATGGATAAAGAAACTGTGGTACATATACACAATGGAATATTATTCAGCAATAAAAGAAAATAAAATTATGGCATTTGCAGGTAAATGGATGGAATTGGAGAACATTATGCTTAGTGAAGTAAGCCAATCCCAAAAAACCAAATGCTGAATGTTCTCTCTGATTAGTGGATGCTGATACATAAGGGGAGTGGGAATGGGGAACATAAGAGAAATGGAGGAATTCTGGATGCGGCAGGGGGGAGGTCGGGGGAGGGAAAGGGGAATGGGTATAATAAAGATGGTTGATTGAGATCATCATCACTACCCTTGGTGCATGTATGAAGACACAAATGGTGTGATTCTATCTCATTTGCAACCAGAGAAATGGAAAAATTGAGGTCTATATATGTACCATGACTTGAAATGCATTTAAATAAATTAATAAAAAAACTGGCCTCTGCTCTGTCAAATCTGCTCATAAGGATATTTATGGGTTAATTTGACATTATATTTTTCAATTCTAAAAATTAACTTGATTTATTTTTAATACACTAATTTTCTAGTGAAATAACTCATTTTTACTATTCTTTAATTTTAAAGTAAAAGATATTTCATTTTATTTTAAACAATGTAGTGAATTCAACATCTGATAAACCCAATATCTATACCAAGTAGGGATCAGTTCTTATTTTTTATTTATTTTTCCTCTTGTGCTTTGATAATTTTCTTCTGTTTCTAGCATGCCTGGTGTATTTTAATACTGCATTTTGTGTATAAAAATTTTAGAAATTTTGGATGGTATTATCCTCTTCTCAGAAGGATTTAACCTTCTTCTGGAAGGTATACAGTAATGACAAAGCACTTCAATTCATATTACACTGGTTTATTTTTTATTTTTTCTTGTTCCTGGAGCATAGCAATTTTATAGAACTAAAGCCTGTGGTATTTACATCATTCTTTCATGATAGCCCTGAACATAAATTTTTCTCTCTCCATCTTATGCAATTGCCTGACTTTATGCTCTGTACCTTTATTTCTTACAAATTACTTTCTGACTAGTTTCTTGGAGTCCTAACCCATTTATTTGCAGCTTAAGAGCCAGAAAATTCCTTGAGGCAGTATTATATACAGAACATTGTGCTTACCTTTCTATGTTTCTTTGTTCTCCATGATCTTGGCCTCTCAGATCTTGACCCCAAATCATAGTTTTCTTTTAGGTCTCCAAGTTCTGAGTGGCATATTAGTAAATGTCCTGACAAAAAAGTGGCCAGGAAGGGAGGAATTGCCTCTAGTATCTTCCTTTCCATAATCTTAGCTACTCAATTTCTGACCGCTTTCATAGTTTTTTATTCCTTCAGTTTTTATAGTTGCTTTAGTTAGATAGGTTAGTCCATTTAGGTTTAGCCAAAAGCTTCAATATTTTAATAATATGTGTATATATGTGTATATACATTTATACATATATATATGCTTTGAGCGGTATGGCCATACACTTCTGCGTTAGACTATACTCTGATCTTTTGAAATTATTTATAATGATCATCAATGAGATAAATTTGGCTTATATGAGTAGATGATAATTTTTTAATTATATTCTTACAACTTTTAAAAACTTTGCAAGCATTGCTGTTTTAAAAACTCTAATATCTCTTCCTCTTTATACATTATGACATTTGATGTTGCAATTTGTTAGGATGGTATAAACAGACTTTAAATTCAATATTTTTATATCAGATGTTTCAATGTATTAATATGTCAAATTTTGTAGATTTCACATGCACTGTTAGAGCTGTCACCCTGAAGCATGTTTAGATATTACAAAAGAGTAGATATTAGATTTTATTTAAAGCAGCCACAAGCAGAATTATCATACATACATGAGGACAGTAAAGACTTAGAAAATTATCTCAATCTTCAGTTACACTGATAAAGAAAATAGAGAAAAAGTTCAAAACTACTAAAATCAGAAATGACAAAGGACTAATGGTAGTAATCTTCTGACCTTATACCAATAAAGAAATAATAAAGGATTTTGAGGGAATCCTATGAACAACTGTATGTCAAAAAATTAGATTACTTGGAAGAAATGATCCAATTCTTAGAAAGACATAAGCTACTAAAATTTACTCAGGAAGATAAAGGATGATGCCTAAAGCTGAACCTATCAGAATGGTCTACATGCTATAAATAAGAAGACTTAAAACAAAGAGATACAGCACATTTTTTAGAAAGAATAAATTTCAGCTAAGAGAATCAGGGTGGATTTAACAAAAGTGGAGTAGAGGTGATCTGCAATGGATTTTATTAGATGGAAAATGCATTACAGGTGGTGGGAGTAGATCTGAATAAAGGCATGACCATTGGAGAATATATTTCTTGCTTTGTAAACTGAGGGCAGAATGGTTGGAGCATGGATGCATGGGAGGCTGTAGTTTGAGATAATATTTTTAATTTTTTTATAGTGCATCAGATTACGTGATGTTGGGGTTCATTTTGACATAATCATGTACGCATGAAATATAATTTACTCCACTTGAGTCCCCAGAACTTCTTCTTTTCCTCCTTTCCTCCCTACCCCTGTACCCCTTCCTTTACTTGTTTCCCTTCTATTGATTTATAATTTAAAAAAGTTATTTATAAATATGCATAAGACAGAACAAAGATCCATTCATACATTGTTATTTTCAACATTGGGGCTTTGATTCTGATACATCTGAAAATGACTAATGGATTAAAAATAACAATCTTTTGAATGCCTTGTGCGTAGAACTTATATTTTAGACCAAGAGTTTAGTAATATGCTTACATAATAGTGAAAGCTTATTGTTTCTCTTTTGAATTATTAAATATATAAATTTAATGACAAATAATTTGTAATTATTGTAACTTCATGTTACAGTTTTTTAAGCTACTCCAAGAGAGGAGGCCAAATAACAAAACATTTTCAATTTGTTTAGGACCATTGCATATCTGGGCCTTTCTTCTGTACAATTTTAATAAAGTACATTTCTGAGCACAGAACATAAAACTCAACAAATACACTGATTTAAGGTTTCAGTATATGGAAAAAAGGGGCAAATTTTATGCTTTCAACCTAAATCTCGTAATCCAAAAACTATTATAGCAAGAATAGTTATTCCCCTTTTATTTTGGACACAGGATCCCCAGGTACATCTAAAAATGATCAAAATATATAAATGGATACATGTGCTACAACTACTAGGTTTATACTAGGTGAACAAATATGTGTCCTAAATCACCAGAAGTACTCACTTAGCCCAATTAGAATCCAGTGTGATAGAGTTTAGAGGTAATAAACCTTGAGAGAAAAAACATACAGCTACCTAGAGAATGGTTGGGCATTTCTTGTTTTACTGATTATTTTAGTTTTTTATGATCTGCAAATGTTAAAAATAATTGATACTGGAGAGAATATAACATTATAAGTACTATGTAGCAATTTTTCTTTAGCCTTACATTTGACAATACTTGTGACTGAAATCAACTGATGATAAATAAGAAAATTAATGCCTCTATTTTGATTCTGAACAATCTTATTGTTATTGAAAGCATATATAATGACCATTCGCAATACCATCTCTAGTTAGCTCTAAATATTAAAAAATGTATTTTAGTGCATATGCCAAATATTCATGTTTGGGTCTGTGTGGAAAAACAAAAAAGTGATATGAGGGAGAGAGGAGAATAAGAGTTCAAGAGCTATTCACTGATGGCAACTAATAGCAAAGTTAATTCTTTGTTTTAAATTTGTTTAGTTGTCAATGGATCTTCATTTTATTTATTTATATGTGGTGCTGAGAATCAAATCTAGTGCTTCACGCATGCTAGGCAAGTGCTCAACCACTGAGCTACAGCCTCAGCCTCAAAGTTAATTCATAAACAATATGATACCAGAGATGTGTTTCAGATCTGCAGAGCAGAATGAAAACATTTTTGAAAAGTCCAACTTCTATATTTCTACAGTGAAATACAAGAATTAATTTCCTCAATGAATGATCACTCTTCTCAATACTAAGACGTCTCATTTTCTGTTGCTCTAGCTGTTAGTTTTTACATTCTTACTCAACTGGTGTACTAATAAATAATGTATTGTATGGTCTCACTTCCAAAGGGCTTTTACTGACATGCCAATATGAATTTTCATTGTTTTCATTAAGCAAACAGAATACACCTTTGGTCCTCTTTCCTTAGGTTTAACCTGACAGAAAAATTTCAACTGTCTGAATGCAGATTCTCATAAAGCCTTTACAACAGAGGTTATGAAAGTAAATTAAACCTTAACATATCATTGGAGGGGAGAAAGAATGAAACTGCCTTACATATGAAAGATAAGGGGTACTCAGAAGCATGGAAGAGATGGACGGAAAGGAAGGAGGGAAGGAGAGAGGGAAGGAGGGGGAGAGAGAAAGAGAGAGAGAGGGAATATAACTTTGAAACTGTCAAAACTGATAAGGTTGAAAAGGAGAAGGTACTGAGCATAAAATTGCACTTTTGTCTGCCTTTGGCAGGAGTGTATAGTAGTCAATGAGAAGGAGTTCACTACAGGAGGCAAATTGCTTGTGGATTCTGAAAATTACAGAGTACTTATAAAACATTGAACATATCCCTGGTTCGAAGTACTTAAGTATGCAATTTGGTACTTCTTGGGGGAAAGTTTTGCATTACATAAATTTGTGTTTCAGAGACTTCTTCCTTTCTGGGCGTAAGCTGAATAGCTGAGTAGGAGTTGATATAGCTTTTATATCAATCATTATGCAAACTTGCCTTTGGCTTTGCCTCAGGTTTAAAATATTCTCAAGTCTGTACAAATTATTATAGTTAGAGAAGTAATATTTGCCTAAATCAATGCTCTTCCTCTCAAGTCAACCTGAATTCTCCATTAATGGCATGCTTTCTATGAAAGTCAAAGGAAGCAAAATGGGTGGCTGATTATTAAAAATGACAAGTTTTCTGTATATTTCCTGTAATTCTGGAGCTATAAGAATCCTAGACCTACTAAGGTACAGAGCTTGAGGCAACTTTTCTAAGAACCCACACTGAATTAGTGACAAAAATGGGATTAGACACCAGGTCATACTTCTATAATGCCATGGCATTATACAAAAGCTGTCTATAAAACTGCAAAGCTGAGGACACCTTCAACTGCTTTCAGTCAAACAGCATACATTCTCTCTCTCATAGTTCCCTGCCTTGCTATGTCATCCCTGCCACCCACTCCTAGATCCCATCATGTCCTGATTAAAAATTGGCCTCTTTTGTGAAACCTGACTTACTTTACTCTCCAGCCCACACTGATCACAGATTTACACCTCTGGCTTTCAACACAACTTTCAAGCTTTAATTTTATGTGTGTGTTTCTGCCCTTAATCATATATTACTTTGGAATTACTCTTGATTATTTCATAGGCTTATTTTGTCCCTTCAACTTAATTGCAAGCTTTTTAAAAAACAGGAGCCATGTTTCCTGCTTGCTTAATAACAATTCCAAATCCTTTCTCAACCACCCACATATAACCTTACTCAGAAGAGACAATTGATATATCTTGTTATTATAACTAGAGTTTTAAGTGAATCATAGGCAAATACTTTTAAATGTACAATTCTCTGTTTTTTCAAAATTTATATAATAACCCTGTATTACATTTTAAGTAGAAAATTGTATACCATTAAAAACAGAAAGGCCCACATTTTGTTTTCTTTAATGATTCCTTTTCCTCACAACTTCACCTAGCACCATTATTCTAATGCTTTCTAAAACTGACACTCCCTTGGGAATTTCTATCCAATCCATGTATATGTATACAGACTGTTCTCAACCTTCAGTTGTTCCACTTATAACTTTAACTTTACAATGGTGCAAAAGCTGCACACATTTGGTAGAAATTGTATTTCAAATTTTGAATTTTGTCCTTTTCTTGAGCAATCTGTGGTACTAGAACTCTCTTGAAATGCTAGACAATAGTCATGAACCTCAGCTCCCACTAGGCCACATATTATGAGGATAAACCAAAGATAATTTTACAGTGTAATGTATTGCCAGCATCTTTTAGATAGTGTGGTTTTGTTTTTGACAGAGCATCATGTCTACAAAATGATAATCTGTGTGTGTGCATGTGATATTCCAGATTTTATTACAAAATAGTCTTTGTGATAGATGATTTTGAACATTTGTAGGCTGATAATGAGCACATTTAAGTAGCATATTTAAGGTATGTTAGGCTGAGCTATGATATTCAGTATATTATATGTGTATTAAGTGCCTTTTCAACTTACAACATTTCAATGTATGATGGTTTTATCAGGATATAACACAATTATAAGTGAAAGAGCATTTTTATCATACTGCTCATGATCTGTCAGGCTCTCTTCAACCTCTGTGTCTTAAATCTATCCCTTTAGCCAGGCACGGTGGCTCACGCTTGTAATCTCAGCACTTAGGGAGGCTGAGACAGGAGAATCACGAGTTCAAAGCCAGCCTCAGCAATGGCGAGGTGCTAAGCAACTCAGTAAGACCCTGTCTCTACATAAAACACAAAATAGGGCTGGGGATGTGGCTCAGTGGTCGAGTGCCCCTGAGTTCAATCCCTGGTACCAAACAAAACAAAACAAAAAAC
The DNA here is from genome assembly GCA_028644305.1 of Xerus rutilus. Classification (NCBI taxonomy): domain Eukaryota; kingdom Metazoa; phylum Chordata; class Mammalia; order Rodentia; family Sciuridae; genus Xerus; species Xerus rutilus. Next base: position 31,346,235 of record CM053417.1, read on the forward strand.
CAAAAATCTATCCCTTTAAACTGTTCATTCAATCACCCAACAAATATTGATCAAGCACTTCTAGGTCTTGAGTACACATTGGAAGTGAAGCAGATAAGGTAACCCAATGAATCTTAGTTGGGAGAGATGCAGAACAAACAGATAAACTAATTAATAAATCTGAAATTTCCAATGGAGAAAGAAAAATTATAGATTCAGAATTAGAGTTTGAGAAACAGAAGAGATTTGAGTGAATTTTAAGTCTCTATTTCATATTTCTTTTTTAAAGGGCCAAAGAAAATGTTAGTTTTCTAAAACTACACAGCCCGGCCTGGACTTAATGAAGGCATTCGACCTCACACAAGTGCTGTTTTGCTTATACATAATCCTGTTGCTCATATACTTGGTGGTTCATCATCTCCAATGAGACACTGCTTAAGTATTAATATTTCCTTGATCTGTATTAGGTTCTAGGGAGAAAGTGGTAAAAATGTCATCCAAACTATTAAAAATGACAAATGTAACTCGTGCAAAAGGGGCAGATTCTTGACAGAAGTTTATCTATTTTACTAACATTTTCATGAAACTAGCTTTTGAGTTAATTAATTTTTTGTCACTATTAATACTGTTTTGTTATCTATTATACATTTATTCTTTTCTTTTTTATTTGTTCTTTTTATATGTACATGGCAGTAGAGTATATTTTGCCATATTTATAAAGGCAGGGAGTATATCATATTCTAATTAGGATCTCAGTCTTGTGGTTATACATGATGTGGAGTTTCACTGTGGTGTATTCATATATGTACATAGGAAAATTGTGTCAGATTCATTCTTTTCCATTTCTTTGAGTTGACTCTGTTTTATTTTTCAAACATCTTAATTTGACTACTAATGTAGATTTCATTCTTTTTAGAAAGGGGTTCTGGGGATTGAACTCAGGGGTTCTTGGCCACTGAGCCACATCCCCAGTCCTATTTTGTATTTTATTTAGTGACAGAGTCTCACTGAGTTGCTTAGTGCCCTGCCATTGCTGAGGCTGGCTTTTTTTTTTTTTTTTTGGTACTGGAGATTGAACTCAGGGGCACTCGACCACTGAGCCACATCCCCAGCCCTATTTTGTGTTTTATGTAGAGACAGGGGAGGCTGGCTTTGAACTTGCAATCCTCCTGGATCAGCTTTCTGAGCTGCTAGGACTACAGGCGTGTGCCATCGTGCCTAGCCAAATTTCATTCTTAAAATCCTAAATTAGAGGAAACAATTTTAAGAATATAATTTTATGTGCCAGTTTAGCTTCCTTCACAATCGCAAATGTAGTGTTTTCATTGTTATTCATTTACAGATATTTTAGTTTCTATTATGTCTTCTTTGAATCATAAATATTGTAGAATTTTTTTCTTGTATTTCTATATATATAGTGGTTGGTAGCCATGTTTTTATTGATGTCTAAATTTATCATATAGTTATCAGTGAATGTGTACTATGTATTTTACTTTTAGACTTTCTTTGGGATCTATATATACATGGTTAATACTGTGTTAAATGAATGAATATCTTCATGATGCATGAATGCATGATAGATGCAGATATGTTTTCCAGATAAAACTTGTTAGCTGTGTTTTCATATTCTTATTTGTGACTTGTCCATAAAATCTACCAATTTCTGGAGAGAGGCCTGTGCTAAAATTTCCCAGTATAATTATTATAGATTTGTCTGTTTTTTGTGTGTTTCTCTATGTTCTGAGCTTATATTACTATAGCAGTCTATTACATTTTCCTATATCTTGATTTTTCTCATATAACTTCTTGATTTCTTAACTCACAAATTTGAGAACATTGTTCTTCTGCACAGAATTAATCAATGGTGTGTTATTTGCCAGTATACCACTCTTGAATACTTTTGTGTGATTTCCATGCTTAGGTTTGATTCTATATTCCCACTCTTATTTTTCCAATGTTACATTTCATGAAATTTATGCATGATTTGCTTTTTCCTCACACCAATCTCATCTTTCACTCCATATTGTTCATACATGTAGGGATGCCCTCCTCTTCTTCATTTATATAATTTATATAACTATTACTTTTATATAACTATTATATTCCATTTATATAACTATTCCTTAAGGGCATTTTTCCACCAAACCTTTCTATTTACCATAACCCGTACTTATCACTCCCTTCTCAATCTCCCAAAGAACTACAGTCTAAAGGATATTTGATCATTCTGTATTCTTCACTAGACTAGAATCTTTAAAGGAAAAGCTCTATTTTATTTATTACAGATATAGCACATAGCAGGAATGTAATTCATTTATGTTTCTTTATAGTTGTATTGGCACTATACTCTAAATGAAGAAGTTAATGTTGATCTGCAAACTAAGTATAGTGGAAACCAAAACCAAATATACAATGATTTGAAAGACAAGGCTTGGTAGCTTAGTTGGGTTTAGGTATGAAAACCCAGTTACTCTTATTTTTAGTGGATAAAATTTCTCTTATTATCACTGTATTAATCTTAGGCCAATGAAATAAAAGCTTTTGCCACTCTAATAAAAATGCATGAAAAGAATAGCAAGATAATCCCAGGTGCTAAGCTATATGTGAAACATATTTAAAGACTATAGACATTATATTTTCTATTTACAATTCCTGTTTATATTTGACCTGGATCCAAACTAAGAATAAAATGATAAGAAAGGATAGTTATTTACTCTTCTTTTTATGAAAAATATCAAATAAATTTAGGTGGAATTTCCAAAAGTTTAGTTACTGGTTCAGTTTGTTTCCTGACACTTTATTACAGGCTTCTGTACACATGGACATTTTTCCATAGCATGATCACTAATCAACGTCTTATTAAGATATGGTATTCTTTGTAAATCACAGGAAGAGTATCTCACTACTCTTTCTCATAGTTTTATTCAGAGGATCTCAACTATATAGCACAGAATCTCATCCACTAAAAAGGCCATAATGTGGGCTATGCCATTATAGTCAATGTCTCATTATCTGAAGAGACATTTCACAGAAAATCTCACTTTCAACTTTTTAAAAGATTCTTATTGATGTAAATATGGTTTTAAGATATTTTATACAATCACTTCTTTTTACTGAAGCCTAGAAAATTAGGTCTGTTATTCAACTTGGACAGTAATCAGGGTTCTTTCTGTTTATTCCTAGAGTTGATTGATTTGGAGGAAGGGTTACTTATTCTCTGTTCCATATTTTCATGTGGAAGACCTTCCCTAGTGTGATACTCCTGACCTTTCTCCTAATCAGAGGAGGAGTGGATTAACTCATTTGCTGAGTCTGAGAGAATAAACTAAATGAATACATTGAAATCTTTTCTTGAAGCACTGAGATGTACAGTTCAGCTAAGAAAATGCATTTCCCATTTATCTACGTATCATGAGGCAAATGGTATGCTCCTGCACAGTAAGATCTGAGATTCTCCAGCTGTGCTGTTGACATCAGAGCTCATGCTCTTAACCATTACTTGCATTGTTTATAAACTCAGGCTTTATCTTAAGTAAATTTTTCCAAGGTCACGAAGATGTTTAACATTAAAATTAAAATTTTAACACAGGTTTTTGGACTCTAAAGATAATTTTTAAAAATCACTATATTCATACAAATTAATTTTAAATTTACATAATGGAAAAAATTCTACTTCTGAACAATATAGAATGATAGAAACCAGATTTGCCTTCCCTCCTCAAATAATACAAACAAAAAGTTAAACAGAAAATAAGTACATGAAACAATTGTATTTTAACACAGCATCTATCAAACCAAGAAGGACAGTGATCCTAGAGAGAAGGGGAAACAAATCAACTGAATACTATGATTACCTCAGATTCTTTTCTTCAGTTTCCAGGCTGCTGTTCAGGATAAAATAATCCAGGTGGAATAACCTCTGCATACTTGAGGTAAAGGAAATGGAGCTGAAAGTCAAGGGATAACAAGGTGACTAGAGTTCACAGGACAGAGCACCATAGAGAAAAGAGAAAAATATCTGTGATTTGCAAAGAATTCATTATAGTAGTTGGCTTATAACTAATAAGCACATTTGAATATGGAAACCATCTGAGGCCAGGAGGAAAATACCATCCAAAATGATTAGAGGATAATGGCCTGTAATAGCATCTATTCTCATAGAGCCAGCAATAGTACCTATTCTCATCAGTTTTACTAGTAAAACACAATTCACATGGCAGTGGCTGAAGTATTTAGGAGGGTCATGCTAAGTAGAGGGGAATTATTAACCCTAGCCTGATCACTGATCACATCTTGCCTAACAAATCCTGAAAGAAAGACTCAGAAGAGTCAACTTGATTCCAAGAATTTGAACTGCATTCCAAGAAAAGCTCAAATATTTACAGGAATGCAAAAGTATCCAACACCCAATTAAAGTGAAAATCCCAATGTTCAATGTCCAAGGATGAGCAGACGTGCAAAGAAATAACACATGCCTGTAGTGAGGTAAATAATCAACCAAAACTGATATAGACTGACACAGATGTTAGAATTGAGATAAATCATTTAGCAGTTGTACCTGTATTCAATATTATCCCCCCAAATTAAAAAAGACTCATATAAAACATCTGGAGATGAAAACTAAAATGTCTCAGATGAAAAATGTACTTAAAGTGATTGACAATAAATTAGATATTGCAGAAGACAAGATTATGTTATAAAGATATAACAATTGGAATTATCCAAAATTAAACACACAAAGAAAAAATAATACAATTAAATTAAGAGTATCCATAAACTGAGGCCACTTCACATGACCTAATATATAAGTAATTATAATCTTTAAAGGAGAAGGTAAGAAAAATATATTTGAAAAAAGTGGTCAATAATTCCCTCAGGTTTCAAAAAATGATAACCTGAAGAATCTTGTGAAAACTCATGTCCCAAAAATATGAATAAATTTATACCAAGTCAGGTTATAATCAAATTGTTCTAAACTAAGGACAAAAATATAATTGAAAAGCAGTACTATTCAGAAATTTATAGCACTATGAGTCTACATTAAAGAACTATAAAGGTCTCAACTCATTTTCTACATTAAAAAAAGATGTAAAAAGAAACATAAATTATAAAAAAAGTAAGAATAGAGGACCACCTCCAGGGATCTCCATGAGAGCCTAGCCAAGGTCAGGCCCAAGACTGCTATCCCCCAATCTGCCAACCCACGGAGGAACCCAGACCCAGGCACAGGACTGCCTCCGGGGACCCCTGAGGGAGCCCAGGTCTAAGTGAGGCCTGGGACCACCCCCAGTTCTTCCCCAGAGCCCCTATAGGAGCACAGGCCAAGGCCCAGGGCAACCTTCAGGGACCTCCACAGGAGCCCAGTTAAGGTCAGGCCCAAGACTGCTATCTGCCAATCCACTGACTCACAGGGGGAACCCAGACCCAGGCCCAGAACTGTCTCCAGGGACCCCGACAGCAGCCCAAGACTAAGTAAGCCCCAAGATTGTTCACATCATTCTGAGCCGGAGCCCCTGACAATTCAGGGGAGCCTAGGCCTACCACCTTGGATCCCTGAGGGAGCCTAGGCCATGATCAGGCCTAGGACTTCTGTCACAGGACTGTGTGAGAGTCCAGGCCTAGGACCACTCCTGCACAGCATGGAGGAGATACATGCTGTTGCTCCCTTCCTGTATCCAACTTAGGACACTACAGCCATCCCCATAGCTCTTCCCATGTAGTAGCCTCCATCTTGGGACAACAGATAGGGCCTGGAGGCAGTGGCACACCACAGATCAGCATGCCACAGTTCTGCATCTCTGATCAATCAGCCCAAAGCCATTGTAAGTCCCATCCTTTTAGCCCCATCTCTGAAAGTGTTTGCATGCATTTTGGGCCAACCCCACTGGCATCTTGAATTACCTCCACTATAGCCACCACTATCGTTAGTGGCACTAGCATCAATCTAGGGACACCTGCTGGGGACTGGAAGTGAACTCCAAGGTAAGATACAGGTAAACAGTAGGGTCACAACAAGATTATAGAATAGAAACTGCAAAACTTCAGATTGGCATTGCAAGAAAGGAATATACATAATCAACATTAAGAAAAAAGGGAAGAAAGTACCCCAAATAAACCAAGATACTACAATAATAGAATCCATTAACAGCACAGTTGATGAAATGTCAGAGAAAGAATTCAGAATGTATGTAATTAAAATGATCTGTGAATTAAAGAATGACTTAAGTGTGCAAATACAGGCCAAAATTGATCACTCCAAAAAGAAATAAGAGAGCAAATAAAGGCAACCATCAATCACACCAACAAAGAGATATGGGAGCAAATACAGGGAGCAAAAGATTACTTTAAGAAAGAGCTAGAGATTGTGAAAAAAACCAATCAAATACTTGAAATGAAGGAAACAATAAACCAAATAAAAAACTCTATAGAAAGCATCACCAGAAGACTAGATCACTTGGAAGACAGAACCTTGAATAATGAAGACAAAATATACAATCTTGAAAATAGTGTTGACCATGCAGTGAAGATGGTAAGAAATAATAAACAGAACATACAAGAATTATGGGATAGCATCAAAAGATCAAATCTAAGGTTTATTTGGAAAGAAGAAGGCACAGAGATTCAAACCGAAAGAATGCACAATCTCTTCAATGAAATAATATCAGAAAATTTCCCAAACATGAAAAATGAATTGTAAAATCAAATAGAAGAGTCTTACAGCATACCAAATGTGCAAAATTACAACACATCTTCACTAAGTCACATTATATTGAAAATGCCCAGCATACAGATTAAGGATAGAATTTTAAAGGCCATAAGAGAGAGGAATCAGATTACATATAGAGGGAGATCAATTAGGATCTTAACAGATATTTCAACCTAGACACTAAAAGCCAGGAGATCATAGAACAACATATACCAAGCTCTGAAAGAAAATGGATGCCAACCAAGAATCTTATATCCAGCAAAATTAAGCTTCAGATCTGATGATGAAATAAAAGCTTTCCATAATAAACAAAAGTTAAAAGAATTTACAGCAAGAAGGCCTGCACTACACAGCATTCTCAGCAAAATATTCCATGAGGAGGAAATGATAACCAACATTGAAAATCTACAAAGAGAGGAAGTTCACTAAAAGAATGGCCAACCAAAGGAGAAACCAAGTCAAGGTAAAAACCAAAAATAAACCAAAATGACTGGGATTACCAATCATATCTCAATAATAACCCTGAATGTAAATGGCTTCAATTCATCAATTAAAAGACAGACTGACAGACTGGATTTTAAAAAAAAGGCCCAACAATATGCTGCCTTCAAGAGACTCATGTCACAGGAAAAGACATCCACAGCCTGAAAATGAAAGGGTGGGAAAAAACGTATCACTCACATGGACCACGTAAACAAACAGGAGTTTCCATTCTCATATCAGATAAAGTGGACTTCAAACTAAAGTTAGTGAAAAGGGATAAAGAAGGGCATTTGATACTGCTTAAGGGAATCATACATCAACAAAACATAACAATCATAAATATCTATGCTCCAAATGAGGCATCTCATCTATATATCTCAAACAAACCGTTCTCAACTACAAGAATCAAATAGATCATAACACAGTAATACTTGGTGACTTTAACACAGATCTCTCACCACTGGATAGATCTTCCAAAAAATAAACAAAGAAACCATAAAACTCAATAAAACAATCAATAATTTAGACTTATATAACTTATATAACAGACATATATATTTTATCCATCAATAAGCAAATACACTTTTTTCTCAGCAGCACATGAAACCTTCTCCAAAATAGATCATATGCTATGTCACAAAGCAAGTCTTAGCAAATACAAAGAAATAGAGATACTACCCCATATCCTATCTGACCATAATGGAATAAAATTAGAAATCAATGACAGATTAAAAAAATAGAAACTACTCCAACACCTGGAAACTAAATAATACACTGTTGAATGACACATGGATAAAAGAAGACATCAGGGAGGAGATAAAAAATTCTTAGAGGTAAATGAAAACCCCACTACAACATATCAAAATCTCTGGGACACTATGAAGGCAGTGATAAGAGGAAAGTTCATTGCATTAAGCTCATTCATCAAAAGAACAAAAAGTCAACAAATAAATGACTTGACACTACATCTCAAAGCCCTAGAAAAAGAGGAACAAACCAACACCAAAAGAAGTAGAGGACAGGAAATAATTAAAATCAGGGCTGAAATCAATGGAATTGAAACAAAAGAAACAATTCAAAAATTGACAAAACAAAAAGCCAATTCTTTGAGAAAAATAAATAAAATTGACAAACCCTTATTCACCCTAACAAAAAGGAGAGAGAAAACCCAAATTACTAAAATTCATGATGAAAAAGGAAATATCACGACAGACTCTGCTGAAATACAGATGATAATTAGAAACTACTTTGAAAATTTATACTCCAGTAAAATAGAAAACCCTGAAAACACCGACAAATTTCTAGAAGTATACGACCTAACAAAACTGAACCAGGAAGACATGCACAATTAAACAGATCAATTTCAAGGAAGGAAATATAAGAAACCATCAAAAGTCTACCACAAAGAAAAAAAAAGCCTGAGACCAGATGGATTCTCAGCTGAGTTCTACAAGGCCTACAAAAAAGTATTAATACCAATATACCTCAAAATATTTCATGAAATAGAAAAGGAGGGAACCTTACAAACTCATTCTATGAGGCAAGTTTCACCCTGATACCAAAACCAGAGACACATCAAAGTAAGAAAATTTCAGACCAATATCCCTAATGAACATAGATGCAAAAATTCTTAATAAAGTTTTGGCAAATTGCATACAAAAACATATTTAAAAAATAGTCCACCATGATCAAGTGGGGTTCATTCCAAGGATGCAAGGTTGGTTCAACATATGGAAATCAATTAATGTAATCCATCACATCAACTTAAAAATAAGACTTAAAGATAAGAATCATATAATTTTATCAATTGATGCAGAGAAAGCATTGGACAAAACACAGCACTCTTTTATGTTCAAAACACTAGAAAAACTAGGGATAGTAGGAACATACCTCAACATTGTGAAAGCTATCTATGCTAAACCAAAGGTCAACATCATCCTAAATGGAGAAAAATTGAAAGCATTATCTCTAAAAATGGGAACAAGATGGGGATGCCCTCTTTTACCACTCCTATTCAACATAGTCCTTGAAACACTAGCCATAGCAATTAGAAATATGAAAGAAATTAAAGGGATATGAATAGGAAAAGAAGAACTCAAACTATCATTATTTGCAGACAACATGATTCTATACTTAGAGAATCCAAAAATTTCCACCAGAAAACTTCTAGAACTGATAAATGAATTCAGCAAAGTTGCAGATTATAAAATTAATATCCATAAATCAAATGCATTTCTATATATCAGCAATGAGTCCTCTGAAAGAGAAATTAGAAAAACTACTCCATTCGCAATAGCCTCCAAAAAAATAAAATACTTGGGAATCAATCTAACAAGAATGGTGAAAGACCTCTACAACGAAAATTACAAGACACTAAAGAAAGAAATTGAAGAAGATCTTAGAAGATGGAAAGACCTCCCATGTTCCTGGATAGGCAGAATCAATATTATTAAAATGGCCATACTACCCAAAGCACTATACAGATTCAATGCAATCCCAATTAAAATCCCAAAGTCTTTTCTTATAGAAATAGAAAAGGCAATCATGAAATTCATTTGATTTGCCAGAATAGCCAAGGCTATCCTGAGCAAAAAGAGTGAAGCAGGAGGCATCACAATACCAGACCTTAAACTTTACTACAAAGCAATAGTAAGAAAAATGGCCTGGTACTGGCACCAAAATAGACATGTAGACCAATGGTACAGAATAGAAGACACAGAGAGTAATGCACATAAATACAGCTATCTCATACTAGACAAAGGTGCCAAAAACATTCATTGGAGAAAAGATAGCCTTTTCAACAAATGGTGCTGGGAAAACTGGAAATCCATATGCAGT
>CM053417.1:31356740-31400407 GCA_028644305.1 Xerus rutilus
CCACTCTTGTTAGATTGATTCCCAAGTATTTTATTTTTTGGGAGGCTATTGCGAATGGAGTAGTTTTTCTTTATTTGCCTATGTATCTCTTTATCAAAATGATCTTTTGCTGACTGGGCTTGCTCTCTTATATCATTCTTTAAGTCACAGAACATTTTAATTATGTACATCCTGAATTCCTGTTCTGTCATTTCTTCTGCTGTACTGCCCATGGATTCTAATAGTGTAGTATCTTGGTTTGTTTGAGTCACTTTCTTCCTTTGTTTTTTCATGTTGTTTGTGTGTCTTTCCTTCTAGCTCTACTGATCCAAGTTGTTACAGTTTTTACTCCTATATGGGTATAGTTTCCCTGCAGGGTTTCAATACCTCTCCTTTAAAGGGGAGACCAATATTGATTGATGTCAATACAAGCAATATTTAGTTTCAAACCAAGTAGCTCCTAATAGCTCCCAAATACATTTACAATTTAGTCATGATATACAACAATTATGAGTTCCTTTACAATCTATTATGTAAACAATAAATTTGCACAAGGATCTATAGTTTCTGTTGGTGGGTTAGGGAAACTTGAGGGTGGGGTGTAGGATAGAATGTTGGGGTAGTAGGAAGTGAGGATATGGTTATTAGATCTTAGAAAGCATGAAAAAGGAATCCAAGAGAAGTTGGCTATTACTAGAAAGAGCAACAGAGAGTTGGGGAAGACCAATAAGGAGGAAGAAAAGAGAGTACAGCGAGGAGAGATGATAGCAAGAAAAATAAAACATATGCAAGTGGGAGTTATAAGACTATATAATAGCACTCTAGTATACAGTTCAGAAACCCCAATCTACCCTATCCCACTGTATAACAAATACTTGGTTTCACAACTGTTGGGGATTAGAGAGTAGGAAAATAGTGAGAGAGAAAAGAGGGAAGGAAAAAGAAAGAAAGGAAAGAAGAAAAGAGCAGAGAAATAAAACAAAAAGATTAAACTGTAGAAATATTAGGAGAAAAAGATTATGGATAAAATAAAAAATAAGAATAAAAAAATTTTTTAAAAAGTCTCAATGTAAATAAACAGGTATGGTTCCTTTCACCTCCAGTAGGTGGCATTGTCCATTGCTTGCTGGACTTTCCCCTCTGGTGTCCTGGGTGTGGGTTTCACAGCAGGGTGAGGCTCTGGGCTGCTGGTGGAGAGACTGTTTCACGGTGTGCTGTGTTGAGGTCAAAGTCTGTTCCCAGGTGCTGTCTGACGCCCCCTGGTGCAGGAAATTCTACCGTGTTAGATGGAGATCCACAAAGAACAGTAGCCGGGGGTCCCGCTCAGGAGACGGTTTGTCCACAGGAGCAACTGCTAGGGGTCCTGCGTGGTTGGGTGGGTGCTGGAGCCAGGTACCCCATCTAGAAGCAGGCCCTGCCCACTTGGGGCGAATCTTGGGCTGGAGCCCTGGGCCGGGGCTGTATGCTGCAGCTGTGTTCTGCCACTGGCCGCTGAAGTCACGCTGTTTGTGGCAATCGCTACTGCCTGGTGGCCCTGTGTACAAACACGTGAGTGAAAATCCTGCAGGGGATGATGAGCTGTAGGATGATGTCAAGAAGCTGGCTGGAAGATGGTATTTCCACTACTTCCAGCTTTGGTCCTGGAGAGACTAGCACGGAGGAGTCCATCTGAGCCTCCATCTTGGAACCGGGTCAGCAGAGGCCAGTTTTGATGAACTATTTCAATCAAAGTTCACAAATAAAAAACTAACAAAATAAATGTATATGTAAAATATGGCAATGTAGGTTAATCCTAGAAATTCAAAGTTGATTGGTGATCACTGTAACTCACCATGGTAGGTAAATGAAAAGAAAAACATAATTTTCTAAAAAGATGAAAAAAATATCATTTGTCAAAAATCAATGCCAATTCAACAAAAGCAAAGTATAAAAGTAATCTCAAAGAGACAGAGGGCATCTATGAAAAATTTACAAAAGCCATCAAACATAATTATGTGATATTGAATACTTTCCTTTTAAAGCCAAGAGCAAGACCAATATGCTGTGCTCACTACTCTTAATAAATATGTTTGATAGGTCATAACTAGTGAAATAATCTAAAAAATTAAAAAATAACAATAAATGAAAGGCATAAAAACAGGAATAAAACTCTCATTTACATATAGCATAAGTGTTAATGTAGACAGTCCTAAAGAGTCTTCTAAGTAACTAAAATAAATGTTAACTTATCAAAATTAGAGGATACAAAGCACATAATACAAAACCAAATTTTATTCTCAGTCAGCAGTAATTTTAAAATGTAATTTAAAATGTAACAAATAAATAAAATGATTAGTAATAAATTTAACAAAGGATTTAGAAGACTTTTCAACAACTACAAAATTGTTGAGAGTTATTGAAGACAATATAATTAAATGGAGAGATATTCATGTCCTTGGATTGCTAGATGTGATTCAAAACCATAGTGAAATATCATGTCATATCTACTAGGATGGATAAAATTTTAAAAAGGGAAATAACAAGTGCAGTCATAATGTAAAGAAAATGGAACCTTCATGGGTTGCTGCCAGGAATGTAGTGTTGATGCAGATGTGTGGAAAAGTTTGGTGGTTCTACAAAAAACTAAAATGTAGAATTATGACTCAGCAATCCTATTCCTAGAAATTGAAAAAGTGAAACTGAATTTGAAAAATAAAATTGAGCTGAATTGAAACACATCCCCAATAATTGAAAACAGAAGCTTGAATAAATACTTGTACACCAGTAATCACTGAAGTTTTATTCATAACTAAAAGGTGGAGACCACCCAATGTCCATCAACAAATGAATAGCCAAAAGGTGGTATATATTTAAATCCAATGGAATATTATTCTTCTGTAAAAAGGAATGAAGCTTTCATATATGTTAGAACATGTATAACATTTAATATATTCTAAGTGACAGAAACCAAACATAGAGACAAATATTTTGTTGTTCCTTTTGTGCAAAACATCTAGAATATACAAATTAGGAAGGTAGTAAGGGCAAGAAGAAAGGAAAGATGGGAGAATATTAATTAATGTTTATAGAGTTTCTGTTTAGAGGTTAAAATAGTTTTGGAAACAGTGCTGATTGTTGTAAGACATTGTGAAAGTAATTAATGCTACCCAATCATACAGTTAATGATTAAAATGGCATTTTCTGTTATGTATATCACAATAAAAATTAAAAGATATACAAATATATATATAATGTTACATGTTCATACATAAGTATATCTTTCATTATTTTTATATTAATTATATATTATAAAATATGAAGCTCTTATGGGTAAGTTCAGCACAAAGTAAGCAAATGACAAATAATAGTTGTCCTCCATATTTTCTCTATTAACCCCAGCCTAGTACATCCTCATAGCAAGCGTGACTTGGTTTTCCAAGCACCACTAGTTGTTTCACTAAGATAGCATATGGTCCTCCTGTGAACCTGTCTTAGGCCAACTGGGGACTCCGTTTACTTGAGAACTACCCTTGAGTTAGTTTTATTACCAAAAGGAATACAGTGACCCCAGGTCTTCAAAGTGATTTCATCAGAATCATTTTGACTTCTCTTAACTCCTAAAAGTCTTTGAGAAACTAATAATTACTTGCAGGTTTGAAATTTGGTAACTTATTTTTATCATAAGTTTAAATTGTTAGAAATGCGTTTTTAAAATAATTGAGGGACTTCTCAGTCATGGACAATATTGTGTCTAGATCTGAACACTAGTTATATGGGTATGTTCTTTTATTGAAAATTCATTTACAAAGTGTTACATTTATGATTTGCTCACTTTCCTCAATATATGATAAGTTTCAATAAAATATTAAAATGCAAATGACCTCACATAGTTAAAACAATTTTGGAAAAGAAAACTACATGATTTTAAAGATCACAATAAAGCTACAGTAATCTAGATACTGGTGTGTTAGAATAAGGATAAACAAGTAAAATTTTTAAATAAAATAGAGGAAACAGAATAGAGCTGTGTTTCTAGTCAATTGATTTTTGTAAAAAGAGATGACAATTTATTGGGAAAAAGGAAATTCTGTTTCAACAAATGTGCTTGAAGAATTAGATATAGCTATGGTGAAAATGAACTCAAAGTCTTCCTTATATAATATTAAAGCTTAGATGTAAACAAATACTATTCCTAAATGTAAAAACTAATTATGAAGATTCTGGAAATATACATAAGAGAAAAGCATTCAATATATTGAAATGATCAGTGATTTCATGGGACAAAACAGCAAGGCCCATAAAGAAAAAGAAACAATCAGATTTCATCAAAAAGTAAAACAGTTTGCATTATGAAAAATGCCATTAAGAAATTAAAGAAGCAAGCCATGGTATGGAGGAAATATTGACAAACCTAAATCTATAAAGAATTTTTATTTAAAATACACAAATAAAATGCAAAGGTCTTAATGATAACTGTTATGCAGTATTAAAAGACAACTATTCTGTTCAGAATGAGCACATCACTTGAATAAATACATGAAAAATTAAGATATGTAAATGGCCAAAAGCACATGAAAAAATTAACTTTGAATAATACAGAAAGGGTTAAATAAAAAAGACTGATATTGCTAAATGTTGACCAGGATGTAGAGCAAATTTGAACTATCATTCATTATTTGAGAAGGGGGTGCTTTCTTCCTTTTTTTAAAATTAGAACATTATACCTATTCATAGTAGTTAGATTCATTTTGAAAAAATCATACATTCATGAAATTTGATTTACTGTTTCAATTCCCATTCCCTACCCTTTTCTCTTTCTTCCTACCTCATCCTATTCATCTTCCTCTACTGATCTTCCTTTCACTTACTTATCTATTTTTGATTGGTGCTTTCTACATATATATATATAAAACTGGAATCTCTGTGGTATATTTATTTTTCTTTTTTATTAGTGCATTATAATTATACATAACAGTGGGATTTGTTATAAAAATATTCATATGTGCACACAATAAAACAGTATAATTTGATCAATTTCATTCCCCAGTACTGTCCCTCTCCTCCCCCTGATCCCTTTCTTCTATTCTACTCATCTCCCTTCTATTTTTTTAATTTGTTCTAATTAGTTATACATGACAGTAGAATTCATTTTGACACATTGTATACAAATGGAGCACAATTTCTCATTCCTCTGTACATGGTGCAGAGTCACACCAATAATTTAATCATGCATATATATATGGGGTAATAATGTCTGTCTCATTCTACTGTCCTTCCTATCTCCACTGCCCCACCCCTCCCTTCACTCCCCTCTGTACAATCCAAAGTGCCTTCATTCTTCCTTACTCCCACTGTAGTACATTTATATATGCATACAGCATGATTTTGTTAAATTCATTATACTTTTCTTGCCCTTTCCTGGCCCTCCTTCCTTCCTCTCAATCTCCTACTCCAATGATCTTCCCCATATCTTCATGATATCTGATCACCTCTGGCTTTTTTTTCTTATTTCTCTCTAGTTTCCACATAAGAGTGAAAACATTCAAAAATTGGCTTTCTGGGTCTAGCTTATTTCACTTAGCATGATGTTCTCCATTTCCATCCACTTACCAACAAATGTCATAATTTTATTCTTCTTTATGACTGAGTAAAACTTCATTGAACATATATATATATATATATATATATATATATATATATATATACACACACACACATATATATACCACAGAAATACACATATATACACCACATTTTCTTTTTTAAAGGCTTATAGTTATACACAGTAGTTGAGTTCAATTTGACAAATCATATAGGCATGGAATTTGAGTGCTGACCATATGTTTTCATGTAGCAGTAAAGCAAGATTTCTGGTCTAATTGCTAAGTCTTTGATTCATTTTGATTTGACTTTTGTGCAGGTGATAGATATGGATTTAATATTGATATCTTTAACATATTGATATCCAGTTATTGTAGCACTTCTTTAAAAGGCTATCTTTTCTCCAACATAAATTTTTGACAACTTTGTCAAGTATCAGATTGATGTGAATATGTGAGTTTCTCTCTGTGCCTTCTATTCTATTCAATTGGTCTTCATGTCTATTTTGGTGCCAATAACATGCTGGTTTTGTTACCATAACTCTGTAGTATAATTTGAGATCGGGTATTGTGATGTCTCCTGCATCACTCTTCTTGCTCATGATTGCTTTGACTATTCTAGGTCTCTTATTCTTCCAAATGAATTTTAGGACTTTTTTTCTAGTTGTGAAAGAATGTCATTGGTATTTTGATGGGGATTGCATTGAATCTGTATATTGCTTTTGATAACATGGCAATGATGACAATATTAATTCTGCTTATCCATGAGCATGAGAAATCTTTCCATCTTCTAAGATCTTTCTGATATCTTTCTTCAGTGCTCTATAATTTTCATTGTAGAGACATTTTACTTCCTTAATTCCCAAATATTTTTGATGTCATTGTCAAAGGGATGATTTTCCTTATTTCCTTCTGAGCAGAATTGCAGTTGGAGTATAAGAAAACTATATGTGTATTGATTTTGTATCCTACGACCTTGGTGAATTCATTTATCAGCTCTAGAAAATCTTGTGGAGTTTTTTTTTTTTTTGATCTTCCAAATACAGAATCATGTCATCAGGAAACAGATAATTTGACTTCTTCTTTTCCTATTTTTATCCCTTAAATTTACTTCTCTTGCATGATCGCTGTGGTGAGAGTTTTGAGAACTATATTGAATAGAAGTGGTAAAAGTGAATATCCTTGTCTTGTCTCTGATTTTGAGGAAATGCTTATAGTTTTTCTGCATTCAGTATGATGTTGACTGGGACTTGTCATATATAGCACTTACAATGTTAAGCTAAGTGCCTTCTATCAATAGTTTCTCCAGAGTTTTTAGCATGGATGGGTGCTGGATTATTTTCAAAGTCCTTTTCTGCATTGATTGTAATGATCATATGATTCTTGAATTTAATTTTATTTATGTGGCAAATTACATCTATTGATTTGTATATGTTGAGCGAACCTTGCATCCCTGGGGTAAAATCCAGTTGATAATGGTGTATTATTTTTAAAATTTATTTACTTATTTAAATGCATTTCAAGTCATAGTACATATATAGAGCTCTATTTTCTATCTCTCTGGTTGCAAACGAGATAGAGTCAGACCATTTGTGTCTTCATACATGCACCTAGGGTAGTGATGTCCATCTCATTCAACCATTTTTGATAATGGTGTATTATTATCTTGATGTGTTTTTGAATGTGGTCTACAAATATTTTATTGAGGATTAGGGGTTATCAATCTTATTTATGTTTTCAAAGTGCCAACTCTTTTTTGCATTGATTCTGTGTATTTGTTTTCATTCTCATTTTCATTAATTTCGATAATCTTATTTTATGTTTTTTACTTATTTAGGCATTATTTTGTTCTTTCCTTTCTAAGGCCTTGGGGTGAAGCATACATTTATTTATTTGGAATCTTTTTTGTTCTGTGTAGGCACTTAATGCCATATTTTTCCTCTTAAAACTGCTTTCGTATATTCCCAGAGATTTTGATACGTTCTCTCTCTTTTCAATTTGTTTCTAAGAAGCTCTTGATTCCTTCTCTCATTTGTTCTATAATCCATTAATAATTTAAAAGAGTATCGTTCAATCTCCATGTTTTTGTGTGATTTCTGTTACATTTCTTGGTGATTTCTAGTTTTATTCCAGTATGATCTAGTAAGATGCATAGGACTTTATCAATATTTTTATATTTACTAAGACTTACAATGTGGCCTAGAATTTAGTCCATTTTGGAAAAGATTCTATGAGCTGCTGAGAAGAAAGTAAATAAATTCAGCTTTTTTGGGGTGATATATATATATATGCAAATATACATATATATTTGAACCTATCTGTGCAGTGATAACATAGATACATGCAATCTCAGAGACTGGAAAAAATAAAATATAATAAAATGATATTTGAAAAAATTAAAGTAAGAAAGAGTAAAAATTGTGGGAGGAGGAATACAGAAAAAAACATAATCAATCATAATGAGAAATAAAGGGCTTATTTCCACTGAGGTGGCCAAAACTGTTGGCAGTGATGGATTTCCATTTTTTATATTTATTTTTGGTTTTTTAGCACTTGGGACAATGGCTGGGGTTGTTAAATCCAGTATCTTGTGTTCCCCACCTAGTTGCCAGTTGTTGTGGCTAGGAGAGAATGCTAACTAACTAGTAGTTTTTAGTTTCTCATCTTCCAGTATATGGTATGATAGACTGGTGCAGAGTTCTCGGTTGGAAATTCCAGTGGTTAGGATTTAGTCTTGTCTGACGTTTGGAACTCAGTTGGTGGAATTTCAGATTTGATCCACATCGCCTATTGCTGGGAAGATGATGGTCTCTGTTGAATGTCTGGATCTCTAGAGCTTCCTGTAAATTTGACTTTTATCATATAGACTCTAAACCTCCATAGTTTTCATCTTCACCAGTATGCATGTGAATTGCCTATTATCAGCTCTGGAGTACAGATGCTCCTTTGTGGCCATTATTGATGTCTTCTATTTTGCTTTTATGGAATGCCAAACTGGCACATCTCTAATATATTATTTCTTATATTATGTTCAATGTTTCCAACACTCTGTGTCTCTATGGTTTCTTTTACTGTCCAGTGTTGAATTGAAATGACTTCCCTCAACTAACCCACCTCATTGAGAAGCCAGCTTCCTGCTTTTTAATTCTGGTGGTAAGGAATTTCTGGGAAGTGAATCCTTCTAATATGCCATCTTCTCCCATCATCCATTATTAATGGAAGTATAAAATTGTACCACTGCTTTTGAAAACAGTTTAGCACTTTCTTAGTTTTAAAAAGGTATATAATTTTGTAAGTTTGGACGTACGTATTCAGTCATGATATCATCACCATAATCAAGGAAATACACATTTCAGTCATCTCCATCATGCATATTTGTAGGTTTGTCTTTGTACCCTTATAACGAAATTTTAAGTGAACAATATTTTAAAGTACATATAACATGTTATATAGCAGATATCTGGAACTTATTCATCTTGTATAATGGAAACTTTATTTAGTAACAGCTCCCATTTTCACTTTTTCATTTTCACTTTTTTCATTTTTCACTTTCTCCCAACCCCTCATAGCCACTATTATATTGTTTCCATGAATTTGAATATCTTACATACCAAATATAAATGGAATCATATAGTATTTGTCCCGTTACTGACTTACTTCACTCAGTATGACATCCTCCAGGTTCATCCATGTTGTTGCAACTGGTAAGATTTCCTTAACTTTTGAGACTGATATATTTCATTGTATGTATATATCAGATTTTCTTGATTTATTTGTCTATGGATATCTGAATTATTTACATTTTTGGCTATTATGAATAATGTTCCAATGAAGATACAATAAAAATATCTCTTTTAAGACCATATTTTCAAGAATTTGGATATGTACCCAGATGTAGGATTTTTGGATCATATGGCAGTTTTACTTTTAAAGTTTTGAGGAACTTCTATAAAATTTTTATAGTAATTGTGCCAGTTTACATTCCTAGTAACAGTATATAAGGATTCCCTTATCTCTACACTCTCACTAACACTTATCTTTTTTCATAATAGGCATTATAAACATTGTGAGGTGATATGTAATTGTTGTTTTGATTTGCATTTCCCTGATGATTAGTGATTTTGAGTGCATATTCCTATGCCCATTGGCAATTAGTGTAATCAAAGGAGAAATTTCTATTCACATCCTTTATCCTTTATCCATTTTAACCAGGTTATTTGTTTTGGTTTGTTTTGCTCTGA
This sequence comes from Xerus rutilus, assembly GCA_028644305.1. Taxonomy (NCBI): domain Eukaryota; kingdom Metazoa; phylum Chordata; class Mammalia; order Rodentia; family Sciuridae; genus Xerus; species Xerus rutilus. The sequence continues at coordinate 31,366,540 of CM053417.1, forward strand.
GTTGGAGGAGTTTATTTTATATCTTGGATATTAACACCTTAATCAGATAAATGGTTTATAAAGTTTTCTAATGTTTCATAGACATTCTTTTTTTTTACTCTACAATTTCTTTTGCTGTGCAGATGATTTTTAGTTTGGTTTACTCCAGCTCTTCTACTTTTGTGTATTGACTGTACTTTGGTGTCATATCCAAGAAGTCATTGTCAAGGAAAGAAAAAGTGGCAGAAAGATTATTTAAAGAAGTAATGGCTTTACACTTCCTAAATATTGGCAGTAAGTGGACTAGAATTGTAAAGCCCAAAGGGCTCAAAGAAGATGAATCCAAAGAAGTCTAAACTGAGACACAAGGTTTTCTTTCAAACCCCTGGGGTCCTCTTCTGCTCCTCCCAGACTCCAAGAGGAAACCATTGTTCAGAGGCCAAGAGATTCATGCCAGGAAATTTCAGGGAAATAGCTCATGGTGTTGTCTGGCAACTGGCTAAAGTTTGTGGGTTAAAAGAAGAGAGAGACTTCAGCCAAACACAGAGAGGCTGAATCATAAAAGGCAAACACCCAGGGGTCTTTATGTTCCCAGGAACAAAAGGGAGATGTGATGCAGTGACAGAGACAAAAGAGAAGACTCTAGTCTAGTAAGAACTTGTCTAGCAGAGAACTGAGGGTACAGAGTTCTAGAGGCAGAGGGCTAACTGGATTCTCAGAGCTTAGAACAGGGCCTTCCTTATCAGTAAACACTCAAAACAGTTTTGTTACTTAAATGAAAAGGTCTGGGGGCAAGTGATAGATAACTTATTAAAAGAAAATGGAAGGGGGGAGGCAGAAGATAAGAAATTTGAGTCAAAGATTTGGATGGTAAGCAGTTCAGGTTGTCCAGTGGCATATGGTAGAGCCAGGTCAGCTGCCTGGAATAGCTACAACAAGTAAAAGGGCAAGGAATGAGCAGGGAGGGTCCAATTAGCTTGAGGTCAAGCACTCTCCCTTCCTTCCCCTCCTGCTTCATTGGAGGCCTCCTGAAGACTGGCACAGTCCTGTGCAATAGGGGCCCCTTTCTGTTTTTCCTGCCTGCCTGCTTTGATAAGCAATGAAGGATGTGTAGGCAGAGGACAGGGGCCAGGTTCAGGGCACAAGCTTCTAAGTCAGCTGCCTCAGGGGGCCTGTTACAGTTGAAGTGCCAGAGAGTACACAGTAGTTCCAGGACAGAGTGGCACGGTCACTCTGCTTCCTGGTAGACAGAACACCCAAGGAGAAGGATGCTGACTACTGGGATGAAGGGAAGTACACATAACTCACAAAGGAGCCTCTGAAAATCCTGGCTGCAGAGTATAATGATCATGTTTTTCTAAACTTTAACGTAATCTACCACCTTCTCCTAAGTGACCATGCCCACCCAGATGTTAGGAAAGGCTGTGGTGTAAATAGCTCAGAATGACATATGTTTATCTGGATAGGCTCACAGGCTAACTCTAGGGGTAGGAATAAGGGGCTACTCTATTTGTTATCATTTCTGCCACCTGGACAGCCTGTCCATATGTTGCAGATCTACTGTAGACTCTTACATCCTCTATCCTAGCAAAGAACTATGTGGCCCACAGGGGTTCTCTGTGGTACCAAAGGCCCAGTAAATGGCTCAGAAGTCTTGATACTAAGGTTATGATCTGTTCTAAACAGCACAGCAAGTTAGTTGTGTGAAGGGATGACAAAGAGTGTTTTGCCCCTCAGAAATTACCCAAGAGGCTGAGAGTCTCTGAGATGCTGGTCTCATACACCTCTACGTGGTCAAACTTGCACTCACCCTGAGCTTCCAGGCTGAAGTTGTGGAATTGAAGTTCTGTTGCATTGGAATATACCAGAAGCAAAACTGTGAATGTACTACTGCAGGTAGTTGGAGGTAGAAAATGCCAATTAATAATCCCCTCACAACTTGAGAACATGGCACTGCAGTTCCTAAAAAACAAATCCTACCACACTGCTTTCAGAGAAAAAGGTCACCTAGTAGCTAGCACTTTTTGAGCATGGTAGGAGGCACCATCCCACACACCTTGAGGAGAGGGCCCTACCCTCAGAGATCCCCAAGTAATCAAAAAGACAGGAAGCCATACTTTCCACGTTGAGGGCTTTAATCATCAACTATATTCCATAGTCTGTGATGCCTGTATGTGCTATACTAGCAGGTGAGATACATTATAATCAAATTTTCAAAAGTGAATGACAAAGAGGAAATTTTGAGAACAGTAAGAGATAAAAAAAACTTGTCATACATCATGGAGTACTAAGTATATTAGTGTATTTCTCAGCAGAAGCCTTACAGGACAGTTAGAAAACAGTATGAAATATATTCAAAAACTCTCCTACTTATTATTTTATTTTTGCCCAGAGATGAACCTGATCCTTATTAATCAGTAGTACACTTGTTTCTCGCCATTACTACTATACAGAAGTGAATTTACTGTGAAGTTAATGAAGTTTATGTATCAGGAATCTTTGCTTACCCTTTAGAAGGCTCTGTATCTAATTTCATAGTCATAATTTTATTAACATTTCCTAAATTATAATTTAGGACCTATAATTATATAAGCTTCATAACTTTCAAAACTATGTTATTCCCTGGCATAATTTCCCAGGTCTGGAGTGTTACTTCTCCACTCTGTCTACATATCCGCTAGGACCCAACATTAGTGCCCTATGTTGCACAAAAGATTTTTCTGATTATTGCAACATATATTGATCACTTCTGTAGCTGAAAAAGACTACTAGTTGGTCTTCCTGTTCTAAAATATACCAGACTATTAGAGTTTGGATATGGAAAGTCCCCCAAAGGCTCTTGTGTTGAAGATTTGTTCTCTAATGCAGCAATGTTCAGAAGTGGAGCTTTTAATAAATGATTCAAACATGAGGGCTGTGACCTCATCAGTGAAATAATTCATTGATAATTTCATAATTTTATGACAATATTGAGAGGTGATAGAAACTGTAGGAGGTGGGGTCTAGTTTAAGGAATTAGGTCACTGGGGGCATGCCCCTGCATCTCTCTCTTTCTCTCTCTGCCTCCTGACTGCTATGTGATAAGAAATTTTGCTCTGCCATGCCGGTCTGCCATGATGTACTGCTTTACCACAGACCCAGAAAAAAATGGAGCTAGCCAATCTGCTCTGAAACCATGAGCAAAACTAAATGTTTCCTCTTCTAAGTTTTTTTTTCCAGGTATTTTGTCACAGCAATGAAAAGCTGACTAACACACAGGCTGTGCTCAGTATTACTATTTCCTAATGACTTCCTGAGTGTTTGGTGTTTGTCTTCTATCAGCAGATCCTAAAGTCTTTGAAGGCTTATTCATTATATGACTGACTAGTTAATTAAAGATGGTGGGAAATAATAGCTCTGTATTATCTCTGTGTTACTACCTATCATTGAATAAAAATTTATGTTATTTTTCATTTCATATTATACTGTTTCTGGAATCAGAAAGCATCTATTTTGTAGCCATTTCAAAGTGTAAAATTCAGTGGCAATTAGTATATCCGTAATTTTGTGAAAATATCATTTATGTGTAGTACCAAAAAGATTGATCACCTCCAAAAGGAAATCCCATCCCCATTAAGCAGTGACTCCCCTCTTCTCTGATCCCTGACAACTACCAATCTGCTTTCTATCTCCAATGGTTTTCTCATTCCAGCTATTTCATAAAAGGAGTAAGACAATATATAACATTTTGTGTTTGATTTCTTTAACCTAGCATATTAAAGATTTATCTATGTTTCAACATTCATCAGTGCTTCATTGTTTTTATGACTGAATCATATTACATTATACAGATAATGACACATTTTGTCTATTTAGTTATCCATCAGTGGACATTTGGGTTGTTTCCACTACTGTCTATTGCAAATAGAGTTGCTCTGAACATTTATGTACAAGTTTTTGCTTGAATACTTGTTCTCAATTGTTTTAGCTATATACATAGATGTGCAATTGTCAGGTAATAATGTAATATATATTTAACTTATAGAAGAATTACCAAAGAGATTGCACCCTTTTACATTTCCACCAGCAATATATGAGGGCTTAAATTTATTCACATCTTTGCTACTTACTGTTTTCCATTGATCTTTTTACTATGGCCATCTTGGTGGGTACAAAGTGGTATCTCATTATGGTTTTGATTCACTTTAATTACTAACAATATTGAACATCTTTTCATATGCTTATTAGCTATTTGTATGCCTTTTGCAGAAATATTTATTTTGATTTGGGTATTTGTCTTTTTGTTGTTGAGTTTAAGGATTTTTTTATATATTCTGGATATTGGACCTTTATTAGATACATTATGTGCAAATCTTTTCTCCCATTCTCTAGGTTGTCTTTTCATTTTCTCAGTAGTATTGATGAACTTAAGTTTTTAATTTATATGAAATCTAAATTCTTTTGTCTTTCTTCTTTTTTGTTTTCCTAGGAATCTAGGAATTAACCCCAGGGCCTTTTGCATTCTAGGCAGTGCTCTACCACTCAGCTATACCCATAACCATTAGATTTCCTGTTGATACTAATGTTTTTGATATCATATCTAGGATTCATTGACAAATCCAAGGTCATGAAGATTTACTTCCATACTTTCTTCTAAGATTTTATGATTTTGGCTTTTTTATTTATGTGATTGACTGATTTGGTGTTAACATTTTATATAGTATGAGGTTAAGGTCAAGCTATTTCATTTCAATATGGAAATTCAGTTTCCCCAGCACCTTTTGCTGAGGTGACTCTCATTTCCCCATCGAGCAGTCTTGGCACCTCTGTTAAAATCAAGTGAACATAAATGTATGGGTTTATTTCTGTAGTCTCATTTTTATTCCATCAATCTATATAGATCTATCCTTATTCCAGTAAAAGACTGTTTTTATGACTCTATAATTGTAGTGCATTTTAAAGCTGAGAAGTGTCAGTTCTCCAAATTCACTTTTTTCTTTTTTAATATGTTTTGGCTATTTGGGGTCCCACTTATTTCTATATAATTTTTTTTGAATTAGCTTTTCTCATCTGCATAAAGGCAGTTGGAATTTTAATGGAGATTACATTGAATCTGTAGATCACTTTGAATATGATTACTGTTTTAACAATATTAAATATTCTAATCCATGAACATAAGGTATCTTCATTTATCACTTCATTAATTGCATTAAGAATTGTCTTAGTTTTATTGTAAATCTGTTGTATATCCTTGGTTAAATTTATTTCTAAGTATTTTATTTTTTATTTTATTATAAACAAAATTGTTTTCTTAACTTTGTTTTCAGATCATTCATTGTTATTGTATATAAATGCAACTGAATTTTGTTTGGTAATCTTGTTTCCTGCAACTTTGCTGAATGTATATACAAGCTCTAACAGTTTTTTGTGGAACTACTTAGAATTTTATCTTCTATTAATTATTGTTTAATTGAACAAATTTATGAGGTACAGTGTGATAATTCAATACATGCATAGTGTATAATGATGAAATCAGGGTAGTATTTTCTACATATAAGATCATGTCACCTGTGAATAAAGATACATTTACTTCTTTCCCAATCTGAAAGCTTTCTTCTTGGCTAATTAATCCAGATAGAAATTTCAGTGCAAAACGAAAACAGTGGTAATAGCAGCATCCTTATTTTGTTCCCAATGATAGGGGAGAACTTTTAGTCTTTTACCATGGAGTGTAATGTTAGTTGTGTGTTTTTGATAAATGTCCTTTATTATGTTGAAAAATTTTCCTCTATTTCCAGTTTACTACATATATTTATCATAAAAGTGTTTTGGATTTATCTTGTCAAATGCTTCTTTCGAATCATTTGATATGATCCTATACTTGTTCCATCATTCTGTTGACATAGTTTATTATAATTTGTACACTGAACAACCCTCGTGTTTCTGGAATAATTACCATTTAGTCATGATATATAATCATCTCAATATGTTACTGAAAGCAATTTATTAATATTTTGTTGAAAATTTTTATATTTATAATCATAAGTGATGTTGTTCTATAGTTTTCTTCTCTTGGAATATTGTTAACTAACTTTGATATTGAAGGAACACTGGCCTAATAGAATGAGTGAGCATTCCCTCTAATTTTTCTGAAAGTGTTTGAGAAATATTGATAATAATGTTTCTTTAAAAGTTTGGTGGATCTAGTAAAGGCAGCTGATCCTGGGAATTTTTTTGTTTGAATGCATTTAATAGTTCATTCAATAGCCTTCCAAGTTAAAGATTTACTCAAATTTTCTATTTATTTTTTAATTAATTTTGCCTGTTTGGAATGTTTCCATTTTATTTGGGTTACCTAACATTTTACTGCAAATATTGTACAGTTTCTTGTAGTATTCTTTAATAATTCTGTCATTTAAAAAATATCTGTAATGTCCTCATTTTAATTTCTGAGAGTAGTAATTTTCTGGTCAGTCTAGCTAAACAGTTATCAATTTTGTGATTTTTCAAATAAGTAACTTTTGGTTTCATTGATTTGATTTTTTCAACTTTCACTCCTTTCTGATCTAATCATTTTTATTTACTTCCAATGGTTTGATTAGGATTTACCTTGTTCTTTTTCTGTTCCTATAAGTTATAAGGTGAGATCATTAATCTGGGATATTTCTTTTTATTTTTAAAAGGATATTAATACATCTGATTTTTAGAGCAGATTTAACTTTAAAAATAATGAGCATCATGTACAGACAAATCCCATGTTATCCCATCCCACTCAACACAGCTTCCAATATTATTAACATCTTGCATTATTATGATACATTTATAACATTTGACAAAGACAAAATGATACATTTGTATTATATTAGGATTCACTCTTTTGTTGTACACTCTACAGGTTTTGACCTGTGGATGACATGAAATCACCACTATATTATCATACATAGTAGTTTTAGTGACCTAAAATTTCCTCACATCCCACTTATTCATCCCTCCCTCTCTCTCTCCCCATGAAATCCTAGCAACCACTGAGACCTTTATTATCTCCATCTTTTTGCCTTTTTTCAGAATTTTAATAGTAGGAATCACATAGTCTGTAGGATTATTATACTGGCTTCTTTTTCTTGTCAATATGCACTTCAGTTTTTTCCATGTATTTTCATGGCTTGATAGCTATTTGTTTTTATCACTGAATGATATTCCATTCTGTGATATATTACAGTTTGTTTATCCATTCACCTATTGAAGAACATCTTGGTTGCTACTAAGTTTTGACAATTTGGAATAAAGATGCTATAAATACTAATGTACAGAGGTGTTTGTGGACATAAGTTTTAACTCATTTGGTTATATACCAAGAAGTGCAACTGCTGGATCATATGGTTAAAATATGTTTAGCTATTTAAGAAATTATAAAACCGTCTTCAAAATTGGCTATACTGTTTTGCATTCTCACTATCAATGAATTATAATTCCCATTGCTTCGTATTTTCATAGGCATTGGATGTTGTTAGTATTTGGTTTTTTTGCAATTCTAATACAGTTGTGGTCTGATGTGTCCCCCAAATTTTGTATGTTGAAACTTAATTACAAATGTGATATTAGAGGTGGAGACTTTTAGAAAAGATGAAATCATAAGGTTGAAACCCTCATGAATGTGAAGAATTACTTTATAAATGGATTAGCCAGGCCCCTGTTAGTCCCTTTGGTCCCTTCTTCCATGTACAAACACAGTGTCTGTTCCTTCTGGAGGATGTAGCCAGTCCCAAGGTGTCATCCTTGCAATGGAAACCAGGCCCTCATCTGACACTGAATCTTCCAGTTCCTTGATTTTGGACCTCCAGATCCCAAAACTCTGAGAAGTAAATTTCCATTTTTTATAAATTATTCATTCTCAGTATTTTGATATAGCCATACAAGCACTAAGACAAATAGCCATGTAATAGTATCTTGTTGTTTGAATTTGTATTTCTCAGATGATATATAATGTTTACCATACTTTCCTGTGCTTATTTTCCATCTGTGTATCTTATTTGGTAAGTTATCTGTTAAGGTATTTGTCCCATGACTTAATGGATTTGTTTATTGTTATTAGATTTTAATGTTCCTTGTATATTTTTTGGTTATAATCATTTATCAGATATATCTTTTGCAAATAATTTTTCCCAATCTATGGGTTATATTTTCATTATATATTCATGTTTTTCACAGAGGATAAGTTTTAAATTTTAACAAAATCCAAATAATCAACTTTTTCATGAATTATGTTTTATTGGTGATGTATCTAAAATGTCATCATCAAACTCAAAGTCATGAAGATTTTTCTCCTACTAACATAGGAGTCCATGTTAATAAATTAATCCTAAGAGTTTTGGATTTTGCATTTTATATTTAATTATTGATCTATTTTGTATTTATTTTTTCAAAAGGCATACAATCTATATTTACATTCAATTTTTGCATGTGGATGTCTAGTTGTTCCAGAACTATTTAAAAACTATCTTCATTGAAATGTCTTTATTCTTTGGTCAAAATCAGTTGAACTATAGTCATGTGGGTCTATTTCTGGACTCTCTATTCTGTCCTATAGATATATAAGAATTATTATAGATTATTATAGATTATATAGATCTATTAAATAAATTATATATAGATTATTATAGATCTATTCTTTGCCAATATCCTTTCTCTATTACAGTAGCTTCATAGTGACTGCTGAAATTACGTAGCGTGAGATATCAAAATTGTTCTTTAGTACTGACAATTCGAGTTCCTTTGTCTTACATATAAACTTTAGAATCAGTCTGTCAATATATATACAAAATAAGTTGTTTACATATTGACTGGTATTACACTGATTCTATTTATCAAACTGAGAAGAACTGACATATTTACAATATTGCCTTCTTATTCATATAGATGTACATATATTGAAATCTTTGAATTCTTAATCAGAGTTTTGTAATGTTCCTCATATGAACTTTATGCATGTTTTTTGGCAGATTGTGCATTTCAAGGAATGGGTCTATTTGATTCAGTATATCAAATTTATGGACAGACTATTTTTTTATTTTAAATGCTTTTCAAGTTATAGTACATATATAGAGCTCAATTTTCCATCTCTCTGGTTGCAAACAAGATAAAGTCACACCATTTGTGTCTTCATACATGTACCTAGGATAGTGATATGGACAGACTATTTCATTAAGTCCTTTGTTATTCTTTAAATGTCCACGAAATCAGTAGTAACAGTCTTGCTTACATTTCTTTTTATTTTGATTAACATTATATTATTAATGGAGTTCACTGTGATACTTTAATACATGCATACAATGTGGCTGATAAAATCTAGTTTCCTTTAGGAATTTTTTGTTGTTTTTCTTTAGAAATTTGTGTCTTCTGTTTTTTTTTTCTTATTTAGTCTCAATATAGATTTATCAATTTTATTGATCTTTTCAAAGAACCAGCATTTGGTTTTGTTGATTTTTCTCTATTGATTTCCTATACTCAATTTCACTGATTTATACTCGAATATTAATCATTTTCTTTCCTTTGTTTACTTGATATTTAATTTGCTGTTCTTTTTTAGTTTTCTAAACTGGAAGTTAAGATTATCGATTTGAGGCCTTTTTCCTAATATAAGCATTCAATGATATAAATTTCCTTAAAAGCACTGCTTTCACTGTATCTCACAATTTTGGAAGATTTTATTTTCATTTTTATGTAGTTCAAACTATTTTAAATATTTTCTTTGACCCATGTATTATTTATAATATACTCTTTAATCTACAGGAATTGTTAGGTTTTCCAGCTACCTTTTCATAATTGATTTCTGGTTTAATTCCACTGGGGTCTAAAAGCATTATTATATGTTTTCTATTCTTTTAGAATTTTTTAAATGTGTTTTATGGTTTAGAGTGTAGTCTATCTTCTTGAATAGTCTATGTGATCATGAGAAGAACATGTATTTTGCTGTTATTGGGTGAAATATTTTGTAAATGTTAATTGGATTTCATTGATTTGATAGTGTTTTTTAGCTCAGCTATGCCTTCAATGATTTTATGCCTGCTGAATTGGTCAATTATTGATAGAAGGATATTAAATATTCAAATATAATAGTGGATTCATCTATTTTTTCTTGCTATTCTATCAGTTTTTGCTACATCTATTCAATGTTCTGTTAAGTACATTGTACTATAGATTGTTATCTTTTTAGAGAATTATATCATTTGTCATTAATAATACTGTTTTGTCCCTCATAATTTTCTTCCTTTGATTAAAATTAATATAGCTATTCCACCTTTATTTTGATAAATGTTAACAAGTTCTATCTTTCTCTGTCACTTCATCTTTCTTTGTTTTTACAATTGAAGTAGAGTTCTTTTTTTTTTTTTTTTTTTGGTACTGGGGATTGAACTCGAGCACTCAACCACTGAGCCACATCCTCAGCCCTATTTTGTGTTTTATGTAGAGACAGAGTCTCACTGAGTTGCTTAGCACCTCGCCATTGCTGAGGCTGGCTTTGAACTCGTGATTCTCCTGTCTCAGCCTCCCTAAGTGCTGCGATTACAGGCTTGAGCCACTGCGCCCGGCTTGAAGTGGAGTTCTTAAAGGAAACATAGTTAGGTCTTTTTTCTGTTGTTGTTTTTATTTTGGTACCAGAGATTAAGCCCAGGGGCACTTAACCACTGAGCCATACCCCCAGCTCTTTGTTGTATTTTATTTAGAGACAAGATCTCACTGAGTTGCTTAGGGCCTTGCCAAGTTGTTCTGGCTTTCAACTCACGATCCTCCTACCTTAGCTCCCTAGTTGCTAGTATTACAGGCATGTGCCACCACACCTAGCAGTTATTTTTTTATTGTTCTAATTAGTTAATCGTGACATTAGAATGCATTTTGACACATCATACATAAAGGGAGTATAACTTCCCATTCTTCTGGTTTACATGATGTAGAATGACACTGGTTGTGTAGTCTTATATGCACATAGGTTAATAATGCCCATATTGCTTAATTTGACACTAACAACCTGCACTATAACCTACTGGCCATTCTCAATCTTTAAATGGGGTATGATAGGCAAACAATTTAAAATACAGTAACATTTTTCTTTATGAAGCCTTCTGGCAATAGCTGTAGATTTTGACTAGTTTCAGAAGTTTTGTAAAAGTTGATTCTGACAGGGTTTTTCTCAGCCATTACTTACTTTCGTGGAAAAACAGAATCCTAGACCTCCCTACTCCATAGTTTTCCAGATCTCTTTAAAAATTAATACATACATTCTGTATTGGAGTGTTTAATTTATTTTCCAGTAAAATGGTATCAGTTTCTGCCTCTGTCCATAACAGAGTAAAAGGATATAGAACTAACTATCAGCCATATGAAAATTAGAAAAATGGACTAAATATATGAAAGTCTATTTTCAGCCATTTGACAATGAAAAACACAATATTATGATGTCTGAACACAGAAAAATAATTTGATTCCTGTAACTTCTGTGGATTTCTATATGAAGGAAGTTTTTAGACAACTGTACAAGGAGGGGAAACCCAAAACATTTGCAGTTCATATTGAGTTAAGTGGTATATGAGTTTTGAGAGGCTGAGACACCTAGGTTTTGAGAGGACAGAATGCTGAAAAAGAGGGAGCTACACAAGAAAATGAGATGCAGAAATCTACACAGGTTTTTAGCTAAGTGTCTCTTTGCATTCAAATTGCTATAAGAAAATGTTAAGGGAAAGCCTTATTATCATCCAGAAATATGAACCATGTTTAATACAGAGGGTCATGTTCAGACTTTCTATATATTTTTTCAAAGAAACTAGGAAAAAGCGAAAACCATAGATTTAGATCTTTGCAATGCTGTGAGAACAAAATACAGTCTAAAATTTTATGTTCAGAGAAAATATCTTTCAAATTCAAAATAAAACAAAAGAAAATTCACTATCAGTGGATTGACACTATAAGATGTATTAATGAAGATATTTTAGGTAGAGGGAAAATGACTTCAGATAGATTCATGAATACACAAGAAATGAAAAGATTAGAAATATATACATCAATAAATATGAAAGGTATTTCTAATTCTTAACTTCAAGTGATAATTGTTTTAAAAGAGGATAGTAATATATTGCAAAATTTATAAAGATAAAAATGTAGCAAATGTATGACTGCAATTCCATATTAATACACAGGAAGGAAGGAAGCAAATAGAAGCCTATTTTTTATAGACTTATATTTGAAATGAAGAGGCATATATTATTTGAAGTCAGACAGTGATGAGATATATTATAAACATTAAAGTAATGATTAAAAATATAAACCACAGAGGTTAGTTAATAAGCCAAACATGGAGACAAATATAATTCTAAAGAAATTATATTCCAAGCTAAGACTAAAAAATAGAAAAGAAAAAAAGGACAAAACTAAACAAAGTTGGAAGGCTTACACTACCTCACTTCAATATTTACTGTAAAAGTACAGTAATGAAGAGAGTATCATTCTGGCATAAGGATAGAAATATGGGTAAATGGAATAAATTACATAATCCAAAACTAAATCCATGTATTTGTGGTCAGTTTAGTTTCAATGAATTTAGTTTCAATATTAATTCTTGAGGAAAAGGAAGTCTTTTTGAAGGACAACTAATAATTAAAAATACATATTTAAAGCATATACAAGGTATAAAACTTGATGATTTGATACATGTATATTGTGAAATATTTATAACAATCCAGCTAATGAATATACCAACCACCTCAGTTACCTTTTTACTTTGTGATGAGAACACTTAAGATCTAGCCTCCTAGCAAACTTCAAGGATAAAACAGTATTTTAAAATAGACTACTTAATATTTATACTTAGATCTCTGAACTTATTTATCTTGCATAACTGAAACTTGGAAAATCTTTTTAACAAAGGGTTTTGAAACACTTGGCCATCTATAAGCAAACATATAAATTTGAAAATTACCTAATAACATATGGTAAATTTATCTAAAAATGCACTATTGACCTCAATGTAAAAAGCTCTGATTTTATAACCTCTGGAGTAAAATATAGGAAAAAATCTTATGAAGCTAGGCAAACCTTTTTATATAGGATACAAACTGGGTATACCTTAAAAGATAAATGGACAAATTGGACTTCCTTGAAATTAAAAATATCCTGCTTTTCAAAAGACATGTTTTTAATATTGAAAGAAAAGTCTCAATATATGAATAATACTTATATCAAAGGACCTATATCCAGTATATATAAAAGTTATTGCAACTCAATAATTAAGAAAATAAATACATAATAATGGGTACAATTTAAAAAATAATGGCAATTCCATGTGCTGAAGTATGTGAGGCAACAGAGACTGTAATGCTTTGCTCAGAGGAGTATAAAATGTTACCACATTTGAAAAGAGTTTGACAGCTGTTTAAGAATTAAATGCCATACAACTTAGCACAATTTCACTCATATAGAATTTCCCCAAAAGTAAGGAAATATATATTCATAGAAAGACATAAATGAAAATATTCATGGAATTTGTATTTACCCTAGCCAAATATTCATCAACTACAGAGTGGATAAACAATTGTGATTTAGACAACAATGGACTATTACTGAGCCATAAAAAGTAAATGAATGACTGATATATCAAATAAGAGAAATGAATCTCCAAATCATTATGCTAAGGTAAAAGAACCAGGCACCTATGTACATGTAAAACACTAGAAAATTACAATTTAGTCCACAGTCACAGAAAGAACAATGATTTTTCTTGACTGGGAGTTATGAAAGGTATTGACCAGGAAGGGGTACAAAGGAAACTTCTGTCTTTATGGAAATACTATATATCCTGATTCTGGTGGTCATCACACAGGTATATTCTGCTCCACCATTTGTTTTTGATCCCTTACCTTAACTTAGAAAATTTGAAAGAATGACACTATTTAGAAATTTTAACAAAAACAATGAAGCCATTTAGGAATGCTACAGGTTTACACAAAGTCAAAGAGTACATATAATAAGTGAGGAAGGAAAGAATAAAAGAGGAAAAGAAGAAGGATAGAGGAAAGAATGGAGGATTGAAGGAAGGGAGGAAGAAAGAAAGAATCATAGTAGAATACAGAGAACTTTAGGAGTCACAAGTTTCTGATCTAATTCTGGGTCTTCCATTAAATATTATATAGGCAAAATTAGACCATTTTTCCTCTGTCTCCATTTCTCTAGTTGTAAAAAGCAGGCAATAGAGGTGACATACATCATTTCTAACTTCTATACTTGTGCCTTTTCTAAGTCTAAAAAATGGCATATACATTCACATCCCTTTCCAAAAAGAAACAAAATTCATTTATGTATTCTAGCATAGCGAGGTTAGAAGTCAAGGGAATAGGCTCTGAGATCAGACCTTCTGGGATGGAATCCTTGTTCTAGCACTGTTTTGATTTGTGTCCTTTAATGAATAACTTCATTTTAGTTTCTTTATCAGCAATAGATGGGCCAAGAAAGTTTATTTATGTCCCATAGCTGTAGGGTTAATGGAATGACATGATGTATACCAAATGCTTAGCACAGTGCTTTGGACCTGGATTGTTCTCTCCTCAACAAACTCTGTATATGCAATGACTGAGTCAGTTTCTGGGCCTTGTGACATCAGTATCACACATTCTCATAACTACTTAAAGAAGGGCTAGTTACAGGATGGTTGTTTCTGAGGCCACTATCAGCATGGTCCTCCTACAGAATAACATCAATAATATTACATCTCCTTTAAGCATCTATAATAAAGTAGCCTGAATTGTTAGTTTTGGTTTTCTCAGAGGTCCTTTTAATGCTTTTCTCTGCATCTTTTTCAGTGGTGGCCATATTTTGGAGGTCAGGTATCTTCCATAAACTTGTTTTGTTTTTAATGGAGCTAGGGAAAGCACACATGGAATACTGAGAGTACACCCTTTTATTATAGTCAGTCAAGATCCTCCTCAGTTGATGCATTTAATGAACCAGAACATAAGTAAGCAACTAGAATTTGTAACTTTGCTTTTGGCCTGAAATCTTCTAATATATTTGTAATATATGCTTTTTAGAATGGCATATTCTCAGCTTCCTTCCAGAAAAATAATGTCAGATTGATAAATTGTTCATGATGTTCAAGGAGGAATGGCTGTCAGTTATCACTATAATATACAAACTTTTAAAAATGCTTTTGGAAACTATCAGGCATTTTTCAAAACTATTGCAGACTATTAAAGAAGAAAATTGTTTTAGAAAATGATATTTGTTCCTGATTCATTAATCAAGCCCTAGATATAATAGTCTTAAAACAAAGCTGATTTGGAGAAAATGAGGAACCTTCTTTTTTTTTTCATAAATAAAAGTGAGAATTTAACAACCCCTTTGTACCTCCATTACCTGCCTCCCATGGTGAGGTCCTAATCACCTTTAGGACAGATCTAGAGAATTTAGTCACTTGGGTGTTTTGTGTTCTTTAGGTATTCTCGGCTCCCTGTCCCCTTTTCCCCCAACTGATATCTCTGATATTTCCTTCAGAGATTTTCTAAGTACATTTTTGCTAATATATTGATGCTTCATCCTAAATTTAGTGTATTTGTCTTCTCAAAAAATCTGTCTTAGCAGCATCCTTTAATGCCTTAACCAAAAAAAAAAATATGACAAATTCTGGCACTAAAGCATACCTGTGAGAAGACTGGATGCATTTTCTTGTGTTTATATTTTCTTGATTGAGATCATTGAAATTGGGATGTTGAAAGGATATTTTTCACTAATAATATCTCTGAAATATTCTCCAGTAATATCAAATTGCTGAAGAAAAAGAAGACATTCGACATTCCAGTTGAGGCCTAGAAATATTCCATGGAAACTGGAATAGTTTGTGAAAAAAACTTAATCGTTTACATTTATGTACAAACAGCAAGTCTAGAACAGAGACATGCTACTTAAAGAGACAGAAAATAATATTTTCTGTTCAATTATTTGTTTTTGAAGATGGTTCTATGATAAGAAATAACATAAGAAGCTGGGAGACTGTACTGTGATGCTAAATTACTCTGTGATCCTGTGGCAAGTCTGTTCTACCCTCTGAGCACCCATTGCCATTGAGGGAAAGTTAGGTAGTGAACAAAAGCATTTCTAAGTTTTCTACCAGCTCCAAAATTTCATTACAGTGACTATCACTGCCCATGTCTATGCTTAGGCTCTGGATCCTGAGGAATGATTATTTGGCTAGATATTCAAGGACATACCCAGGTCAGCCCCTTGACAACAGAACAGTAATTTCCTTTTCTTTCTTACAGATATCTTGACATAGCTATTACTGGGCTCCCAACTCTCTCAGTTGCCAAACATGCTTCCTCCTGTGTCCAGCCTTAATTGATTTTATTGCCTTTATTGCACACCTCCTTCTAAACAGGCTTTTATGAAGGGTTATCCAACTTTATCCTGGTTTTCCCACTATTTCCTGATTCATCTTATTCATAATTATATCCTTCCTCTTTTGTTCTGTTCAATAATGATCTTGTATCTTGGTTTTTAGTGTATAATATTTATATAAGATAGATCCTATTAGCACCAAAAGGGGTACACTTCATATATGCTTATCGAGAGCTACAAAATATTTTTATTTTCCTTTTATCCCTGATTTTGGTATCTTCTTCTTCTCTAATGACATATGAACCCTTCTCTAGAGATTTTCAGAGGGAAAAGATTTTGAATTGGCTGAATTATCATAATTCTCTTGAAAAATACAGTGGGATACCCAGGAGGTTGGGGATTCAGTTGTCTCAATGGTATGTTCTTGTAAATAAGCCAATATTAGTGGATGGAGAGTTTATGATTCTATGCTTGGATAGAATGAAATAGGAATACCATATCATTCAAGATTTTAAGTTACAAAGTTTCATTTATTTTTCCTCCCCTTTTGTAATTTTACTGTAAACTGGGACGAGGATCTAAAGATAGAGCAATTAGAATCAAAACTTTTTCAAAGATTTGAATTTTCAACTTCTCTACCTTTATTTTCAACTGAATGCCAATCAGCTTTTTAAAACCCTTTCTCTTTCTTTTCAGAATTCAAAACCAAATATGGATTCCCTTTAAATCCTGGTTTACATGTCTCATCATTCTGTCACCCTAACTCAAAATGAATTGATATTGCCTGCAATTTAGATAATATAGATAGCCAGAAAACATTAGGACAATTCTTATATCCAGAGCTACTTGATGGGATCATTGTATTACAGATAAAGACCATAAATTTCCTATTGTCCTATAATCCTAATATTGGACCTACCTGAATAACAGAAAGAGGACATAGGCCAATTTACTCATATATTTTTCTTTCCTGAGAGGCCATTAATCCATATTTTTTTGGTCCATAATAATGCTTAAGAATTATTGAGTATTTTATTAGTAGCAATGCTGTTCTAAATGCTGTACATGGATTACCTCATTTAACCTTGCTACCTAGATTATGAAATAAGTGCTATTTTTGTCCGCATATTAAAAATAGGAAAAGTAATACATAGTAGAATCAAGTAACTTCCAAGGTCACAGAGTTATTAACTGACAGAACCATGATTTAAACCCATTAGTCTGGGCCCTAACTAACCACAGCCTTAGAGGAAATTTGGACAGTCTTTCACTGGCAGGAGCCCTGACACAATTGGGTTTTTTGAAGGTTGGAATAGATAGCCATCTACCTCATGTAGAGGTATAAAAATATCCCTTCCACATCTAAAACTGTCTTTCCATGACAGAAGCACAATGTACACTTCCATAATTTTTTGTTTTGAACAAAGTGAATACAACTGCTTTTAAAACAAGAATTTTACCCAGGAATGGTAATATGCAAAGCCATTGCCACCCTCTACCAATTTGGCTATTACCAAATGTATTCATCAAATTAAGAAACACATCAAACAGAAAAGGGAAGTGGACACAGGATATGATTTCCAAACTATGCACTAAGGTGTCCCAGGAAGATGCAGTAAACTCATAGGAATGCTGTGGCTCATTTACATTTTTAAAGGAAAAAGTGTTATTTGATATGTGTCCAGTACCACATGGATTACTAACTAGATATGTGTCATGGTTTCATTGCACCTACTGCATTATTTTCAATGACATCATATGTTTACTAAGCTGTAGTTTTGGCAATTGCTGTATTAAAAAAAAACAAGTGCTATGTGAAAATAATTATGGAACAAGAAATGATTCAATATCCAATCTGATCCTAAAGATTTACAAAACTATACAGACAAATCCCATTAGTAAGTAGTTATTATGTGAGAATGGAATAAATTCTTTCAATATTTTCCAAGTTGCCATTAAATTATTAGGTTTGAAATTTATTATTCAACAAGTGAACATATTAGACATACTTTTGGCCTAAGGCATGATGAAGAGTGTTCCTGAGACACTAAGGGATCCATGAACAAAGGAATTCAGGGAACTTCTGATAAAATATTATCTCAAATATGTATTTTGTGTTTTTTTATATTTTAGTATTTGTTATATTTATTTTATAAAAATAGGGAAAGTACTACATTTGGGCGAGCACTCAGATAATATACCATGAAAGAACTAGGTGTCTGAATGGACAGAAAGATTTTGCAGAAAGGAAAACAGAATAGTTCTAAAGGAAAACTGTATACACCAATTATCCGTGAATCCCTTACATTTTATGCTCTGTAAGGATGGGAATCACATGTGTCTAATTCTCCTGTGGTTTCCCAACTATTAGAATTGTATCTGGCAGAGAAAATATTATCTGAAAGAAGAATGAATGGAATCTATCTCTGGCAGTACCACAACAGTTCAATTTTGCCAACTGGCAAATAAAAATAATAGTGCTTATTTTCTTTAGCAATCTAACATGTAAAGGTTGTACTTGATTTTACCACACCTCATCTACAAACACTACTCTTAGCTAACAGTGAATGCTTCCTAGGACTTAGCTATGCTCCTATTCCAAGATGACTTCCTACCTAACCTGGGATATATAAACAATTTTGTTGGGAATTAAACTCAGTATCAGGCTCAAGTTCATTGATAAATTCAAAATGCTATTGTTGGATCAATCTACTTTCAAGCATCTATTGTTGAACCTTTCCTGGCTTAGTTAACTCTGTGTATAATTAGGAATTCTTACTTCAGTCATAATATTCTGGGTAATTTGTCTTTAGCTTATTTCTGATCTCTTGTGATCTGGGGGAGAAAACATATCATTCAGAATTGAGAAATGCAAAGGAATAAAAAAGAACTTCCACAATCTCACATAAACTAGTTTTTAAAAAACTATACAAAATCAGATATTGTGTTGAAAAGTTGGTAATATTCACAAAATCTGGAAGAGGATAGCACATCTCACTATCAGTATTTGTAATAATCGTGGTCAGAGATCCTAGTAATGTAGAAAATAATACAATCAAACACAAAGTATGTTTTGTAAAGTTTGAAAAAAAGTATTTTTTGATAAAAAATACTATTTATAGATGATAAAATGGTCTACACATAAAACTGAAAATGTAACCACAGAAAAATTATCAGAACTATTTTAGGAAAATATTGCTGAATACATAGTGCAAAAATTGAATTTCACTTCTATATACAACATCAAAAATTAGAAAATACAATTCAATATGAAATTCTTGCCAAGAAAAATTTTCAAAAATGAGGTTATATCTTCTGCTCTGGCCATAATAGTCTAACTAGAGAAACAACTAGAAAACTGGGCAAAATAATTTATTTAAAATTTATATAAGATTAGACAACAGAAAATGAATGACTATTATCCTGGAGAGAATAGAAAGCCATTTCACATGATTTCCTTTATAGACCAAAAGCACAAAGTTATTGTCTCCATCTCTTTGGACTGCTATAACAAAATATCATAGACCAATTAACTTAAATAACTGACATTTATTTCTCATAGTTCTGGAGGTTGAGATGTCCAAGATCAAAGTGCCAGAAGATTAGGTTCCTTGTGGGGTTTGTTTTCCTGATTTTCAGATGTATATTTCTCACTTTGTCCTCACATGGTAGAGAGAAAGCAGACCTTCCTCTCATTCTCTTCTTATTATTCCATTGTAGGGTTCCTATAATGGGGACTCTACCCTTATGACTTCATCTACACTAATTACCTTCCAAAGGCCCCAATTCTTGGCCCAAATTCTGTAAACTTTCACATCATTTCTATCACCTCTTTTATTGAATTCACTTGGAATCCCGACCTGTATTTCTTTCTCCTCTCAACTACACTTTTTACCTTTTGGTCCATTTGGCTTCTGGATTAGTCAGTTCTGGCTACTAAAACAAAATAACATGGACTATGTGGCTTACACATAAGAGAAATTTATTTCTAATAGTTCTGGATTTGAAATTCTGAGATCAGAGTACCAGGTTCTTCTGAGGACCCTCTTCCAGGTTGCA
Source organism: Xerus rutilus (assembly GCA_028644305.1). Classification (NCBI taxonomy): domain Eukaryota; kingdom Metazoa; phylum Chordata; class Mammalia; order Rodentia; family Sciuridae; genus Xerus; species Xerus rutilus. Next base: position 31,386,934 of record CM053417.1, read on the forward strand.
GTCTATAGATTTATTCTAACATTCTCAGATGGCTAAAAGAGAATTCTTGGGGTCTCTTTTACAAGGACTTCAATCCCATTGATTAGGGCTCAACTTTAAAGACTTACTCACCTCCCATCTCCAGATAATATCACATTGAGAATTAGAGCTTTAACATAAGAATTTTGAGAGAACACAAACATTTAGTTTATAATAGTGTCAAAGTTAGAAAAGTCTGGAAGTGATTCATAATGGAAGCATGAAGATCCAAACAAAGGATGTCATACCATTAAAGGCTTAAAATAAAGTCAGGAATTTTTTATTGGAGCATGCAGGAAAGGAAAACTTTCTTAGTATAAGTGCAAAATTAGACTCAATGTAACAAAGCAATGTAATCCTGTGAATATTTGGAAAATAGAAAATATATACAGTAAATTGGATTTGTAAGTGAGGCGTTTTACAATGAGTTAAAGTTGCCACTTAGCTTCTTCTTGTTGCTTACAGTAAAATGCTAGAGGGGCTGGGGTTGTGGCTCAGTAGTAGAGCGCTTGCCTAGCATGTGCAAAGCACTGGGTTCAATTCTCAGCACCGCATATAAATAAATGAATAAAAGAAATGTCTATCAACATCTAAAAAATGCTAGAGAAATAATCTAAAGGAATGACCATTATACAAAAAGATTTGAAAACTTTATTATTATTTGCAGCCTTTCAAAGATTCTAGAATTAAGGAATAGTTTTGGAGAAGAGATGAAATGCAGAGTAAGGGTAAAAGCTCCTTTGTAAGACCAAAGAGAAATCTATTGTGATGATTCATAGCACCCTTTAGTTCAGCAGCTAAAACCCTAAGGATCTTAAGGACTTGACTCACAGACCTTCTCAACTGCATGATAGAATTTGTAATATCATAAGAGCATTAATTATCACTCAGCAGTGTTTAGGATGTTCCAAATAGAAAAGGGCTAATCTCAAAGAGATTTATGACACTGGCTCTTGTTTATGTCTATGGGAGAATACGTGTATTTGGTTAAAAAGGGAACATTACATTTTAAAAAAAGGTTTATATCGCTTGGACTAAAAAATTTTAAAAGATCTTTGGAACCTGAGACTTCTATGGTCAGAAAAGACTGTAAAGAAAACAATACTCAGCTGTAACACAGGCTTCTTTTTATAGGAAACCAAAACTCTTGATGAATTATTCTGCATTATTATGGAATTATTCTCCTTTAGTAGGACTGAGTAATAAGGAATAGGCAACACATACCTCACTGGACTTCTGAATAGCTATAAACCAGTGAGTATAGTGTACTTCTTGCTTAACACTTTAAAAGGAGGATCTATGCCTACTTAAAAATTAAATGTTTTTCAAGGTGTGGAAGAGCAGGTAAGACTATTTTAATTCCCAGCCCACATCACATGTAAAGAAAGACCATGTGCATGTATGTCCTCTGGTTTTTTGGTGCCTCTCTCTCTCTCTTTCCCCTCATAGTATTCATCCATGAGGGCTCCACCCAGATGACCTCATCTAATCCTTATTACTTCCTGAAGGCCCACCTCTGAAACACCATAGTCAGATTTTTTTCCACCATTTAAGACCTCACAATGAGGATTAAATTCCAACATGAGTTTCAGAGCATACAAATCATATTCAAACCATAAAAAGGATTTATAAGGCAAATATAGAAAAATCATAACTCATTATACTCAAGTGGTACAAAACGTATAAGGATAGAATTTGTGATAGCAAAAACATAAAGGGAGGGGTGGATATGTATGAAACTGATATTTTGTGTGTGACTGAAATTAAATTGATATGAATTCAAATTAGATTGATATAACTTTAGGAATTTATAGGTAAACCATATGGTAACCACAGCACGCACACACACACACACACACACACACTTACACACATGCACACTCCTATGATTCACAAAGAGTATATATATGTGTGTGTTTATAGACATTTATATATACAAATATATTCCATGCATGAATGAATATGTCAAAATGAACTTCACTGCTATGTGTAACTATAATGCACTAATAAGATATATATTTTTTAAAAATACAGCTTTGTATTATTGCTAAAATAAAATGAAACCAGATCCAACTATAAGCTATTCATAGGAGACTCCCTTCAGATCTAAATATGCAAATAGGTTGAAATTGAGAGAATGGATAAAGATAATCTTTGCAAATGGAAACCAGAAGAGAGCTGGGGTGGCTACACTAATCTCAGATCAAGTAAACTTTAAGTCAAAATCTGTTACAAAAGACATAGAAAATTAAATAAATGAGTCAATATAACAAGGAGTTATAACATGTTTAAACATGTATGCAGCAAACATAAGAGCTCCCAAATATATGAAGTAAACATTGACAGATTGAAAAAAGAAATAATTTTATAATAATAGTAAGGGACTTCCAGTTACCTACTTTCAAAAACAGAAAAAAACATCAAAAGACTAACTTAAGAAAAGGAGGACTTCATCACAGTATATAACAGTTGAACCTAAGACATACGTAGAACACACAACCCAATAGTAGAATGCATATACTTGTCAAGTGCACATGAAACATTCTCCAGGATAGATGGTATATTAGGTCAAAAACAATTATTAACAAATTTGAAATATTGAAATTATACCAAGTATAATCATAATCACAACAAAATTAAACTAGAAGTTGATAGAAGGAATGCTAGAAAACTCATAAGTACGTGAAAATTAAACAACACACTCTTAAATAATCACTAGTTTACAGATGAAACCACAATGGAAATTAGAAGATATCTTTAGACAAATTAATATACAACACACAAAAATTTATGATATATAATAAAAGCAATGCTAAGAGAAAAATCAGCTGTAAATGTTTACATTAAAAAATAATAAAGATTTCAGCCAGGTGTGGTGGTGCACATCTGTCATTCCAGCAGTTCTGGAGACTGAGGCAGGATGATCACAATTTCAAAACCAGCCTCAGCAATGTGAGGCACTAAGCAATTCAGTAAGACCCTGTCTCTACATAAAATACAACATAGGGCTGGGGATGTGGCTCAGTGGTCGAGTACCCCTGAGTTTAATCCCTGGTACCCCCCCCCAAATAATAATAATAAAGATTTCAAATCTATGATAAAATTTACAACTTAAGGAAAAACAAAAAGTACAAACTAAACCCAGAATTAGCAGAAGGATGTAAATAAGAGCAGAGATAAAGAAAATAGAAAACAATAATCCACCAAAAGCTGTTTCTTCAGAGAAAGGTAAACAAATTGACAAACTTTGACCTAGATTGACTAAGATAAAAAGAACACTCAAATTACTAAAGTAAAAAATAAAAGTGGTAGCTGGGCATGGTGGTGCATGCCTGTAATCCCAGCACTTTGGGAGGCTGAGACAGGAGATTTGAGAGTTCAAAGCCAGCCTCAGCAACGGTGAAGCAACTCAGTGAGACCCTGTCTCTAAATAAAACACAAAATAGTGTTGGGGATGTTGCTCAGTGTTTGAGTACCCCTGAGTTCAATCTCCAGTACAAAAAAAAAGTGGAGACATTACTACCAAATTTAAGGAATGAAAATGAATGTCAGAAAACACTATGAATCAATATATGTACTGGATCACCTACAGGAAGTGAACAGATTCCTAGAGCCAAACAACCTACCAATGCTACATCATAAAGAAACACAAATCTCAATAGACCTATAACTAGTAAGAATATGGAATCAGTAATCAAAATCTCCCAACAAGCAAATCTCTAGAGAAGATGTCTTCACAATGAATTCCTAAATTTTCCCAAAATTTGAAGATTTTACCCATCCTAATTCTGTAAGACTAGTATTACCCTGATATTTTAAAGTCAAAGACACAAGGAAAAAAATTTCAAACTAATATTCCTTATGAACACTGATGAAAAATTCAATATGAGAATGGTATAACAATGAAAATAAATCAATGGAATATACCACATTAATAGAATGAAAGAAAATATATGATGATCTCAATTGATTCAGTAAAAGCATATGAAAATTCATTATGCTTTCATCATAAAAATAATGAATTATGAGCACAAAGAATCCCTGTCAATATAATAGCATCATATATGGAAAAGACACAGCTAACATCACATTCAATGATGAAAGGCTGAAAGCTATATCCCTAAAATAAGGAATGTGGTAAAAATGCCTATGATTGCCACTGTTCTTTATCAGTGTTGGAGTTCTGTTTAGAACAGTTAGGCAAGAAAAAGAAATAAAAGACATCCAAGTAGGAAAGGAAGAAAAAAAACTTTCTCTGTTCACAATTAATGTGAGTTTTATGTAGAAAAACCTAGAGATTCCACATATAAAGAAAGACATGAGAACTTTTCTATACACTAGCAATAGAATTTTCAAGAAGCAAATTAAGGTAGAAATTTCATTGATAATATTACCAAGAATAAAATGCTTAAGAATTAACGGCAAAAGATTTGTATACTGAGTTCTATGAATTCTACAAAATATTGCTAGACATAATTAAAGAAGAAAAATAAATGGGAAGACATCCCCTGCTTTTTTCAATGGAAGACTTCTGTTACAATGAAAAAAGTACCTTGAGTGAGCTACAGATTAAATGCATTTCCTACTGAAAAATCAGCAACTTATTCTTTGTAGAAATAGAAAACAAACACACCTTAAAATTCATATGGAATCTCAAGGTACCTGAAATAGGCAAAACTATCTTGAAAAATAGGACAAAGTTCAAGAATGGAGCATTCCTAACTTCAAAGCCTACTAGAAAAGCACAATAATCCAAATAGTATGCTACTGGCATTAAAAACAGAACAGATGGTCCTGGTTAAACTAGAAACCCATGTAGCAAAATGAAATTTCTCCCTGCAAAAAACTAAGTGGATCAAGGACTTAGGCACTAGAACAGAGAACCTGTGCCTAACAGAAGAACAAGTAGGATCAAATATACATCATGTCAGCTTAGAAACCGACTTAACTAGACTGCTAAAGCACAAGAAATAAAATCAAGAATCAATAAATATGATTGAATCAAACTAAAAAGTTTCTTCACAACAAAGGAAACAATCAATAACGTGAAGAGAGAGCCTACAGAATGGGAGAAAATAAATCTTTACCACATGCACCTCAGAGCATTAATCTCTAGGATATATAAAGAAAAAAAAGTTAACACCGAAAATCCATAACCCAGTCAATTAGTGGGCAAAAGAATTAAACAGACACTACACAGAATAAATATGAATGGTCAACAAATATATGAAAAAATGTTCAACATCACTAGCAATTAGAGAAATGAAAATTAAAACTTCACTGGGATTTCATCTCACTCCAGTCAGAATGGCATTCAAGAATACAAGCAACAATAAATGTTGGATGTGGGAAAAAAGGTACACTCATGCATTCCTGGTGAGGCTGAAAATTGGTGCAACCACTCTGGAAAGCAGTATGCAGATTCCTCCAAAAACTTGGGATGGAACCATCATTTGACCCAGTTATCCCACTCCTCAGTTTAAACCAAAGGACTTAAAGTCAGCATACCACAGTGACTCAGCAACATCAATGTTTAGAGCAGCGCAGTTCACAATAGCTAAACTATCAAACCAACCTAAGTGCCCTTCAACAGATGAATGAATACATAAAATGTGGTATATATACACAATGGAATATTACTCAGCCATAAATAAAAATGAAATTATGGCATTTGCTGGTAAATGGATGGAACTGGAGAATATCATGCTAAGTGAAATAAGCCATTCCCAAAAAACAAAGGCCAGAAGTTCTCTCTGAAATGCAGATGCTAACTCACAATAGAGGAGGATAGGGAAGAATAGAAGTACTTTGGATTAGACAAAGGGGAATGAAGGGAAGGGAGGAAAAATGGGAATAAGAAAGATAGAATGAATCGGACATTACTATCCTATGTGCATATATGATTACATGACCAATGTAATTTTACAACATGTACAACCAGAAGAATGAGAGGTTATACTCCACATATGTATAATATGTCAAAACACATTCTACTATCAGGTATAACTAATTTGAACAAATAAAAAATGAAAAACATAAATATAGACCAATGGAATAGAATAGAGAACCCAACTTTGACATATATGATCAAATTATTTTTGACAAGGGTACCAAAATTATTCAGTGGAGAAATAATAGTCTTCTCAACATATATTAATGAGAAAACTGGATGTCTCCATGTAAAAGAATGAAGTTGAGCCATTATCTAATGCCATATCCAAAAATACTCAAAGTGGATCAAATACATTTGAAATTATTAAAATGATAAAATTCCTTGAAGAAAATAAGAAAACATAGGGTATATTTTTATGACATTAAATTTGGTGATTATTTCTTAGATACTGTAAGATAGAATAAAAGAAACTTTTCTCCTATTGTACTCTCAAAACAATACTTCTGTGACTAGATGTGTGAGGGTTTTATCCCCACAAATCACATAATCATCCAGCATACATTAACTGAGTGTTCTATAATTCAGTTCAATTCTGAAATTATCTCCCTGGAGTTAAAGTCAGGTCCCACAAATTTAGGGTTCACTTTCACAAGAATTCCCACTACTTCAGATGCCAATCACAAATCCAGGTTTTTAGAACTTCTGACTTATTTGGGGATCCCATGACCCATTCCTCAGGTTTGATCATTTGTTAGAGTGTTTCATAAAATTAAGGAAAGAGCTTTACTTACATTTACTGGACTGTTATGAAGGATCTTGGTTAAAGATGTAGATGAACTGCCAGATGGAAAAGATGCATGGGACAAGATATGGGGGAAGGGCCTAGAAGCTTCCAAGCCCACTCAGGGTCCAGCACCACCCTAGCACCACCACATGTTCTGTAAACATAAAGGTGTACAAACCTTGTAGTTTAGAAATTTACTATCATGGAAACTTTATAATACAGGCATGACAATTAACTCAATCTGTAGTCCTCTCTTTTCCAAAGGAGTTAGGGCTGAAATTTCCACCAGCACCCTCTAGGAGGCCAAAACTCTCTTCATTAGAACCTAGTCAGGAACTAGGATTAAGAGCCAATCTTAGAAAAAATGTTGCACCTTGGAATTCTATTGCTCGGGCAAGTACAAGAGTTTTTAAAGCTCTGTTCAAGGAACCAGCACTATATATTTTCACAGTGTCACAGATATTTACATATATGATAAAAAGAATAGGATTTAACAAAATGGATAAATTAGACTTCATCAAAATATAAAACTTTGGCACAACTAAGACAGAAGGCAATTCCAGAATGGGAAAAAATGATTGTATACAATTTATCTAATAGATAACTGATACCCAGAATGCATACAGAATTCCTTCAACTTACAAACAAGAGAACAAATAACCCAAGTAAAAGAGAATTGAAAGCATAGACTCACACATAGACATGTGTACACCAATGTTCATAGCACCCTTAATCACAACATCCAAAAAGTAGAAGCAATACAAATCTGTCATCAATGGATGAATGGATAGAAAAATGTATATACATCAGAATACATACAATAGATTATCATTCAACTATAAAAAGGAGTCAAGTACTGACACATGCTGCAATGTCATTGAAACTTGGACATGCTATAGTTCGTGAAATTGCCAAATACAGAAAAACAAATATTGTTGTGATTCTACTTACATGTATAAACAAAATTATAGACAGAAATAATGGTCACCAAGGGTTGGGGTGGTAGCAATGGGAAATTATTGTTTAATGGGTGCAGAATTTCAGTTTGGGTTAATAAAGAAGTCCTGGAGATAGATAATGGTGATAAGTGCCGAACAATTTGAGTATACTTAATGCCACTGGTTATATTCTCAAAATGGCTGAAATTGTAATTTCATGGTGTGCATAATTATCATAATGTGATAGAAATAAAGAAAAAGGCTATGACCCTTGAAAACATGCTGAGTTCTGGGGGTGTGGTCAGTGGTAAAGTGCATGTTTACCACTGAGTTCGATTCCTAGCACACATGCAAAAATTAAATAAACAAATACTAAAGAAAAGAAAACATTCTGTGTAAAAAAAGCCAATCTAAAAATGTCATATATTGTTTGATTCCATTTTTATAAAATGTCCAGAATATACAAGTGTGTAGAGACAAATGAGTAGATAGTGGTTGCCTAGACCTGGGAGGGATGGAAGGAATGATAGCTAGTTAGAGGCAGTTCTTGTTGGGTAAATGGAAATGTTTTAAAATTCACTGAAAACATGATCATTTAAATCATGTGGCAATAGATATACTCATTTTGACTTATCAAAACTTTTTTAATATATAGAATTTGAGACAATGTTATATTGGATGGGGAGTAGACAAGTAAATCAATGGATCAGAATAAGAAAGAAGAGAAGAAGTCAATAGATGAGATAGATGATAAGTAGGTAAAGAGAAAGAGAGGTGACACAAGTGGCATTGCAGATGAATAGAAACAGAATAAACATTCACTAAATTGTGAAATGATACTGAGAGAAACGCTTATCAATTTTAGACACAAAATAAAACTATGCATTTAGTTGAGATACAAAAGCCATATACCATACACAAAAACAAATTCATAGTAGATTAAAGACAAATCTGGAGAGAAAAACTTTCTTAGAAGAGTGGGTAGAGGGCTGGGGTTGTGGCTCAGTGGTAGAGCACTTGCCTGGCATGTGTGAGGCACTAGGTTCGATTCTCAGCACCACATATAAATAAATAAATAAAATAAAGGTCCATCAATATCTAAAAAATATTTTTAAAAAAGAGTGGGTAGAAACATCTTTAAAATCTCAGGTAAGAATGGATTTCTTGGGCTGGGGCTGTAGCTCAGTGGTAGAGCACTTGCCTAGCATGTGTGAGGCACTGGGTTTGATCCTCAGCACCACATAAAAATAAATAAATAAAGGCATTCTGTCCATACACAACTACCAAAAAATTTTTAAAAAAGAATAGATTTCCTTACAGATTTATAAGGTGCACATTCCATAAAAGAAATGACCCACTGAATTAAAATTAAGATCTTAAGTTCTGGTATAGCATAGCATGTACAGTGCCATGGGTTCAATTCCCAGTACAACACACACATTTAAAAAATTAAGATCTTTTGTTCATCAAAAACACAAAATGTTTAAAGAATAGTCAAAAATTTAAAGAAGATACTTACAATAGAAAACCACAAAATGATCAATTTGTATAATATATTACCACTATGATTTAATATAGAAGAGGGCATAAATGACTCAATAGAAAAATGGGTCAAATATGAATGGAATTTCACATCAAAGAAAGCTCAAAAGGACAAAAAGCATATTAACATATATTAGTTGTTCTTGGTAATCAGGGAAATGAAAATTAAAGCCATATGAAATGCAATTTTATAACTTCCCAGTCCAAAAATTAAAAACCTGAGCATACCAAGTGTTTTCTAAGATATTAAGTAATAGGAACTCATATACTACCATTAAGATTCAAAACTGGAAAAGCATTTGCAAAAACCTTTTGGGGTTATCTTAAAAATTAAAAATGCACATACTTAGGAATCCTACTGCTATATATACACAACGGAAAAATTCTTAAATATGAGCATGTGGAAACATGTAGAGTATTTTGTTTACTCTTTGCAATAGCCAAAAAGTAGAAACAATTCAACTGTACATCAACAGGACAATGGATAAATTATGGTTTATTCAACCCAAGGCATACCATATACAAATAAAAAGGCACTCCCATATATGGATGATTCTCAGATTCAAAATTTAAAGTGAAAATACCAAGTCATAGATAAATGCATGCATATGTAGCTATTTATAAACACACAAAAATAAAACTAAATAATGTTATTAATAATAGGATCTGTGCATGATGATTTGTTATGCACTTGGAACTACTCCTTCCAAATAAGACTAGGAATAGTCCACATCATGTACAACCACAAGACTGGGATCCCAATTAGAATAAGATATACTCCATGTTTGTATAAATATGTCAAAATACACTCTACTGTCATGTATACCTAAAAACAACAACAGCAAAAAGAATCTTCCTTCTATGGTTCTGAATTCAAATTGGCCATATTTTTGGAAGTTGGAAGTGAAGACAAGGAAGCTTGTCAAAGTGAAATATAATTATGGATACATGCAGAGATAATTACAGTGTACAAGCTAGTCTCACTTTTCCGTTCTATTCCTAGTTCATCTTTCTAACTAATGATGTTACCAACCACCAGAAGAATCAAGCTTACCAAGTTCCCTGCCGTGGTCTCTCAGAGGCAGCAGTTTCCTCCAAGTGAACAGTTTTTGAGGAGATAGCAGTTTCCATAGAAGATTCCATTGAATTTTCCCTTGTGGTATAATCATGGCAGCCAAACATGTTCAACTTCTCAAGTTTTCTTACATTCCTTGACCTACTATTTTATTATTAGTGCTTCGAGTGGGTATAAGTTCTGATTACCATAATAAATCATTTATTCCCCTTGTATTAGTTTGTCTGGGCTGCCATAACAAAATTCCATTGACTGGACCATTAAAAACAGCAAAAATTTGTTTTCTCATGGTTCAGTCTAGAATACCCAAAATATTTGTTGTGGAGCTGTTTTCTGAAATACATACATATATTTATATAATATTACTATTATAAGAAGCAATTAAATTACAAACACAAATAAGAATAGTAATTACCCTGGGAGTGAGAATTTCACTTAAAACGTCTTAAGAAAATCTTCATTTCCTGGTTACTCTTTGTTCAAGAAAACTGTTCAGTTAATATTCTCCTCTGTTAAATTAGAAGCTTCTTAACTATGGCTAACTCATCATTTTTCTTTTTTGCTGTCTTCAAAACTATCCTTTTATTTCCATTCCTTATTTCTTTCACTTCACAGGTGCTTTAACTGATATAGAGTAGAAGTTGCAATGTGCTTCCCTGAGCCACATTCTGCCCACAGATATATCTGACTTAACACAAATTATGTTATATACATTTATAAACATGTCATAATGAACCACATTATTATGTATAATTATAATGCACTTAGGAAAACATTTTAAATGGTTAAACATTTTATCAATTAGCTGTTAACAATTTAAATTCTGGAAGTTATATACAACAATCTAGACTTATGACTCCTCTTACAGTTGGAAGATCTAGAAATATTCACCACACATACTCCTCCAGCAACAGCTGAGTGATAGCTACATTCCCTTTTTTAATTTATTTTCATTGGTGCATTATGATTATACATGAGAGTGGGATTCATTATGCCATATTCATACATGCACATAACATAATTGGATCAATCTCCTATCCTAGTACCTTCCCTTTCTTTCCCTTCTCTGTCTCCCTGATCCACTGAGGAAAAAAAGAGAGTAATGGCTGCATTCCATAGGACACCTTTTCCAGTTCTCTACAATCTCCATTGGATCATATTTTCTTACATTTGGCCAGGTTCCTTCACTTGTTTTATCTATCTCTTCATTGTCAATATTTAAGCTAGAAACTAAAATCACCACTAAATAATGTTAGCATATACAGTATTTTCTTAGTCTCTTTTGACCTCAGGACACTCACTGCATTCATTCTTTCCTGTTCCCTACTCTCATGAGGAATTGGAGTTCAGTAACTTAAAGAATGAATAGCTTAAAATAGATTAGCAGTGACCTCTTTGGAGAAAGAGTTCCAGTTTAAAAGAAGTTGCTTGGAGAAAGGAGAAGAGTTCTTCAATGTGTCTCACTTCTTCCTGTACATTGCTTTTCATAACATTCAACTACTTATTGCTTGCTTAATATTTTTTCCTCATTAGACAATAAGCTCTATGAAGGCAGATACCATGACTTTTTTCTGCAGTACTGTCAAGTACTTTTCCAAACTATGTCACTGACTAAATTTTTGATAAATATATTTGAAAGATAAAAATATAAATGAGAATTTTATCCCTGCTTTTTCTTTTTTCTTTTTTTTCATATTTAATTTATTTGTTTGTTCTATTTAGGCTTATATGTTAACAGAGTGCGATTTGATTCATTGTACACAGATGGAGGATAACATTTCGTTTCTCTGGTTTTAAGTGATATAGAATCACAACATATATGCAGTCATACATAAAGTTAGGGCTATGATGACCATCATATTCCACCACCTTTACTGTCCCCATCATCCTTCCCCCCTTACACCCCCGTGAACAGAGTTCCTCCATTGTTCCCATGACCTTCCCCACATTATGGATCAGCATCCACTTATCAAGGAGTACATTCGGCATTTGGTTTTCTGAGATTGGCTTACTTCACTTAGCATGATATTCTCCAACTCATCCATTTACCTGCAAATGCCATAATTTTATTCTCTTTTATTGCTGAATAATATTCCATTGTGTATATATACCACAGTTTCTTTATCCAGTCATCTATCGAAGGGCATCTAAATTTGTTCCACAGTTTAGCTATTGTGAATTGAGCTGCTATAAACATTGAAGTGGCTGCATCACTGTAATATGCTGTTTTTAAGTCTTCTGGACATAGACCAAGGAGAGGGATAGCAGGCTCAAACAGTGGTTCCATTCCAAGTTTTCTAAGGAATCTCCATACTGCTTTCCAGATTGGTTGGACCAATTTGCAGTTCCACCATCAATGTATGAGCGTGCCTTTTTCTCCACAGCCTCGACAACACTTATTATTGTTTGTATTCTTGATAATTGCCATTCTGACTGGCGTGAGATGAAATCTTAGGGTAGTTTTGATTTCTCTGATTGCTAGAGGTGTTGAACATTTTTTCATATGTCTGTTGATTGATTGTATATCTTCATCTGTGAAGTTTATGTTCAGCTCTTTGGCCCATTTATTTATTGGGTTGTTAGTTTTTTTGGTGTTAAGATTTTTGAGTTCTTTATATATCCTGGAAATTAATGCTCTATCAGATGTGTGTATGACAAAGATTTGTTCCCAGAATGTAGGCTCTCTGTTCACTTCATTAATTATTTCTTTTGCTGAGAAGAAGCTTTTTAGTTTGAATCCATCCCATTTGTTGATTCTTGATTTTACTTCTTGTGCTCTAGGAGTCTTGTTAAGGAAGTATGGTCCTAATTCGACATGATGAAGATTTGGGCCTATTTTTTCTTCTATTAGGTGTTGGGTCTCTGGTCTGATTCCCAGGTCCTTGATCCACTTTGAGTTGAATTTTGTGCATGGTGAGAGATAGGGGTTTAGTTTCATTTTGCTGCATATGGATTTCCAGTTTTCCCAGCACCATTTGTTAAACAGGCTATCTTTTCTCCAGTGTATGTGTTTGGCTCCTTTATCTAGTATAAGGTAACTGTATGTAAGTGGGTTCATCTCTGTGTCTTCTATTCTATACCATTGGTCTACATGTCTATTTTGGTGCCAGTACCATGCCGTTTTTGTTACTATAGCTTTGTATTATAATTTAAGGTCTGGTATTATGACGCCTCCTGCTTCACTCTTCTTGCTAAGGATTGCTTTGGCTATTCTGGGTCTCTTA
>CM053417.1:31400507-31493675 GCA_028644305.1 Xerus rutilus
TTGTTAAATTGATTCCCAAGTATTTTTTTTTTGAGGCTGCTGTGAATGGGATAGGGTTTCTAATTTTTCTTTCACAGGGTTTATCACTGATTGTATAGAAATGCAATTGATTTATGGGTGTTGATTTTATATCCTGCTACTTTGCTGAAATCATTTATTAATTCTAGAAGTATTCTAGTAGAATTTTTTGATCCTCTAAGTATAGAATCATGTTGTCTGCAAATAAGGATAGTTTGAGTTCTTCTTTTCCTATGTATCCCTTTAATTTCTTTCATCTGTCTAATTCCTCTGGCTAGTGTTTCAAGGACTATGTTGAATAGCAGTGGTGAAAGTGGGTATCTCTGTCTTGTTCCCATTTTTGAGGGAATGATTCCAATTTTTCTTCATATAGGATGATGTTGGCCTTGGGTTTAGCATAGATAGCTTTTACAAAGTTGAGGAATGTTCCTACTATCCCAAGTTTTTCTAGTGTTTTGAACATAAAAGGGTGCTGTATTTTGTCAAATGCTTTCTCTGCATCAATTGATAAAATCATATGACTCTTACCTTTAAGTCTATTGATGTGATGTATTACATTTATTGATTTCCGTATGTTGAACCAACCTTGCAACCTGCTTTTCTTATGGTCATGTATAAAAGTCATCCAGATGTTTAGCTCTTTGCTTTTCAGATAAATTCTTTTTTTTGTACTGGGGATTGAACTCAGGGGCTCTCAACCACTGAGCCACATCCCCAGCCCCATTTTGTGCTTTATTTAGAGACAGGGTCTCATTAAGTTGCTTCGGGTCTCGCCGTTGCTGAGGCTGGCTTTGAACTCACAATTCTTCTGTCTCAGGCTCCCAAAGTGATGGGATTACAGGTGTGCACCACCATGTCTGGCTTCAGATAAAACTTAATTGATGGTATTTATCCTGAGGATCAACCCTGTGAGGTTTGTCTTATGCCCTTATCTAATCAAATGATATGATAACAGCTGTGACTCAAGTTTAAATAAGGTAATCTACCAGATCATGTAACTACCTTTTAGTAACCAGTACATTGGAGGGAAAAAATAGATAAAGGATAAAAGGATTTCTAATGCCTTAGTACTCAACCCCTTTCAAAAAGTGTGTGTGGGGGGAAACACTGAGACAAAGGGATATTGATTTCTCCTCTGTGTTATTAAAACATAACACATAGGAGAGGTAAGCTCTGGTAACAAGAAATTAAGGAACAAATCAAAGAGATTTTTTTTTAAATCAGAGAGAAGATACAGAATGGTAATTAGAAATAGTTAAATATCTGAATATATGTTTGGCCTAAGTACACTTTCACCTTGGACAGTCTATTGACTTAGTGCCTCAAAAAATTAAAAGGCATTGCTCATTTCAAAAAATATTTTTTCACTTATCCAAATAAGCAAAACTTTACTTGAAATATGTTTTATCCATTGCAGGTTAGTGTAATGTAATTTGCAGATTGATCTCAGAGAGGAGTTGAACTGGTAAGTTTTTTTAAGACATTGAAAGATATCATTTTAGACAAAGATATCTTTTTCATATTTGTCATAAAAAGAATAGTTTGGAACGCCAATCGGATTATTCTGTTTTATTGAATAACTCACAGGAACTAGTTTAGTTACAAATTTTCTCAGAGAAAGTCCTGTATAGCAGTAATGAATGGCAATGTATGAGCATGTCCTTTCTGTTCATCAGCAAACATATCAGGAAAGCACCATATCAATTGTAGTTGAGGTTAGTTTTCATATTCTCTTACAGAAAATATTGAGCCTTTTACTTAAGTTTCAGTGTATACATACTATATAAGCATTTATTTTATATCATCTTGAAGTCAAAATACTTGGTTTCAGCTGTGAACTTTATGACTTGTTTGCCTTAAGTCAACTAACTAAGCTTAAATAATAATTGAAAAAAGATTTGGGGATAAAGGAAGGACTTTGCAGTAGGGTATCACAGCCAAGACCCTTGAACAGAGAAAAGAATAATTAGATAAAGGATAAATTGCTATAACAAAAGATTCAAATATACAGTGTCTAAACAAGATAGAAACTTATTTCTCACATGAAATAATCTTGGTGAGAAAAGGACTCTGCTTCACAAATTGATTCTAGGATGTCAGATTAGCAGGGAGCTTGAAGATCCTCAATTAGTAAATTTTAACATTATTTCTCTGATCTGAAAATCTGCTAATCAGCAGGAAGTAAAAAATTGGTAATCTCAGGGCTCTCTTCTTAAGAAATGACACAGGTTGTGCAGCTCACTTCCATGTGCCTCCCTTTGGGGAGATTTAGCCATTTGGCCACACGTAGCCATAAGGGATATTGGTAAATATAGCTTAGATTGGCAATCAGGTGTCCAGCTAAAGACCAATTATTATGGAAGATGTACAAATGTATCTTGATGGACAGGTAATATTCTTTTCCATAGTGGTTCTAATAGAGCTGAGACTCTAGGTTGGCAAGCATTTTCTATTATGGGTCAAATTAATATTTTAGGCTTTGCTTGCCTATAGCAAGCTTACTTATGACACATGCTCTCTGTTGCATACTCAATTTTACCACCTTTTAAAATGATAAAACCATCCTTAGTTCAAGGGCCATGCAAACACAGGTAGTAAGCCCACAGGCAGTAATTTTCTGACTGATTCACTCAGTCACTTATTTGCTATGAGATTTTAGAAAATTCAACAAATGTATGTAATCCTCAGACTTATTTTTTCTTACCCAATGGTATGCTAGTCAATGTGTAATGATTATCAGGGATTTGAAAACAAGGGGGTATTTGTTTGTGCTGATTTGCATGGTGTTAATACCCCTACCATGGCCAGTTTCAAACTAACATGATATCACTGAGTACAAATATAAGGAAAGATGCACAAAATTAGTTCTTGCAGGCTGATGTGAGCCAGTGCACTGGCAAAATTTCCCTTATATTCTTCACTGGATTATTTTAAGAATCAAAACAGAAGACAATGCTTTGGAAAAGTAAAGTATTTGTGGAATAAATAGATGATAATTATTATGTAAAGATGAGAGAAACTTGTTAGGAAATTTCTTCTTCAACTGAACCAGTATTTAACATACAAAAATGTTGAACCACTGGTTTGTATTTTGATATCCTGAGTTACACAGAATAATTTAATCCTTCTTTCACATTTATTATCTGAAGGCAGTCATGCTATTTATTCTGATTTCTAATTCAAGATTTACTTAAATGATGATACTATTTCAATTTTCTGGATTACATTCTGAGGGAACAAGAAAATTTTAAATACTCATACTTAACAATTGGGAATTTCTGAGTAGACAAATTTATAACATATGAATCAAAGGAACACAGTTTTTTGAGACTTTTACACATTTGTATATACAGTTTGAACAAAGTTCATGGAAAATAAATATTTTGTAAATTAAATGATGTCTCTTGGTCATCTCTCATAATTTCAGAGATGATTCCTGACAGAAATGACTTTTAATAAAAATAACAGTGCAAAATTCTGACATTGAGTTCAGGGAACAATGTATCTTTCTCAAGGTAATTAATTAATCAGTAGTACATTGGTAATAAGGACAATCTGCTTACAAACTCCCTGGCACACTATTTAAAGGCACATGTTTACTGGTTAACAATAACTTAAGCAGTGTGTTAAAATTTTTTTCATCCATAAGAAGTAAATTTCAATGATCATCTTAAAAGGTCTTTCCCTGATTCTTATCTGTAAAGTACTACTAGCCAAATCCCTGCCCATGATGGAACTTTTTGAAGAAAGTTCTTATGACCCTTTTCATGACCCTTAAAAGGAATAATTTTGTTGATTACCTGTGTTTATGGAGTATGGACCCTTGACCTCTGTGTGAAAAGAATTCAGGAACCAGGCAGAGACTAGTGAACTCTCTGAGGAGAGATGGAGTTGTGAGAGTGGGGAGAACTAAGAAGCTAGTTAGGAGAGAGTGCCAGATTTGAGAGATCTACACAGAGAGAGAATTCAGGAATCTCAGAGGATGCCTTGCTAGTATTAAGCTGAGAACTGGTAAATTCATGCACGTAAAGAAACATCTTGAGCCGGGCGCGGTGGCTCAAGCCTGTAATCCCAGCACTTAGGGAGGCTGAGACAGGAGAATCGCGAGTTCAAAGCCAGCCTCAGCAATGGCGAGGTGGTAAGCAACTCAGTGAGACCCTCTACATAAAACACAAAATAGGGCTGGGGATGTGGCTCAGTGGTCGAGTGCCCCTGAGTTCAATCCCCAGTACCAAAAAAAAAAAAAAAAAAAGAAACATCTTGAGACAAGGAAATTAATTTCTCTAAAGAATTAGCAACAACAGCGATTGGTGCTCACATAAGGATTGCAATAATGGTTGATCCCATCAAAAATCTCATGCTGCATGCTACATCAGGTAGAACACACATTAAGATTTTGCCTCAATAGTTGAGAATATTTAGACCTAGATGAAATGCTTCTTTGCTTTCAGTAAACAAAGCTTAGCAGAGGATGTAAAAAGATCAAATAGAGCCAGGTGCTGTAGCACACACCTGTAATCCTAGAACTTGGGAGGCTGAGACAGGAGAATTGCAAGTTCAAAGCCAGCCTCAGCAATGGCGAGGCGCTAAGCAACTCAGTGAGACCCTGTCTCTACATAAAACACAAAATAGGGCTGGGGATGTGGCTCAGTGGTCGAGTACTCTGAGTTCAATCCCTGGTACAAAAAAAAATTTTTTTAAAGATAAAATTGTTTACAAATAAATCCCCTGCATCCTAGAATAAAAGTAAGGAATAATTATAGGAATTTTAAAATATCTGGTACTCAACCAGGTAAAATTCACAATGTCTTGCTTCCAATCAAAGATTGCCAGGTATACAAAAAGACATGAAGATGTGAACACTGATATAATAATAATCAGCTAAAATTGCCCTAGAGCTGACATGGATGTTACAATTAACAGAAAGAAATTAAAGAATTTATTACAACTATTTTCTCTATATTCATAAACTTGAGATATGGAAAAATTAGACAGACTCAAATCAAACTTCCAGAAAATAAAATAATAATGTATGTAATGAAAAATAAGCAGAATAACAACAAATTGGTATTACAGAAGATATAGCAATAAAAAAATCCACAATAAAACACAGAATGAAAACGTTATCCAAAACACTGCAAGTAGCCCAATTAGATGAGGAATAACTTCACATAGATATAGATAGATAGATAGATAGATAGAGATATATCCCTCAAATGAGGAGAATAGCAGAAAAATATTTCATGTAATAATGTTATAATGATTTTTATGCTGATGATATAATTTTAAACAAAGTCATATAAATAATGACTTTAGCAAGATTGTAGGATATAAAATCAATATGAAAAACAAGTTATATTTCTACATACTAGCAATTGCTTTATTAACCTTTCATCATTGAATGATAATTGTCAAAACTATATATATTTAAAATGTAAATATAATTTTATATACACTATGAAATTATTACCACAATAAAGTTAATTAATCTATTTCATTGCCTCATATAACTTTTTTTTATTTTTGGTGAGAATGCCTGAGATCTACTCTTAGCAAATTTCAAGTACACAATACAATATTATTAACTATAATAATGCTATACATGAGATTTTCGGTATTTATTCATCATATCACTGAAAGTGTTGGCCTTTTATCCAAACCTTTCCATTTGACCCAGCACTCAGAAATCATGAGTTTGTTCTCTATGAATTTGAATTTTTTTCTAGATTCCACATGTAAGTGATACTATCTTGTATTTGTCTTTTTTGGTCTGGTCTGGATTGTTTTATTAAGCATAATAGTGCCTTCCAGGTTGATGCATAATGTCATATATAGCAAGATTTCTTTTCATTGAATAATATTCCAGTATGTGAATATAAATCTGTTTATATATATAATATGTATATGTGTATATGTGTGTACACACATATACATATATATGGGTATGTGTACATATGTACATATGCACACATACACTCATACACATATATAAATCGCATTTTCTTTGGTTATTTATCTTGGTTATTTGAATAATATTGCAATAAACATGAGAGTACAGATCACTTATAAATATTGTATTTCCTTCAGATATATAACCAGTAGTAGGATTCTTGGATCATATGGTAGTTCTATTTTAATTTTGAGGATCCTACATACTGTATTCCATAATGGTGTGCATACCAATTTATATTCCCAGCAACAGTAAACAAGTGTTCCCTTTTCCCCACACCCTGGCCAATATTTGTAATCTCTTGTCTTTTTGATAATGGCAATCCAAACAGGTGTGAGGTAATATATCATTGTGATATTGATTTGCAATTCACTGATGATTAATGGTGGTGTATATTTTTTGATACATTTTTATTCAGGTCCATTTACCATTTTTAAATTTGTGAGGTTTTTTAATTGTTCTTTGTTGATTTTTTATTTATATTTATATTTTTTAGTTTTTGGTACTCAGGTTGGACCCAAGGACACTGTACCACTGAGCTATATCCTCAGCACTTTTTATTTGACTCTCACCAAGTTGTTTAGAACCTTGTTAAAGTGCTGAGGCTGTCCTTAAACTTGTGATCCTCGTACCCTAGGCTCCAGAGTTTCTGGGATTACAGGCATGCACCACTTTCTGGTTAAATTTATGCTTTTAATTTCAATCATAATATAGTACATATTTATGGAGTATTGTGTGATGTTTTAACATGCACACACACACATTTATATGGTGTAACATTCAAGTAAGGATACATATATCATTTATCTCCTCAAACATTTATTTCCTTGTGGTGAAAATATTCAACATTCTTTCTTCTACCTGTTTTAAAATATGCTGTACATTATCATTACTTACAGTCACCTTACAGTCCAAAAGAACATCAGTATTTATTTCCCCTATCTAAATATTTAATTCCCCTATCTAAAGGTTTCCACTGGCAAACTTTTCCACATGCCTCTCTCCCTACTACATTCCCCAGTCATTGGCAACTAGTGTTCTATGTTCAATAACTATGAGATTAACTTTTTAGATTCCACATATTGAAGTTATAGCATTTGTTTTTTTGTACTTGACTTATTTCAATTAACATAATTAACTCCACTTCCATCCATGTTGTTGGAAATGACAAGACTTCAGTAATTTTAATAGTTGAATATGATTCCATTGTATATATGTACCACGTTTTCTTCGTGCATTCATCAGTTGATGAACACTTAGTTTGTTTCCATTTCTTGGTTATTATGAATAGATAAGTATTTTATTTCCTTTGGATATATACCCAGAAGTGTAATTGCTGGATTTTATGAGAATTCCACTTTTGTTTTTTGGGTTTTTTTTTTTATTTTTGGTACCAGCGATTGAATTCAGGGGTATTCAACCACTGAGCCACATCCCCAGCTCTATTTTGTGTTTAATGTAGAGACAGGGTATCACTGAGTTGTTTAGCGCCTCCCTGTTGCTGAGGCTGGCTTTGAACTCACGATTCTCCTGTCTCAGCCTCCAAAGGGCTAGGATTACAGGCATGTGCCACTGCACCTGGCTTTTTTTTTAAATATTTTTTTAGTTGTCAATGGACCTTTATTTTATTGATTAATATGGGGTGCCTAGAATTGAACCCAGTGCCTCATGCGTGCTAGGCAAGCGCTCTACCACTGAGCTACACCTCAGCCACTGCGCCTGGCTTTTTGAGAGTTCCATTTATAAATTTTGAGGAATCTGCATATTGTTTTGTGTAATGGCTGTACTATTTTGTGTTCCTGCCAACAGGATATAAGGACTTCTTTCCTCCACAAGTTCTCTAGTACTTTTATCTATTGTCTTTTTGACAATATTCATTCTTTCTGGAATGAGCTGACATCTCATTGTAGTCTTAATTTGTGTTTCCGTGATGATTAGTGAATATTGAGCATATTTTCATGTACCTTTTGGGCATTAATATGTCTCCTTTTGAGAAATGTCTATTTTATACTATTTCCCATTTTTATTTGGGTTTATATGGAGTTTTTAAATCGTTTAAGTTTCTAACATATTCTGAATACTAATCCCTTGTCAGATTTATACTTTGTGAAAATTTTCTTCCATTCTGGAAGTTGTTACTTCATGGTTTTTATTGTTCCTTTTCCTGTGCAGACTTTTTAGTTTGATCCAATCGCATTTGTCTATTTTTGCTTTTGTTTGCTGGTTTATTTTGCGGGGGAGTGTGTTATCCAAAAATTTCCTTGCCCATTGCAATGTCCTAAAGTATTTCCCCTAGATTTTCCTCTAAAATTTTCATATTTTCAGAGCTTACACTTAAATCTTTAATCCATTTTGTGCTCATTTTGGAACTGGTAAGAGATAGAGGTCTAGTTTTATTCTTCTGCATGAGGTTATCTAGTTTTCCTAACAGTATTTATTGAAGAGACTGTCCTTTCCTCAATGCATATTCTTAGCACCTTTGTCAGTCAGTTGACTATAGATGTATGAATTTAATTCTAGGCACTCTCTTCTGTTCCATTGGTCTATGTATCTGTTATTATGTCAGTGTAAGCTGTTTTTTTAAAAAAAAAACATTTTTTTTAGTTGTAGAGGGACACAATTTCTTTATTTATTTGTTTTTATGTGGTGCTGAGTATCGAACCCAGTGCCTCACGCATGCAAGGCAAGCGCTCTACCACTGAGCCACAATCCCAGCCCCAGTGTAAGCTGTTTTGATTACTATAAATTGGTGTATATTTTAAAGTCAAGTAGTATAATGCTTCTTGTTTTTTTCTTCTTGCTGAAGAATGCCTTAACTATTTGGGGATTCTTTTTGTTGTTGTTGTTCTTTTAAATATTTTTTAGTTGTTGATGTATCATTATTTTATTTGTTTATTATTTATATGTGGTGCTGAGGATTGAACCCAGTGCCTCTCGCATGCTAGGCAAGCACTGTACCACTGGGTTACAGCCCCAGACCTATTTGGGGATTCTATATGAGCTTCCACATATGAAAGAAGACATTTGACCCTTTACTTTCTAAGTCTGTCAAGTCTCACTTAGCATAATGTTCTCTAGCTCCATCTGTTTATAATTACCACAATTTCATTCTTCCATGTTGTTGCAGGTATCAACATTTCATTCCTTTGTATTACTGACTAGTATTCCATTGTGAGAGTACCATGGTTTATCAATTCACCTGATGGTGGCCATTTAAATTACTTCCAATTTGAGGCTATTAGGACATCTGGTGACAAATCAAGAAGAGTGAAGACTTTGTACAATCCATGTGATATAGGATCATAGCTTCTACACATAGCCCTCACATCCCTCCATAGGTGAGTTCAATAAGCTGCAAGAGAATAAAAACAGTCAACTCAATGCAGTCAGGAAAACTATCAGATGGTTTCCTCTGCTAATATTGTCTTATTGCATTTTCAGTTGGAATAAAGAATGGTAGTGCTAGCTTCTTGTAAGGATGTTAATCTCATTGATGAGGACTCCACCCTCATGACTTAAGTATTTCCTAAAGATGCCACCTACAAAAACTAACACATAGAACTGGGGTTTCAATATATGAATTTGGAGCAGATTCCACCATTTAGTCCATTGTACTATACTGCCAATACTAGACTGCCTTGATTAATGTTATTTGATAATATTTCAAAACAAAGTATACTGTAGTATTCATCAGTGTCACAATCATTGTCCTTGAAATTAGGTAACATTTTCAAATTTGTTCTTTTTAAAACATTTTTGTAGTATTCTACCTCCTTTGCATTTTCTTATGAATGCTTATTATTTTCTAAAAAAAATAATAGAGTTTTTATTGCAGTAGAATTGAATCTGTAGATCAATTTGGGGAGCATTGACATTTAATTCTGACTCTTTCAATTGGTGAAAAAATTATAAATTTTTACATAGGTATTCTTTAATTTCTCTCAGCAAAGTTTTGTAGCTTTTAGTCTTTTGACGAATTCATTACTATTTGATATTCCTGATGCTTTGGAAAATGATATTGGTAGACACAGTGACATTAGCATGAAGGCAGAATAGAAGATAACAATTTTCATCCTCTAACAAACATCAACAACAATTATACAGCAATGCATCAATGAAAATAGCCCTAGGGTGCTCATAAGTCTAATTAAGGACCTATAATGATACAGTGGAGAAAAACATGGAGAAAAACTGTAAAATCATTTTGATCTTTCTACTCTCAGCAATTAGCCCAAGAGAAATGAAAGTATATCCATATGAAAATACATATACAATGTTTATAGCAGCTTCTAAAAGGAATAAAAAGGGATGTCATAAAAATAGAATGAAGACCAATAGAGTCAAGGAAGGGGATGGAGAGGGAGAGAGGACTAGAAAAGAAGGGAAAGTACTAGGGAACAAAATCACCAAATTATCTATGACAGAGTATGAATATATCACAGTGAATTCCACTTTTATGTACAATTATAATTCATTAATTTAAAAAAGTAGAAGGGAGACAAGCAGAGTGAAGAAAGGGGGTCAGGGGTAGAGATGAGGGGAGTGAATGGAGAGATACCAGGAAATGAGAATGATCAAATTATATGCACAAGTATGTCAAAATGAATTCCACTGTTGTAAATAAATATAATGCACCAATAAAACCATTAAAAAATTCTATACATAATTATTAATTAGGCAAATGAAAATCAATATCACAACAAGAAACTACTTCACTCACTAATATGGTATAATAAAAAGAATGCCAATAGCAAATGTTGGTGAAGGTGTGGAGAAAATATAACTCTCATACACTGCTGATGGGAAAAGAAATTTATGTAGTCACTTTGGAAAACAGTTGACAGTTAGTTCCTCTAAAGGTGAAACATAGTTACCATGGGATCCAGCAATGCCACCATAGGTATTTTCCTAAGACAAATGAAAATATGTCCACACAAATGCTTCCTCTTGAAGATTCAAAGAAGCACTTTTCACAATCCATCAATTGATTAATGGAAGAACAATACATGGTATCCATTCAAAGGAAGATTAGTTAGAAATTTAAAAAGTGATTTACTGACACATGCTACAATGTAGATGAGCCTTGAAATCTTCTAAGTAAAAGAAGACAAACACAAAAGGCCATGCTTGATATGATTCTACTTAAAAGAAATATCTAACATGAAAAAATCTATAGTGACAAAGTATTTTAGTGAGCTTACCTTGGGCTGGTGGGGTTCAAGGGAAATGGAGAGTGACTGTTAGTGGGTGCAGGTTTGTTTAGGAAGTGATGAAAAAGTATTGTAAAATTGATTCTGGTAATAGTTGGATAACTCTGTGACTATACCAAAAAACAATTCACTGTGGCCTTTACATGGGTGTATTGTAAGATTTGTGACATATGTCTCGATAAATCTGCTTATAAAAAAGAAAATAAAATGACATTGAGTGAAACAAAACATCCATAAATAGTGTATAGTGTATGATTAAATTTATATAAAATGCTAGAAAATACAAGCTAATCTATCACACTGTTTCTAATATTTGGGCTAGGATGGGTGGTGGCTCAGGTTGGGAGGAAAAGTGCTAGAGACAAAATTGGGTTTATATAAAGATCATTTATTCAAGCTCTAACCCCCAATGTATTGCTACTTGTGTTGGTATATGGGGCTTTGGGAAGGTAATTAGATTTAGAGTAGTTCCTGTGTGTAGGGTCCTTTATCAGTCTTCTAGTACAGCCATAATAAAATATCACAAATTGGGTGGTTTAAACCACAGAAATTTACTTTTGCATACTTGTGGAGGTTGGTAGTTCAACATTAAAGTGCCACTTGGGTTAGTTTCTGGAGAGGCCTCTGTCCTTAGTTTTTAAATAATGGCATCCCACTACGTCCTCATATGACCTTTATGCATATTCATCTAGTGCTCCTCCTCTTCAGGTAAGGTCATCAGAAATATTGGATGAGAGGCCCATACTTATGACCTCATTTAACCTTAATTACCTCCTTAAAGGCCATATCACCAAATATAGTCATATATGGAGGTGAGGGCTTCAACCTATGAATCTTGAGGGGACAGAATTTCATCCATAACAGTCCCTCTTAAAGAGATTAGAGCCTTTATAAGAAGAGATACCAGAGAACTTCCTCCTCCTACCCTTCCCCCATGTGAGGACACAGAAAAGGTGATCATCAGAAAGTCAGAAAGATAATTCATACCAGGGAAAAAATTGGCTGGTACCTTAATTTTGGATTTCCCACACTCCAGAACTGAGAAATAAATTACTGTTGTTTAATTCACCAAATCTGTGGTATTTTTATGGCAGGCTGAGCTGATTTAGATGTAAATATTAAAAATAGGCTTGAGGACACTTTTTAGGATAACAGATATATTCATTATCTTCATTATAATAATGATTTTACAGGTGTTTGCATTTACCAATGGTTATTAACTTGTACAGTTTAAATATGCAAAGTTTATTGTATGTAAATCATATCTCAATGTAGCTATTAAAAATGTATCCATGAATTTTAGTATGAATGACAGGGATAAAAATAATACATTTGTCAGTGATTGTAGAGATTTTTGTAGAATTCCAATTTGAGATCCAGATTCTGAGTTTTGTTTTGGACATATTTTGTTTGAGATCCTCATCATAAATCTAAGTGGGGAGTTCCAGCAAGTAGTAAGAAAAACAAAAGTTAATATCCATGTTAACTAATATAGTATATTGATGGTGCTGATAACATTCTACATTAAAAATATATGCAATTTTTAAAAATCCTCCTTAAATCAATGGAAAATTTTGGATTTCTTAGTTTAAGGACATCACCACCAATCCAGGGAGTAAACCATCATTGCAGCTATTGCATAATCTGAAGGAATATAAGGATCTGAGTAATCTAGAGCATCAACATGTAAATATTCTAAGGTTCTGAAGAGAAGATATTTGGGACCTGCTTAAGTTGTGAGTAAAGACAGTGATCTCTAAAACCCAGAATAATGAAAGAATGTGTCCTGAGATTAAAAGGAACTACAATTAAACCAATTTAATACTCCGGGCTTAGAGTAGATGTATTAGATTTCTATTACCCCATATCAAATTACTATATACTTAGTATCTGAAAAGAAGACAAATATATTATATCAAGATTTGTATGTACCAAGATTATGAATTAGCTCAGTTCTTCACTTGGTGCCTCACAAACATAAAGTGAAGGTGTTGGCTAAACTGATTCTCATCTGGAGCTCAGAATCTTCTTCTAGACATATTCATTATTGTCGACATTAATTCATTGCATATTTTAGGAATGTGTTCCCTGTTTTCCTGCTATTTTCCAAAGACTACTATTGCCTCCAAGAGACTGCCATTCTGTATCAGTAGTTCACAAGATAGCCCTGTGCTTTCTTCCAAGCAGAAATATGTCTCCTTGAATTCTTCTCCTGCCACTGACCTCTAGATCCAGATTTTTAAAACTAACATGACTATGATAGGCTCACCTAAATAATCTCCTATTTGATTGATTCAAAATCAACTGATTAGTAACCTTAATTATACTTCCAAGTGGAGCAAATTATATTCTATGCTTGTATGATTATGTCCAAATGAACTTCAATATTATGCATCACTACAATTCACTAATAAAAACATTAAAAAATTTAAAATGAATTAAAATCATTTTGGTATATCATAAAGTATGATTATAGGAGTATTATAAATTAAAAAATTCTGCCCCTACTTAAGGTGGATTTTACATTTACTAATGGGTAATATTAGAATTCTTCCTAACACTTTTCAAGTTTAAAGTGGTTAAACCTTCTAGAAATACTTTCTTGAAACTTCAAAACAAAACACCAAAGTAACTCTCATGATGATATGCCATTGGTAGAGTATATCAAAATGATAATTGTAATTTTAATTAGCAAATAAACTGTACTGCTGTGATCATATAGCAAAAGTGAATGCTAACTTTCCTCTTAGAAACTCATCAATGGAAGCCTTATAAAATTCTCATAGAGAAAACGATCTTAATATACATTCATATTAAGACATACGAGTGAAGACTACAAGGCAACAAGCCTCAAAGAGTGGGCGGAAATGTTAAGTGAATCAGAGTCACAGAGATTTCAGTATTTGAAATCTCAAATGCAGAATGTGAAATTATTTTAGTAGGCTTCATGAAATAAAGTCAGAAATACAAACTGAAGAAGGAAGAATGGATTATAGAAATAAATGGGATTTGAAAAAAACTAAAAGGGTTTTATACAAGTTAAAATGTAACAATTGAAAATAATCACTCAGTGTACATTAAACAATAGTAAAGAAATAGCCAAAGAGCAAATTAATAGGCTGAAAAATGTTTCTCAAGAAACTACAGGGAAATACCACAAAGAGGCAAAATACAAAAGGATAAAAGACAAAGTGCAGAAACATAGGAGTCAGGTTTAGTAGAAGAGAATGTCAAACACCTTCAGGACGTGACTGATCAGATATTAATGAAACCAAAGGAAGACATGCTCATGGGTTTTTTTCAAAATTCCCTTGTACAGATGCTTCTTCCTATAGTGGGGCCTATAAGTATACTTCTTTTGATCTGCCTTCTCCTACCATGTCTGTTCAAATTTATTTAATCTCAAATCCAGCAAGTTTCTAATCAGACATTTAATCAGCTTCTCCTCAGGGACTTTTGGATTCTCAAGGAAGATGATGACTCGCTTACAACTGTTTCTTGAGGCTCTACTCCAGGATTCTTGGCTCCTGCCTCTACATCTGCATTCAGGAAACTGGCCCCACCAGCTGGCGATGCTGTGGCTACAAGGCACCTTCCAAGACTTCTCCCCTCGGGAGATCCTAACCTTCGGGGCCTGGGTTCTCTACCTTCTTCCCCCTCCCCCCTCTCTTGGCAGACGTCGCCCCAAATCCCCAGGAAATAGCCAGAAGAGCCATCGTCATCCCCGTTCCCATCCCTATAAAACCAAAAGGGGAGGAATGTAAGGTAGAAACAGCCCTCCCTACCCAGTTTCAGCCTTCCCTTCTCTAAAGCCTACCGCAGTCCCTGTCCCAAGTTCCCTGCCCAAGTTTCCTGCCCAAGCTTCCCACCCAAGTTAACAAACCATAACTGCCCGAGTTAATTTTCACCTACCTCAGCAGTGCCAGAGCCAGACCACCAATCCTTACCTGACACACCAGCCTGAAATAACCAATCCATAGTCCACAATGCGTTTACTGCAGACCCTATAAAATCCCATGCTCCGCACCCCTTTTTTCTTTTTCTCCCCAGGCATCCACCTGTGCTGATCCCCATGAATAAAGATATCTTGGTCACATGAGATGTATTGTGTTTAGTCTGGTCGTAACCCTTACAAGTTCAAAGCAAGCCTCTGTGATTTAGTGAGGCCCTAAGCAACTCAGTGAGACCCTGTCTCTAAATAAAATATTAAAAAGGGTTGGGGATATAGCTCAGTGGTAAAGCACCCCTGGGTTCAATCCCTGGTACCCCCCCCAAAAAATCAAGCCATAAAATTATATCCAAAAATTCTACTCTATGTTCAAAAACTAGACTATGTTCACTAAATTAGATATAAATAATAAATATAAAAGTTACAAAGATCTGTAAATTTTTCAAATTTCTAAATACATTGTTAGTTACAAATTAATCATAATGGAAATTTGATAATACCTGAAGACTCTAGTGATGATGAATTCACTTTGTAAGCAAACAACCCTCCTTGGAAAGCTAGAAATACAAGATAAATTAGAAAGAGATGTGTTTGAAGGCAATGTAGAAATACCACAGAAGCTTGGACCTGTAAATCCAAGATCCTAGAGAGAAAATGAAATATTTTGTGTTAATCCAAAACCATATGGTGCTTTTCCTTTACTGTATATTTTAGTTTCTAAACCATAGAGGCAAAAAGTTGACAAAAAGCAGAAAATTGTTCTGAAGAGACAGAGAAGAAGAGGAGTGTTCAGAAGCTGAACAGAGTTAGGTAGACAAAAGTTGGAGTTTCTGGCTACAAAATGAGCCAGGATATACAAGACCAAAATCAAAGACAGAAAGCACAGTGAAGTGAGCCAAACATTCTGAATTGCTTTCTGTTCCCAACTATTGAACACTTTGTAAGTTTCATAGGACAAGATAGAGAAAAGCCAAGCAGAAGGACGCTTCTAATAAGCAGAGAAGCTGAACAGAACTATTCAGTCTTCACAGTGCTTGGGAGAGAAAAATGATAATTAAGGAACATGAAGGTTCATGGGATCAGAGAAACAGCTCAGGCTAATAACTGGGACTGTAAGGAAAATATATAAAGAAGTAAAGGTAAACTGAAAATACACCAGTTCTTATAAATGAACCTACCCTCAAATATCTCAATCCCCCTATTACATTAAAATAATTTTTGGTTAATTGATTGGCAGAACTAAAAAAAATTCTCCCTGGAGAAAGATCATGTTTCTCACATGTAGATAGTATAAATTTAATTTCAAAATCAGATGTAGCAGTTTAAGAAAAGGAATATCAAGCCGGGCGCAGTCGCGCAAGCCTGTAATCTCAGCACTTAGGGAAGCTGAGACAGGAGAATCGCGAGTTCAAAGCCAGCCTCAGCAATGGTGAGGTGCTAAGCAACTCAGTGAGACCCTGTCTCTACATAAAACACAAAATAGGGCTGGGGATGTGGCTCAGTGGTCAAGTACCTCTGAGTTCAATCCCCAGTACCAAAAGAAAAAAGAAAAAGAAAAGGAATATCACAGGTCAGTCTTAAATATAAATGCAACCATTTTTAAAAGAAATAAAGTGCATCAGGTCTATCACTGTGTAGAGAAAAAAATTGTGTGATGTTTGGATGATGAAAACCTCCACACTATGTCCACTCCTCTATAAGAGCAATAAAACACTGACAAAATTGTCAAAATAACTTTTTCAGAACTCTGAAAATTAACAGAGTTTGCAAAAATATGAAGAACAGCTCTCTTTGCTTTCTGATGACCATCTGAGCTATTTCCCTCAGCTATACTCTTCTGCCATGATGTTCAGCCTCACTTTGACCCCAAGGAATGGAGCTGGCCTTCTATGGACTAAGACCTCTGAAATTGTGAGCCCTCAAATAAACATTTCTTCCTCTACAATTGTGCTTGTTGGGCCTTAGTCACAGTGGTGAAAAAGCTGATTGTAAGGAACATCAGCCATAGGAATGCTTAGCAATGCCTCTGTAAGGAGCAGCAGCCACAGACATGCTTAGCAACATCTAGACGCAATTGATAAGGACTATCACCTAGAGCCAGACAGAACAAAGGTTGAGTGCAATAAAATGGCACCAACTTGGGACTGTATTTAAACCACTTGCCCTGCCACATCAGAGAGTTTCACTCTGAGGATATCAGTGAGACTGGCCACCTTGCTGTTCATCCCCAGATTGACTCCACCATTTCCCTGATGTCCAACAGTTGGCTGGAGAGAAGCACTGGACAATGACAATGTTCACTCTTGGGCTAAGAGGAGTCACATGGCATCGGAAGTACTTTGGGACTTATGTTTGCCCTGGGATTGTGTGATGTGCTTGCTGTGTTTAACTAGTGTAAATTGAGTTGACTGTATCTGATGATTGATGTGGTCAAATATGCTTGCATTTGAAGATAATCCTCTTATGAGTAATTATTAAAATGCTGCTCACAACACTGACTAAAACAGAAATTGGTACTGAGAAATGGGGTCAATCCTGTGGTTACTGACCATGTAGTTCAGAAGCTTTTTAAGTTTTTTGGATCTGGTGGGAGAAATTTTGAGATGCTTAGCAGTGCAAGCTGGAAATGCTTTAGGTTGTTGTAAGCGGAGATTAATGGCCAATTCTGGTGGGAGCTCAGAAGACCAGAATGCCAATAGGACCGTGGTCAGTGAAGACAGGACTCAAGAGGATTCAGAAAAGGAGGACTCTATTAGAATTTGGAGTAGAGGCCATTTGTGTTATGTTCTGTCTGAGAAGCTGTCTGTATTTTGCCTGTGTCCTGAGACTTTCTGTAAAGCTGATGTTAAAAGCGATGAGCTTCTTAATCTGGTAGAAAAAATGTCTGGGCAGCATAGTATTCAGGTGGTGGCATGGATATTGCTGGAGGCTTTTAGCCAAATTTATTGTGATAATCAGGAGCTGAAAGCAGAGCAGAAAGATTTGAAAAACTTGTACTGGGAAATTTGGGAGTAAAACCAGTGCTAAGGAAATTATAGTTGTTAAAGACATCACTGCCGCTAAAGAAATGCTAAAGACTTTGCCTAGAGACAATAAGAAAGATGGCCTGAGGGCATCTCAGGAGCTGGAAAGATCACATCTATCTTAAGTTCAGCAAGTAAAGGTGAGAATTCTCTTAAGAGACCAGTGGGGCAACTTTCTTGCATCAGAGGGCCTAGGAAGTTTTTTCAAAATGCTCAGCCATGCTGACACGTAGAGGCTGCAGCAGCAAGGGTCCCTGGAGGCTTGGCTACTTATTGCTTGAGAGGGCAACAGACCTTAGCATCAACCTCATGGTGCTGGTTCTGCAGGAATGCAGGATGCTGAAATTAGGAGGTCATGGAGACTTCCACCAAGATTTCAAAGGAAGGCCTGGGAGCCCAGGCAAGTACAGTAGGGTGAGAGTCCCTGTGGGAACCCCCTGAGAAGTCAAAGTGTGGAGATATGAGAAGGAAGCTGAAGCTGTAGTAGAGACCCCTGAGATTAAGAAATGCCAGTTACCTGGGATATCATCCTGGGAAAACTACAGGAATCAAGCAGAGACAAGCCAACAGAAAGGCCACTTGGGCTGCAAAAACAAGGCCACAGGGACAGAGTTACACAAGCCCTTTGGAGAGAACATTACAATGCCATGTGCCCCAGATGCCAGATGTGGAGCTACAGGATTTGTTTGCCCAGCTGGCTTTCAGTCTTGCGTTGTCACTTCTTTCTATGCCCCTAATTTTATGAATGGAAATATTTACTCTGTACCTTTACATATTGGATACTTTAAATTGCTTTTAATTTTATCAGAGCTCACAATGCCAGATGGTCTTGAGCCTCCAAGAAGACTTTGGACTTTAACTTTGAGCCATCCCGGAACTGTTGAGACTATGGGGACTCTTGGAAATGGACAAAATGTATTTTGCATTGTGAGATTGTTGTGAGCTCTTGTGGGCCAGGGGTGGAGTATTATAATTTGGATGTGAGGTGTCCCCCAAAAGCTCACGTGAGACAATGTAAGAAGGTTCAGAGTAGAAATTATTGTGTTGTGAGAGTCTTAACACAATTAGTGAGTTAATCCCCTGATAAGGATTAACTAAGTGCTAACTAGAGGAAGGTGTGGTATGGCTGGAGGAAGTGATTCACTGGGGGCATGGCTATTGTAAGGTAGAAACAGCCCTCATCATAACCAATTTCAGCCCTCTCTTCTCAAAAGCCTAGGTCAGTCCCCGCCCAGGCAGTTTCCTGCCTGAGTTTCCTGCCCAGGTTAACAAAGCCTAACCGCCTGAGTTAACTTTCAACTCCTAGAAGTGACCTCAGAGGCATCACAGCCAGACCACCAATCCTTACCTGACACACCAGCCTGAAATAACCAATCCACAATGCATTTTACCTCAGACCCTATAAAATCCCATGCTCTGCACCCCCCTCCCTCTGAGCATCCACTTGCACTGACCCCTGTGAATAAAGATCTGTTGGTTACATGGAGTGTGTTGTGTCCAGTTTGGAGTGAACCTTTCAGCTATGGAGTATATATTTTGTATCTCAAGAGTGGATACTCTCTCTCTGCCCACTGATCACCATGTGAGTTGCTTCCCGTAGCTATAGTCTTCCTCCATGACATTCAGCCTCACTTCAACCCCAAGGAACGGAGTCAGCCTTCTATGGAGTAAGACCCTGGAACCATGAACCTTTAAATAAACTTTTCCTCCTTTATAATTGTGCTGGTCGGGGCTTTGAGCCACAGCACTGAAAAAGCTGACCAAAACAATTTGTATGGAATTTGTATAATTTCTTTCCTAAATATTTGGCAGCATTTACCTGTGAAGTCATCTAGGACTAAAGTTTTTTTTAAAACTTTTTTAGTTGTAGATGAACACAATACCTTTATTTAATTTATTTATTTTTATGTGGTGCTCAGGATTCAACCCACTGCCTCATGCATGCTAGGTCTCTTCCTCTGAGCTACAACCCCAGCCCTAGGACTGAAGTTTTGTTCACCTAAAAATACAATATATTTATTAGATATAGGGCTATTCTTATGTATTGAGTGAGCTTTGGCAGCTTGGGTCTTTGAAGGAATTTATCTGTTTCATTATAGGTTGTTGTATTCCCATAAAGTTGTCCATAATATTCCATTATTATCCTTTTGATATCTGTAAACAGTGCTCTTCAAAGTTCTTCACTCCCATAAAAGCCTTTAAAGACAAAAAATGAAGAATATTTATTTCAAACAACAACAAATAAAACCTCTGCTGGGCGCACTGGCACACACCTGTAATCCCAGTGGCTTGGGAGGCCTAAGCAGGAGGATTACAGGTTCAAAGCCAGCCTTAGCAACGTGGCGAACAACTTAGTGAGACCCTGTCTCAAAATAAAAATAAAAAGGGCTTGTAGCCAGGCACAGTGGTGCACACCTGTAATACCAGCACTTTGGGAGGCTGAGACAGGAGAATCATGAGTTCAAAGCCAGCCTCAGCAATGGTGAGGTGCTAAGCAACTCGGTGAGACCCTGGCTCTAAGTAAAACACACAAAAAAAATTGTGCTGGGGATGTGGTTTAGTGGTTAAGTACCCCTGAGTTCAATCCCTGGTACCAAAAAAAAAGAGTGGAGGGGGTGGGATGTGGCTCTGTGGTTAAGTACCCCTGGGCTTAATCCCCAGTAATAATAATAATAATAATAATAATAGTAATAGTAATCCCTGATGAACCTCTGAAAGGAACAGAAGGATTTGAGATATTTTGATTGGGCCTACTCCTAGATCCTCTCCTCAGCTCCAAAGTAGTCTGGAAACAGTCTCAGAATGATAGTTCTAGGGTTGCTTTGAAAACCCTCATTCTTGCAATCTTTAATGGCTTACTGAACTTGGAGTCCCTCAAAAAAGCCTCATCTACTGAGAAATGTCTCTATTTGATGTGTCCCACTACCAACCAAATCCAGCAATATATAAAAATGACTATACACCAGTTGGGATTTATTCATAGATTTAAAAATAAATATAAAACTCTTACTAAGCTAGGAATAGAATGGAAATACTTTCCCTTGTGTATTTAGTTCATTTTCAATTGCTACAACAAAGTGTGTCAGTCCTGTAGTGTATAAAGAAAAGAGGTTTATTTAGCCAGAATTATGGAAATTGAAAGTCCAAGATTGAGTAGCCCCATACATTTGACATCTGGTAAGTGCATAATGGTGATGGCATTATGGCTGGAGCATTTCTGGAAGGAAGATAGTACATGGTAAGATAGGAAGCCAGAGTGTATCTTTAAAGTCCTTGATAGTGGCCCTAATTTCTGCAGTCCTTCCAGGTATGCAGTTTTGCTTATGATTTAATATTTCCCTAGGTAAATGCAGTTCTAATGGTTTCCATTTGGCATTTCCCATCTTAATAGCCCTCACTCCACAGGCTAGGGAAACTATATAAGAATTCTGCCAGCTGTTAAATTGTATTTTCTGGAACTAAGGACATAACCACAGGATGGGTTCAGGGACTCATTAGACTTACTATAAGTCAGACCTATGCTAAAACTCCATTGGCCATCTGGTCTCCAAAGCCCCTACTGTGACTGGAGAGCCACAGTGACATTTTGGGTCTCCTGGAATGAATGTCAATTCAAAACCAATATCCAGTAATCCAAAAAAGGACTGATAATCTTCCTATCGATACATGTTTACTCTGGTAAAAGGCTACAGATCTCTTTGGGGAAGAATGGGAGAATGATTAATAATAGATGTGGGAAATGAAAATAATGTAGCCTGAGAAAAAAGAATGAGAAAAGCCATGCACTGACAGTGTTCACTTCCCCAGATAAAATGTTCTCCTGGTGCTAATCGCAGGCAGGAAGGAGTGTCTCATCACACTGGGGTGATAACCTTTGGCAGGTACTGACCTGCAAAAGCAAGATCCCAGATCCAAGAGCTCAAATTCCTGAGCACAAATACTAAACATTTCATTAATTGACAAAACAAACCCCAAATTCCTAAGTGTCCAGGAAAACTGATATGCTCACCAGACCACCTCCCAGGACAACCTATATAAGCCCAGTCCCTTTCTTTGTTTGGTGGCTAATTTTCCACCAAGAAAGTGGGTCCATCCCTGTAGGTGTAGTCCTGTTCCTGAATAAAGGCTAAAATGATCTGCAAAGTTTGCATTCTTCTCAGTCATTTCGTGTAATTTTAGGAATTTTTAGTAATAAACCAGGATTCTTCATCCAGGGGACTGAACCTCTTCTTCAAAGGGTTCTTTCTTTCTTTTTCCTTTTTTTATTTGTTATTTTTGGATATACATGACAGTAGAGTATATTTTGATATATTATACATACATAGAATATAACTTATTCTAATTATTCCATTCTTGTGGTTGTACATGATGGTGAAATTCACTGGTCGTGTATTCATATATGAACATAGGAAAGTTATGTCCAATTTGTTTCACTGTCTTTCCTAATCCCATTACCCCTTCAATTTATTCCTTTCAGAGCATCCTTGATCTATACATTTGCTCAAATCTGGGAATTGATTAAGGGGCCATGATTCTCTGATTTCAGTTATGGTTTTGTGCCCTTGACCTAAAAGTTTCCTACTTATACAGATCAATTAAGAATTTCGTATGCTTCCTATTTTACTTCTAAGAACACCATATTTATCTAGCCAAGGTATCTATCTACCATAGTTCTACATTAATCAGACTATTCTGATTATTGCTTTGCCTCTAATGTCCATTATTCTGACTAAGCCCACCTTGCCTTTGAAGATTGAGTGCAACAATTTACCCTGCCACATAGGATCCAATTATTTTCATTGTATTTAAGTTTTCCAACTGAGTATGGTTCTCATTGTAATGTTTGACCTAAAGAGCAATTATAGAACTCTTCGTGGATGCTGGGGATTCCTTCAAAAATCTGTTTTAAAAATATTAGTGAAAGATGTGTCTTCTCAGCCCTCTCAGTGTGGGTGTGTAGGTTTTAAATGACAAATCCACTATAGGATTCTAATACCCCTAGGCCTTTGAATAACCTCCTCTACATTAAACCAAGGGAAATCAGCCATCTCAAAATAATTCATACTGGGCTTAATTTTCTTGTAGTGCGCGTTTACAAGGTAGTTCCTCTGATAAGGTCTAGGTAGAACTGATATCATTTGGGTTCACTTATGTTTTTTTAGGTCAGCAGATGCTGTCTAGTCTAAAATGTCTTCCTCTCATGGCAAATAAATACTCAGCTGTTGGCAGAGATGACTGGGTTAACTGGGTTACATATATTTCATGTCTGTCAACTTGTCCCCAACTTGTTCACATGGTAATGGTAAGGTTCTAAGAGAGCAGAGGTGAGCAAAATCTCTTGGGGACTACACTTGGAACTTACTTTATGTCACTACGTCCAGAATCTATCGGTTCAACCAAGTCTTCAGGCCAAAGTAGATTCAAGGAGGGGAAAAATACATTCCACCTATTGATGAGAGAAGCTGAAAAGTCACATCACAAAGGGTGCAAATTCAACAAAGCATGAAGAATTGAGGCTATGGGCTGGGGTTGTGGCTCAGTGGTAGCATACTCATCTCTCATGTGTTTGAGGCACTGGGTTTGATCCTCAGCACCACATAAAAAATAAATAAAAAATATCTAACACTGCATTTTTTTTTTTTTGGTACCAGGGATTGAACTCAGAGGTACTCCACCACTGAGCCACATCGCCAGCCCTATTTTGTGTTTTAGGTAAAGACAGGGTCTCACTGAGTTGCTTAGTGCCTTGCGTTGCTAAGGCTGGCTTTGAACTCGCGATTCTCCTGTCTCAGCCTCCCAAAGTGCTGGGATCACAAGCATGAGCCACCACACCCGGCTTAACAATGCATTCTTTAAAAAAAGAATTGAAGCTATTTTGTAATCCATTCTGGTTAATTTCTTTATAATTAAGCTTTTTAAATATTAATATTTTGAAAAATTAGAAACTAAACTCTAACAGTGATTACTTTCTGGGAGTAGGATTATAGGGACATTTCAATTTTTTATCATAATTGTAGAAATAAGTGAAGATCAACCAAATCAGGACAAGCAAAGGCTATTTTTAGAGTTTTCCATAACAAGAGAGTCAGTAACCATCACTTGTGTTTTAGAGAGACTCAAAGGTGGGCGGAAGGGCTGGGGCTGTAGCTCAGTGGTAGAGCGCTTGCCTAGCATGCATGAGGCACTGGGTTCGATCCTCAGCACCACATATAAATAATAAATGAATAAAGATCCATAAACAACTAAAAAAAATTTTAAAAAAAGGTGGGTGGAAGAGTAAGAAAGCTTTCTAGAAGAAAAAAGAGGAGACTTAATGTATACCCTGATTAGAGATAGCATGGAGAAGCTGTCATCCAACAAGCCAGAAGTGGGACATCATGTGTGGTTGTTAGAAGTTAGTCTTTGGCTTTCTCCAATTTAGTCTTAAATTGGAAGTGGGCACAAAAATTAGAATAAGTATCTATAATTAATCAAGTCCTGACTATTTTGGTCTTATTGTTACAGACGCTATTGTTTGGCTTCCTGAACCCATTATTAGAAGTAGTGGCCTGATTTTCTACATCTCTGACTTTAGATAGCAGACTGATTTTTTGAGGGGGAGGGGCAAGGAGGCTTGTTACTATAGATACTTAGTTGATTTCCTGGATGGTTACTACATATTAGGCCAAGTTTCCTATTTAAACATGGTCTGGCCATTTGTCATTTGCATATGTCTCTAATATTTTAATAAATAGTTTTAATAATTTGTAACAAACATGTAATAATTTTTAAAAAGAAAAAATAGGAATGGAATTTAGCAGTAAGTACAGGCAGAAATAAAAATTTAAGAATATACTATACAAAGAAATAAGCAAACTTATGAGAGTATATAATTTTGTTGGTATTGGCCAAGATTCCTGATAGAGGCAACTTAGTTCTTTCAAATTGCAATAAAAGACAAAAACAGCATTTTGGGTATTGAATCAAAAAATCTCAAGTTATATACATATACCACAATATCTTTACCATTCATCTGTTTTGGGGCATTTAGATTGGTTCTATAGCACAGCTATTGTGAATTGTGCTGCTATAAACATTGATGTGGCCATGTCACTGTAGTACACTGATATACTTTTGATATATGACAAGGAGTAGAATAACTAGGTCAAATGATAGTCCCATTCCTAGTTTTTGAGGAATCTCTATACAGCTTTCCAGAAGGATTGCACTAATTTGCAGTCCCACCAGTAATGTATAAGTGTAGCTTTGACCCCACACCCTCACTAACATTTATTGTTACTTGTATTATTGATAATTGCCATTCTTACTAAAGTGAGATGGAATCTCAGTATAATTTTAATTTGCATTTTCTGTAATTGCTAATGCTGTTGAACATTTTTTCATATATTTGTTGATCACTCGTATTTCTTCAAGACAAGTCTGTT
This sequence comes from Xerus rutilus, assembly GCA_028644305.1. Lineage (NCBI taxonomy): Eukaryota > Metazoa > Chordata > Mammalia > Rodentia > Sciuridae > Xerus > Xerus rutilus. Next base: position 31,426,082 of record CM053417.1, read on the forward strand.
CAGTTTCTTTGCCCATTTATTGATTGGGTTATTTGTTTTGTTTTGTTTTTTGGTGTTGGTTTCTAAGTTCTTTATATATCCTGAAGATTAATGCTCTAATTGCGAGTAGCAAAAATTCCATTCTGTAGGCTCTCTATTCACAACTTTGACTGTTTCTTTTGCTGTAACAATTTTCAGATTGATGCCATCCCATTTATTCATTTTTATTTTATTTCTTGTGCATTAGGAGTCTTGTTCAGGAAGTCAGTTCCTGTGCCAATATGTTGAATTGTTGGGCCAAACTTTCCTTCTAGTAGGTACAGGATTTCCAGTCTAATTCATAGATCTTTGAGCCAGTTAGAGTTGATTTTTGTGTAGCATGAGAGATAAGGATTAACTTTCATTCTATTACATATGGATAAAGAAATTGTAGTATATATATATACAATGGAATAATACTCAGCCATAAGAAAGAATGACTATATGACATTTGCCAGTAAATGGATAGATCTGGAGACCATCATGCTAGGTGAAATAAGCCAATCCCAAAAAAACCAAAGGTTGAATATTTTGCTGATATGTGGAAGCTAAACCACAATAAAGAAGAGGTGCTGAGAAGAAGCGAATTTCAGTAGATTAGGCAAAAGGGAATGAAGAGAAGGTAGGGGAGATAGGAATAGGAAACACAGTAGAATGAGTCTGACATAATTTTCATATGTACATTTATGAAAATACCTAAGTGAACCCCACCACAGTGCCCACCCACAAGAATGGAGTCCTAATTAGAATAAGATATATCCTATGCTTATAATTTTATCCAAATGAATTCTACTGTTATGTAGAACTAAGAAGAACCAATAAAATCAAATTGAATATAAAAATTTTTAAAACTGCCAAAAAATCTCAAGTTATTAAGAGAATATACATATCATGCATAAGACTTATTATCATAGAGAGAAATACACTGGTGGATAGGAATGAGAGACAGAAGATAGAATTAAAATATGGAGGGGTTGAGTACAGAGATACAGAGGAACCAAGAGATAAATAAGAACACCAGGTCATGAAAGAAATGTAAGAGTAGGAAGGAACAGTCATAAGGAACTGTGGTTGGCACTGACACAATTTTTATTGCCTCCAGAAGATATCATTTTGAAATTAAGATCATTCTCAATATTCCTTCTTATTATTTCTTTTCTTTTTTTTTTACTTAAAAATGAGGAAGGGAGAAGTTAAGCAGGATGCTTTTACTAAAATGAACTTAACGTTTATGGAAGAAGCTGCTCGCACAGAGAATGACAGTGCAAGAACTAGTCTAGGGAAAAAAATTTCGACTTTCAAAAGCAAAGAGTATTTGATTCTGCTGGTTGTTAGGAGGTCAGACTACGTGCTTTCAAAATAGAGGTAATGTCCTTCAGTGTTTGGTATTAGCATAGGCTAAAAAAACCAATGTATTTATGAAGAAGATCAGGCCCCAAAACATGAAGAGTCAGAGCAAAAGAGAACTTACAACTTAGTTTCCTTTTTTTTCTGACTTTGCTCCCCTCCCAGGAGGAATCTCTTCTCAGACAACAGACCTATAAAATACAATTTAAATAAATGGATCTGTCCTAAAGTTACATGCATTCCAAAGAAAATAAACCATCTGAAATTCTTATTCCTATAATTCAACATCTGTTGTTTTTCTTTTCACTTTTTCTCAAATACAGGAAAAAATTTCACTACTGGGCTGAATGAAACATTTCATAACAAAATTTTATAGGAGGATTTTTTAATACCTGAATGATTGGGCTATAAAATGGGAAATTCTAAATTGATTTGGGATAATGCTAAAATGTGTCACTTCATTTTTACCACCTTTTCTTGGGAAATAGACTTTGATCATCTTTGCCTTCAGAATTGCACAATTCTCATTCTGTAGTGTTATAAAAAAATGTGTAGCTTGGCTATTGAAAGGTAGGATTGAATTTATGACATTTGCTTGATTACTAATCTTCATTCGAAATGCAAATTTAGGTCTGGAAATGGCAACTGGGGCCAGAGAGTTGGGAGAGGTATTAGGGAGAGGAAAGTGGAATATACACTGGTTAAAGTACATGAACCTCTGAAAACATAATTGGAAATAGCAGTTGTTCCAAGAATTCCTACTGTAGGTATTCACTGTACCACTTATATGGTATTGAAAATATATATTGTTTGGTACTGTTTCTAACTGTGGACTTGGCTAATCTCTCTTAGCCATCAGACTATAGACTCCAAGAAAGAAGAATCTTATACCTTGTACTTACAATATTTTGTGGCACACATACACAAAGTAGCTCAACAAATTTTTGTTTAAAATGAAGACAGATATAAGGGAGAAAAGGAAGAAGGAAAGAAGAGCAGAGAGGAGGCAGAGAAGTTATAGAAAAAAATTGGCAGGTATAACATGGAGAGAGGCTGCCATGCATAATATCAATGTCCTCCAAATAAAAGCATAAATTAAAGATTAATTACTTTCTCTTTCCCAAAATCTTTTTGTCTTCTACTACTGTCTCAATTGCCAATCAATAAAAAAGCAAACAAGTAATCAAATAATACACAATGAATGAATATTGGTGAACCACAATTGCATTTAAAAACATCAGTGATTCTTCATTATGGATTTGTTTTTAGTATAATGATTCTTGGCTAAAGTTGCAATTTCCCTCTTGTCTACATCATCCCACATTGAATTATTTCTATTTTAAAGGTTTTAATACTTTATACCACATGTTTATACTTATCATATAAACCTTTATTTCATTTTATGCTACTATGCTCTAACTAAATACATTATAAACTTCTAATGGAATTATACATGACAGCATTCTTGAATTTATTCATATCTCTTTGAATGATGCCTTGAATTTAGTAGCCACTCAATAAATAATTTTTCAAGTGTAACAACATAGAAAGAAATTGCTATTTCTATTAAAATTGATTGTCCCTACTCTTCCCATGTCCTTTCTCTTGCTACTAAAATGCTGTAAGCATAGAGACATTAAAAAGCATATGGGGACTCTGGAAAGCTGAAAATATGCTGCCTAGGGACATTAGGACTTGAGAAATGATATGGTTGTGAGTTCCCTGAGTTTCATTATTGCTCCTTACATATCAAGGAGAAAGAACTATAGAATCCTCTAATCTGGAAATGCCAACAGGTGTAGAACCCCCCCCCCAAAAAAAAGCATGACCTAATCATAGAAAACTGCTATGAATTCTCACACTACTCCATCCAAAGACTAACAGAGAAAATACACATTACTCCCTTGTGGTTTCTTCAGTGCAAAATAGGTAGCAGTGATCTTCTACCCTATTCCCAAACCAGTAGATAGTTTCATTCTCACTGCTCACCCATGGTATGTACATGTCTATAAATGAAGCTAAACTTCTGTTTCTTATCTAGTAGAAGACAGCAGTGCTGTACTTCTGAAACCAGTACAGTGTCAACAGGGTTCAGCAGTAAGACGAGCCTTGACTCACAATGGGCAACAAAGAGACTCATTGAATTGATGTAAAGTGGGGTAGTTGTCGCTTTGCCTCACATTCTCTCCTTCCTCATATCTGCAGGACCCACAGGTAACTTGAACATCCATCCTCACCTGGACTCATAAGACTGAACAAGAATGAGTAGAAGTTATTAAGGTTTCCACTTTCTCTCAATTGATACTCCATGTCAGCTAGGCTAATTGGATATCTGAGGCTATCTGGTTACCAAGATCAAGCAAGACAGAATGAAATGTCATGGGGGCAGGGCAGTTGAACACCCCCCACACACAATCCTTTATTTCAGCAAGACCCATTAGGAGCTGAGTTTATAGTCATACTCCAAGGCAAAAAGACAGTGCAAGTTAATGTCTCAATTTACTAGGAAAGTGTCTATGCAGTTGATTGGGGAGTTAAACTAATATCTTTTTCAATCTAGAATTGAGAGCCAGTGATCTACTTCTGCCAGAATAGTCTTGGGTGAATCAACATGACGGATAGAACTAAAAGGGGAAACAGACAATTTCACAATTATAATTGTATACATTTCCACTCTTACTAAGTAACTGATGTGATACTCAAGAGAAAATCTAAAAATAGAAAGGTTCTAGAAAAAGACATAAAAGAAAAATCTTTATAAACTAATATTAGGCATATAATTCTTGGATTTGAAATAAAAAGCATGACCCATAAAAGGAAACACTGATAAATTTAACCTCACCCACATTAAAAGAATTTGCTCTGCAAAACACCCTGTTAATAGGATGAAAAGACAAATTATAGCTAGGAAAACTTTGAAAATTATATATTTGACAATTTATATCTAAATTATGAAACTTTCAAAATGAAACAACAAAAAAGCAATCCATCAATTTCAACATGTGAAGAGTTTGGAAATATTCAGTCCTATTGCTACAACAAAAAAGATGAACAAATGGATTTTTCTTGGAAATATCAGATATCAGAAGTAGCAAGACAAACTGCCACCTCAAAATCTGGATAGATAGATCTACAGAGAATCAGAGCTGAGATCTTAACAATCCTTTTGAAATCCTTCCCAAAAATCAAAGAGGAGTGAACACTTCCTGATTCATTTTATGAGGTCAGCACTATCCTGATAACAAAGCCAGATAAAGGCATTATAAGAAAATAAACACACAGTCCAGTATCTCTTGTGAATATAGATGCAAAACTGCTAAAAAAAATCAGCAAATCTAATCCAACAGCATACTGAAATTAATTAACATGACTAAGTGAGATTTATACCCATGTAAAGGGTAGTTCAACATTTTTAAAATCTGTGAAAATAATGAACCACAATAATAGAACAAAGAGGAAAAAATCCACATGATCAGCTCAACTCAGAAAAGTCACTTGACAAAACCCAACAACATTAAATGATAAAAACTCCCAGAAAACTAGAACAGAAGGAAAATTCCTTAACATAATAAAGATTATTTAGGGAAAATACCATTGCAAACATAAAACTTAATGAAAGACGAAACTTCAGAACAACACAAAAACACTTGTTTCCATTGCTGTTATTGAACATTGTACAGCAAGTTCTAATTAGAGCTATTACATAAAAAAGAAAACATGTCCAAGTTGGAAAGAAGATAAACCTGCCTCTATTTGCATATGGCATATTTTTATAATGTAGATAATACCACCGGGCACAGTGGCGCACACTTGCAATTCTATCAGCTCCAGAGGCTGAGGCAGGAGGATCACAAATTCAAAGCCAGCCTCAGCAAAAGCGAAGCACTAAGCAACTCAGTGAGACTCTGTCTCTAAATAAAATACAAAATAGAGCTGGGGATGTGGCTCAGTGGTCAAGTGCCCCTGAGTTCAATCCCCAGTAATACCCCCCTCAAAAAAAATCCCAAACAATCCACAAGAAAGGTACTAGGTCTAACAAAGTAATTCAGCAGTTTCAGGTTATAAAATCAACACACAAAAATCAGTTGTATTTCTATACTATAGCAATAAACAATTTAAAAAGAAAATTTACAATACCATCTAAAAGAATTTAATACATAAGAATAAATCTAACCAAGGAGGTGAAAGGCATGTACCCTGAAAACTACAAAATATTCCTGAAATAAGTTTAAAAGACCTTAAAAATGGATAGGCATTCTAGTCTTGTGAAGAGCAAGAGTAAATAGTGTTAAGGTGTTAATACTACTTCCAATGCAGGCTATAGGCTCAATGTGATTCTCATCAAAATTCCAATAGGTTTTTGTTTTGTTTTGTATTAGAAATGGAAAAGACAATTCTCAAATTCTTATGCAATTGCAAGAGGGCTGAATATCTGAAAAAATCTTGAAAAAAATGTTGGAGATTCAAACTACTCAATGTCAAAAGTTATTATAAAGCTACAGCAATTAAAATAGTTCTATATTATCATAAAGACAAACTGACAGATCAATGGAATAGAATAGCTTCCCACAATAAATCTCCACATATGTGATCAATGATTTTTTTTTAAATTTGTTTTTGGTTGTTGATGGATCTTTATTTTATTCATTTATTATTTATATGTGGTGCTGAGGATCGAACCTAGGACCTCACCCATGCTAAGCAAGCACTCCACCTACAGCCCTAGCCCCATGATCAACTGATTTTTGACAAGGGTGTTAGCACTATTCAAATGAGAAATTAAAGGGTTTTTTCAACAAATGCCTCTGTGAAACTGGATACAATACACACCTGCAGAATGATGTTGAACCTTGATCTTATGCAATATTAGAAAATTAAATTAACTCAAAATGGACCAAACACGTAAACTTCAAAAATATAAATATATACCTCTTAGAAGAAAACACTAAAAATCTTCATGATATTGGCTTTGTCAACAATGTCATGAATATAACATCAAAAGCAAAGGCAAAAAGGAAAAATTGTATTTCATTAAAATTAAGAATTTTTTATGTCAAAGAACAATATCAAGAAAGTGAAAAGGCAACTTACAGAATAAGAGAAAATATCTGTAAATCATTTATCTAACAGGGAATTAATATCCAGAATGTATAAAAATTTCCATCACTCGACAACTACAAAAGCATGAAATAACCCCATTCAAAAATGGGCAAAGTGGGGCTGGAGTTGTGGCTCAGTGATAGAGCGCTTGCCTAGAATGCGTGAGGCACTGGGTTCAATCCTCAGCACCACATATAAATAATAAATGAATAAAATAAAGATCCATCAACAACTAAAAAAATATTTTAAAAAAATGGGCAAAGGGACTTGAATAGACATTTCTTCAAAGAAAATTACAAATGGCCCATAAATAAGTAAAAATAACACTCTCACTATTAGTCATGTGTCACACTTATTAGAATGGGCATACTAAAAATGGAAGATAAGAAATGTTAAGTGGAGAAATTAAAATCCCCATACATTGCTGGTGAAAATTTAGAATCATGCAGGCTCTGTAGAAAACAGTTTGGCAGTTGATCAAAAAGTTAAAGTGATAGCCAGGTGTGGTGGCACAAGCCTGTAATCCCAGCACTTAGGGAGGCTGAGACAGGAGAATCGTGAGTTCAAAGCCAGCCTCAGCAATGGCGAGGCGCTAAGCAACTCAGTGAGACCCTGTCTCTACTTAAAAAAAAAACACACACAAAATAGGGCTGGGGATGTGGCTGAGTGGTCGAGTACCCCTGAGTTCAATCTCCAGTACCCAAAAAAAAAAAAGTAACAATGGCAGGACATGTTGGCACACGCCTGTAATCCCAGCATTTTGGGAGGCTGAGACTGGAGAATCCCAAATTCAAAGCTAGCCTCCACAATGAGGAGGCACTAAGCAATTCAGTGAGACCCTGTCTCTAAAAATAAAAATAGGGTTGAGGTTGTTGCTCAGTGGTCAAGTACCCCTGAGTTCAAACCCTGGTACAAAAAAAAAAAAACAAAAAAAACACTGAACTTCCATATGATCAAAAATTCCACTTCTAGGTATAATATGATAAGAATAGTACACTAGACAAAGGGGAATGAAGGGAAGGGAATAGGAAAGACTAAAATAAATCTGACATTTTCCTAGGTACACATATGAAGTTACCTAAGCGAACCCCATCATTGTGCCCACCCACAAGAAAGGGGTCCTAATTAGAATAAGAGATATCCTATGCTTATAGGATATAAGAGGAATGGGATGGGGGAAATACAACACTCTTCAGTGACAGTCTTCTTTTTTAAAAAATTTTATCAAAATGAATTCTACTGTTAAGCATAACTGAGAAGAACCAGTAAAATGAAATTAAAATAATTGAAAACCAGAACTTACTGGTACTTCTTGGGATCACTTTCTTAATGAACTACTTGCACACTAATCCATGGGACTGACATTCTGGGGGAATCCAATCTAAGGCAGAGATTAAAGAAAAATTTGATGCAATTCAGGTGTGGGTAGTGAACATTTTTCTTATGAAATGAGAGTTTCTAAAAAATGTGTCTGTAAGGAGGATTGCAAAGAAATAATAAGCCAAATTGATAGGGCATAAAAAGATTCAAATTTAGATCAAATTTTTCAGGTATATGGATAGTGCTTATGCATTTATTAAAACCTAACTATTTGAAGGGAATTCATTTTTTAAATGTATTAATGTAATTTTATCTCATGTGAAACATCACTAAATGGTCACAATATAATTTTCATAAAGATAAATTTAGTTTTAATTAAAACATATAAAACTTCACAAATGATGAAAAATAGATCGTGTTTTATATACTTAAATTGACCATCTTTATAAATTTGATTTAATTATAAATATTCCTAATTTATAATAATATTGGCATGTTAAAATATACATATATAATATTTAGATGAAACACTAAATATTAAATACATTTCTACCATGAATATACCTCATTTGATTGATATACATTATCACATTCTATTAAATTAATTTCACCTTTCACAAACAATATAAGAGTTTTGGGTTAAGCAGAAATTCATATTACATTACGTGATAACTATTATAATTGAAACTGGTGAAACTTTTAACTTATGATGTCAATTAATTGTTTTAGATTTAACATGTAGTATAAATATAGTATTTGGTTCAGTTCAAAAGACTTTAAATGATTTTTTATTCCAAGATGATGGAAGAGTGGTAGTATGAATGCTATAATGGAAAGAAAAATAAGTTGACACTTCTCCTCCCTCATTGTAACTATACTCACACTGCTCTGTTTTACATGGAGAATGAATAAATATGCAAGATCAAAAAGAGAAATGGGATGGGATAAATAGGGCACTCTTGAGTGACAATCTTCTTTTTTAAAATTTATTCTAATTAGCTATACATGATAGTAGAATGTATTTTGAAATATTATACATATACAGAGTATAACTTTTCATTCTTCTGGTTGTACATGATGTAGAGTTGCATAGGTCATGTAATCACATATGCACATAGGATAATAATGTCCAATTCATTCTACAATCTTTCCTATTCCCATCCCCCCTCACTTACCTTCATTCCCCTTTGTCTATTCCAAAGTACTTTTATTCTTCTGAATACCCCCCTTATTGTGAATTTGCATCCACATTTCAGAGAAAAAATTCAGCCTTTAGTTTTGGGGGATTGGCTTATTTCATTAGGCATGATATTCTCCAGTTCCATCCATTTACCAGCCAATGCCATAATTTTGTTCTTCTGTATGGCTGAGTAATATTCCATTGTGTGTATGTATGTGTGTGTACATATGTGTGTATATATCACATTTTCTTTATCCATTCATTTTTTGAAGGCACCTAGAATTGGTTCCATAGTTTAGCTATTGTGAATTGAGCTGCTATAAACATTGCTGTGGCTGTGTCTCTGTAGTATGCTGATTTTAAGTCTTTGGGGTATAAACCAAGGCGTGAGATAACTGGGTCAAATGGTGGTTACATTCTAAGGTTTCTGAAGAATCTGCATACTGCTTTCCAGAGTGGTAGAACCAAATTGCAGTCCCACAAACAATGTCTGAGTGTACCTTTTTCCCAGCATCCTCACTGATATTTGTTATTGCTTGTATTCTTGATAAATGCCATTCTGATTATAGTGAAGTGAAATATCAATGCAGTTTTAATTTGCATTTCTCTAATTGTTAGAGATGTTGAACATTTTTTCATATATTTGTTGACTGATTGTATTTCTTCTGTGAAATGTCTGTTCATTTCCTTTGCCCATTTATTGATTGGGTAATTTGTTTTTATGGTTTTTAGTTTTTTAAATTCATTATACATCCTGGAGATTAATGCTTTATCTGAGTTTCAGGTGGCAAACATTTTCTCGCATTCTGTAGACTCTCTCTTCATCTTCTTGATTTTTTCCTTTGCTATGAAGATACTTTTTAGTTTGATTCAATCCCATTTATTGATTCTTGATTTTAATTCTTGGACTTTAGGTGTCTTGTTAAGAAGTCGGTTTGTAAGCTGACATGATATAGATTTGGTCCTACTTTTTCTTCTATTAGGCACAGGGTCTCTGATCTAATGTCTAAGTCTTTGATGTACTTTGAGTTGAGTTTTGTGCAGAGTGAGAGATAAGGGTTTAATTTCATTTTGCTACATATGGGTTTCCAAATTTCCCAGAACCATTTGTTGAAGAGGCTATCTTTTCTCCAATGTATGTTTTTGGTGCCTTTATCTAGTGAGATAATTGTGTTTATGTGGGTTTGTTTCTGTGTCTTCTATTCCATAGCACTATTCTACATGTCTGTTTAGGTGCAAATACCATGCTGTTTTTGTTACTATAGCTCTGTAGTATAATTTAAAGTCTGGTATTGTGATGCCTTCTGCTTCACTCTTCTTGCTAAGGATTGCTTTGGCTATTCTGGGTCTCTTTTTTTCCAAATGAATTTCATAACTGCTTATTCTATTTCTATGAAGAATGTCATTGTTATTTTAATAGGAATTGCATTAAATCTATATAAAGCTTTTGGAAGTATGGCCATTTTTACAATGTTAATTCTGATTATCCAAGAGCATGGGAACTCTTTCCATCTTCTGAGGTCTTCTTCAATTCCTTTCTTTAGTGTTCTACAGTTTTCATTGTAGAAGTCTTTCACCTCTTTTGGTGATCAATTCCCAAATATTTCTAAGGCCATTGTGAATGGAGTAGTTTTCCTAATTTCTTTTTTAGTAGATTCATCACAGATATATAAGAATGCATTTGATTTATGAGTGTTAATTTTATATTCTGCTACATTACTGAATTCATTTATGAGTTCTAGAAGTTTTCTGATGGAAGTTTTTGGGTCTTCTAAATATAGAATCATGTCACTGGAAAATACGAATAGTTTGAGTTCTTCTTTTCCTATTCATATCCCTTAAATTTCTTTCTCCTAATTGTTCGGGCTAGATTTTCAAGGACTATGTTGAATAGTAGTGGTAAAAGAGAGCATCTCTGTGTTGTTCCAGTTTTCAGAGGGACTACTTTCAATTTTTTTTTCCATTTACAATGAGGTTGGCCGTGAGTTTAGCATATATAGCTTTTATAATATTGAGGTATAATATAATAATATATAATATAATATAATATAATATAATACAATATAATATTGAGGTATATTTCTATGATCCTTAGTTATTCTAGTGTTTTGAATATGAAGGGATGCTCTTTTGTCAACTGCTTTTTCTGCATCTATTGAAATAATCATATGATTCTTGTCTTTAAGTGTATTGATGTGATAAATTACATTTTTTGTTTTCCAAATATTGCACAAACCTTTCATTCCTGGGATGAACCCCACCTGATTGTGGTACACTATCATTTAAATATGTTTTGTATGTGCTATTTCCAGATTTTAATTGAGAATTTTTGCATCTATGTTCATCAGGGATATTAGTCTGAAATTTTCTTTCCTTGATGTGTCTTTGTCAGTTTTGGTATCAAGGTGATACTGACTTCATAGTATGAGTTTGGAAGGGTTCTCTCCTTTTCTATTTCATGGAATAATTTGAGGAGTATTGGTGTTTGTCTACTAGACCTTTGAAGGTCTAGTAGAACTCAGATGAGAATCCCTCTGGTTATGGGTTTTTCTTAGTTGGTAGGCTTTTAATGGTGTCTTCTATTTCATTGCTTGAAATTTATCTGTTTAAATGGTGTATATCCTCCTGATTCAGTTTAGGTAAGTCATAAGTCTCTAGAAATTTGTCTATGTCTTTTATGTTTGTATTTTATTATAATATAAATTTTCAAAATATTTTCTGATTATCATCTGTATTTCATATATCTTCTATATGTGTCTATTAAATAAATTATTGATTGTTTATTTAGTTTGGTAGTTTTTTTGTTTAGTTTTTGTTTGGAAGATCTATCCAATAGGGAGGGAGGTGTGTTAATGTCACCCAATATTATTGTGTTGTGGTCTATTTGATTCTTGAATTTGAGAAGGGTTTGTTTGCTGTGCATAGATGCTCCACTGTTTGCAGCAAAAATATTTATGATTGTTATGTCTTGTAGATGTATGATTGCCTTAAGCAGGATGCAATATCCTTCTTTGTCCCTTCTGATTAACTTTGGCTTGAAGTACACTTTATCTGATATGAGGATGGAAACCTCTGCTTGTTTATGTGACCCATGTAAGTGATATGTTTTTTCCCACCCTTTCACCTTAAGTCTACGGACATCTTTACCTATGTGGTGAGTCTCTTGGCGACAGCATATTGTTAGGTCTTGTTTTTTTAATCTAATCTGCTGGTCTATTTCTTTTGATTTATAGGTTTAAACCATTAACATTAAAGGTTATTATTGAGATATGATTTCTATTCCTAGTCATTTTGGTTTATTTCTGTTTTTTAATTTGTTTCTACTTTGGTTGACAAGTCCTTTAGTGTAGTTCTTCCCTTTGCTGGTTTTCAGTTTTTTTCCTTTCATCTTTATGGCATATTTTGCTGAGAATGTTCTGTAATGCAGGCTTTCAAGTTGTGAATTATTTTAACTTTTGTTTATGATCAAAGGTATTTATATCATCTTAAAATATGAAGCTTAATTTTGCTGGGTATAGAAATCTTATTTGGCATCCATTTTTTTTCAGAGCTTCCCATATATTGTTCCAAGACCTCCTAGCTTTGAGGGTCTGGCTTGAGAAATCAGCTGAGATCTGAATTCATTTCCCTCTAAACCTAATCTGAAATTTTTTTCTGCCAGCATTAAAAATTCTATGCTTGTTTCATATCATAGGCATTTTTATGATAACATGACTTTGTATGCATCTGTTTTAATTTTGTACTTTTGGGTTCCTGTAATCCTCCTGCATTTAATTTTCAATTTCATTCTTTAGGTTTTGGAAATTTTCTGATATCATTTCATTGAAAAATTTATGCATTCCTTTGGTTTGTATCTCTGTACCTTCATCTATCCTGATAAATCTTAAATTTGGTCTTTTTGTGTTATCCCATATTTCTTGGAAATTCTGTTCATGTTCTATTAACACTTCTCCATGGTCAACTTTATTTAGAAGATTATATATTTTGGCTTCAATGCCTGAAGTTCTGTCTTCCAAGTGATCGAGTCTGTTGGTGATGCTTTCTGTTAAATTTTTAATTTAGTTTATTAATTGCTACATTTTGAGGATTTCTGCTTCATTTCTTTTCAGAATTTCTATCTCTTTATTGAAGTGATCTTTCATCTCTTGAATTTTATCTCAGATTTTATTTCTTACATCATCTTTTACCTCATGGATCAACTTAACTATGTATATTCTAAACTCCTTCTCTGACTTCTTTACCACTATGGTGTCAATGGATACTATTATTGGAGCATCTTGATTTGTTTGGTGGTGATATGTTCCCTTCTTTTTTCATGTTGTTTGTCTGTCTACCCATCTAGCAGAGGCAGTACAGTCTCTACCCTGCACATTTATAGTGTCCCTGAATGTTTCCAGTATCTTGTCTTTAAGGGGAGAAAAATAATAACAGCAACCAATACAAACAATATACAGCCTTAAACCAAATAACTCCTACCTCAATGTCTACAGTTTTGTCATAATGAACAGAAATGATGTGTTCAGTTATTGCCTACAATAAAAAACAGTAAGTTTGCAAATGATTTTACCATTTTAAATAGTTGACAAAGAGAGAACAGAAGTGGAGTAGGATGTGATGTTTATGAGAAATGATGAGAGAAGATAGCATTAAAAAATTATTGGAAGAGTGAAAGAGGAAATGATAGAGGTTGGCTGTTAGGAGAAAAGTGAAAAGACAATCAAGGGAAACAACTAAGTGAGAGAAAATATATACATAAAATAAAAATCTTAAAAATTAAAAAGAAAAAAAGTAAAAATAAAAGAATACAAAACAAAACTACAATATACTATTCAGACATTCCAGTCCTCAATAAACTGATGCATGAAAAATAATTGGTTTTGAAAATGGTAGAAATGTGAGAGAAAAAAGGAAAAGGAAAAGGAAAAAAATCTCAATGAAAAATTAAACAATTGTTTCTGTTGGAGTTTAAAGGTTTCTCAGCTTCCCTTCTCAGCAGTTAGGTGGGGTTGTCTGGAATTTGATGCTTTCTCCAGCCTCAGGATGAGGGGTGTTGCTAGGGTGAGAAGGTTAATCCTATAGGTGGAACTCCTAGATATGATGCTTCAGTCTGTTTGCTGAATGACCATTTTTCTTGAGATTTTTAAATCAGCACACCTCCAATGTCTAGAAATTGCTGGTCCATGCTAGAAGGCTGCACCCTAGGAATCTCCTTTGGGTTCCACTTGTATGGTATAAGAGCATGTTCTTATCCCACTGTCACCTGCAGACTCCACAATTCTTGGTCTCTAATTCAGTTTCCAAACTGAATCTCTCCCACCTCCACCCTTTTAAATTTCCAGTCAGGTACTTCTCTCCCAGCTGGTCCTGCAAGCAGCTGGATTGGAAGGGGAGAGTGAATCCAGGTGGGTTTCCATGACCAGTATTCCTGTTTGTAAACCTCTTTCCATGCTTGATTTTTTTTCCTAGTCACTTACACTCTCTGTCATGCAGTGTGTATTTGCCCAGCTTATTATTCAAGCCCCAGGAATGAGCTCCTCCAGCTACTGGCCCCTGCACTGCTACTGCAAAATGGTTCCTTCTGCTGTCTTCTGGACTACACAGGGAGAGATGGTGGCTGCCTTCCCATACAAGGATATTGTGCAGTGCAGTCTACTGTTTATTCAGTGGCTCTGATCTCTAAACTCTCCATACCCCAACATGCCTCTGTCCTCCTGAGAATGGAGGTTCCTTTAATTCCCTTATTGCTTTACTGCATTCATGGATGGACCATTTGGGCTTGTGCCTTCAGTTGCTACTCTGGGGATTTAGGATTCCTTATTTTATTTTATTTGATCTCCTGATTCCCCAATCTTTTTTGAGTGTCCAGTATTAAATTCCGGTGAATTCCCCTCTAATACTTGTTCATTCACCCACCTTGCCTGTCTGCTTTTCTTGTTTTTTTTTTTTAACATGGAGCTACCAAAGAATTGGCCTCTCTATTCTGCCATCTTCTCATAACTTCCTTGAGTTTAAATCTTCTTTTAAGAACAAGAAACCCAGGTGTGATGGTGCATTCCTATAATCCTAGTGGCTCAGGAGACTGAGGCAGGAGGATCACAATTTCACAGCCAGTCTCAGCAAAAGCAAGATGCTAAGCAACTCAGTGAGACCCTGTCTCTAAATAAAATACAAAATAGGTCTGGAGATGTGGCTCAGTGGTCAAATGCCTCTGAGTTCAATCCCCAGTACTTCCCCCCCTCAAAAGAACAACAGGAAAGATTAAACATTCTGTGAAGAGGTTGAGGATTTCCAGAATTTGATAATAATTGGAGGACACAATTGAAAATCTTGAGTAAGATGGAAGCATCAAAGGCTAACTCAGGGAAGAGGAAATTACAAACAACAGGAGGATGAGCCTTTAGAGAAGATGTATTTAGAACTTTGGTAGATGTTGGAGTTCAGAAAAGCAGAAAATTAGCATTCTTGGACACCCATAAGTGCTATGATAGCCATATTTTCCAAACCTTTGTTTTGAACACATAATCTGACAAATGTATGTGTTATTTGTGGAGCAGATAGGATAGGATATTTGAAATTCATATAATTTTTGAAAATCTAGATCACCATAGCTATGGAGGCTATCGGAAAGAGAAGATGTAATTTTTACCCACAGATATGTGACACATGGGACAGTTGAAAGGACTAACGCAACTGAAGTTTGTAGTGTATGGTGCAAGACAGTGCTTAATTCTCTAAAATATACTTTGTCAGACTCTACTAAAATTCACACTTAACTGAATTTCAGAGGATTGTAGGATTTTAATGAGGAAGTAAAGGAAGAAGAAACAATGTATTTTAAAAGGTAGATTTATTCTATTAGTGTAGTAAATTCAGCATATAGGAAACAGAATTCAGAAAATGCAGAGTGTGTGTTGGCATAGTAGAATAGAAGACAGATAAAAATAAAACCCAACCAAGAATTTTCCTGATGATTGACAGTGTATTTGCAACCATCTAAATAACTGTTGAGATGTTAGATGGATTTCATTTGATATAGTTCTGTATCACCAGCCTTATGATCTGTGTTGCAATAATTTGCAACATATTTTGGTATGTTGCATATTATGGTATATTGGTATGGTAATTTGATCATATTTTGTTATGGTTTTCAAACAGATATAAGTAATCATAAAATTGGGTAAATCTCTTATTAATGGCCTCATTTTTCTTTTCCTTCACTCCTTTTGTCCATTCTCCTACCCTGTTTTACCCTATCATAATCTATATTCTAGTATTCTCATGTTGCCTGACCAATCTTTCACGCTGGAGAGGAAATAAATCTTATGAAAACATTCACAATTAGAAATAACTGTGGAACTCTTCTCATTTTTAGAAATATTTTCATGTTTGCAATGATATGCCATAAGTAAATGATATTTAATACCAAACTGGTAGCCATGAATTTTGACTACACTGCTGGATGAAGACTATCATGGATGGGTGAATTTTAGAAATCATATCACATGGGTAATAAATTATTGATGTTATCCATCTTTGAGGTAGCCCTGCTTATGCAAATTCAGAGTTGTGACTTGTTCTATCATGTAGCTAACAAGGTTTTCCTATGTTGTATGCTTCCTATGTTAATATTTGAATACAAAATGCAACTTATCAGTGATGAAACTTTCGGATTTCAATATATAATCATAAAACCTCAAATGTGAGTAATTTTACTAATTTCATCTTCTTATATAAAAGGGTAAGCACCCTAGGATTATCAGTTATGCTTCTAAATAAACAGCTTATCTGTGGCTCTAATGTTATGCAAGTTGATATTGAAAAGAGAATGTTTGTATATCTTGGCGTTGTGATGCTTACATAAGCAAATGAATTTTCTATTTACATATGCTTTAACAGTTCTGTTGATGGCTTTTCCAATTCAATAGTCAACAAATCACATTATAAACTACTGTAAGTGAAATTGTATGAATTATATAGAAAATGACAGAGTAAAGGTAAAACTAAGTGGTCCTGGTAGAAGATGATAACTTTGGCTTCCATAAGCAAACAAAATCAGATTCTGTTTAATAGAAATTGTACCAAATGTGACTATTAAGTTATAAAAATAGAATCACCCTAAACCATATTGACTGGGGGTTTGATCTCTATGGCAAATTTATTTGAATACTTACCAGTGGAAACCCATAAATTCTGAACTAAACTCCTTGGGTGATATTCTACATATTTTATTAAATATTAGTCACAGTTAAAAGAAAAATACAAGGCTATTTATGAAATTTGCCACCACATTGTCTTGACATGGTTAGATCAATCTTCAGGTTATAAATATATGGATAAATTATATTCATATCTGAGCTACAAACTGAGATGGTTATGTATAATTTCTTATACAATACTTCATTTCCAGAAATTCCTTTGTTTTAACTAGTTTTTAAATTTTTTTATTTGTTCAAATTAGTTATACATGACAGCAAAATGCATTTTGACACATTTTACACAGTGGAGCAGGGTAGAGAAGAATAAGGCACTTAACTAGTTTTTATTTTTTATGTTCATGACTAATCCTCTATAAGTTAACATTTCTTCTCCATGCACAAAAGTGCTTTTAGTAATCTATTAATCTTGTGTTTTATTTGTAAATAACTTTTCTAGAAACTTCCATTATCCTATTTCAATCTAGAACAGTTATTCTCTATGCCTTGGTATCTCTCATTGCTCCTTCTTTCTGGATCCCATTTTTTCTAATTCTTCCTTCCCCTTCCTCTTATTTTGATGAATTAGATCCATTACTTACTAAAACAAGATATAATAGAGGCCAGTTATTTGAAAAACTTATATATCTGAAAATTCAGTATTTCCAATTGATAGAGAATTCAAGTTTGGAAATAATTTTCCTTCAAAATATTGAAGACCTTGCTTCAATATTTCTGGAAAGAGAGTGTCTCATAAATTTGTTTAACATACCTGTTACCTCAGCAACAATTTTTAGGGCTGGCATAGTTGTTTGAAAGCCAGTTGTACTGTCACCATCAACCTAGTCAAAACTTTTCTCTGTATGATCAGTTTCAATATAACTCACTTGTTCATTTCACTGGCCCAAAGTCCAATACACCCCACAGCTGTCAACCATGATAAAATATAATGTTCAACATCAGGGTAATATAAATAGGTTCCCCTTTTGGGAATGTTTTCTTTAAACTAGCTAATCCACAATCACAGTGTTAAACCCTAAAGAGTTATGCCTATGAAAATTAACATGGTAGTCCCACAGGTCCTCTCTCTTATTCTCTCCTTCCTTGTTTCTCTCTCTTTCTCTCTCTCTCTCTCTCTCTCTCTCTCTCTCTCTCTCTCTCTCTCTCTCTTTCTCTCTCTCTCTGCCCACTACCTCCCCACCTGATAATTCAGCTCCCTGCTTCCAGACTTTCATTTGAGACTTCATCCATCAACACCCTTAACCTCTCTGGACCTATGAGTAATAAATGTCTCATTTAATGAAGTTTGGTTTCATTCCATCTTTGTGTCTCTCCTTACACACACACCTCAACTTGATTTTTCCTTCCATCTAGGCTCCCCTAGAGGGTTTCTCTCTTGGCTTATAGTTGCTCTTTGCAAAGAAACTATAAGACCTAACTAGAAAGAAAGCATAATAACAAAAGTCACAACAAAATACTAATTCAAAGAAATCTATTTCCATCCTGATTCCTCATTCTTTTATATGACTTTATTTTTGTCATATTTTCTTCTCTCTAAAGACTTTAAGGATCATCTTTTTACTCCCCTTTTCTAAAATATTGTGGTGATGTCTCCTTCTGTGGGTTTTTAGTTTGTTGCACTCATCATTTGATGCTCTTTTTCAGTCCAGAAATTCGTATTTTTCAATTGTAGAAAAATTTTGCACTTATTTCTTTGGTCACTTTACACTCAATTTTTACTTCCAAAGAATATTATCATTTAGATGTTCCATGACCTGCAGTTATCTACTAATTTTCTAGTTTCTTATATGCCTATTTCTCTTTCTTTCTCATGTTAGTCCACATTTTGGGAGATACTATATCAATTTTATCTACCCTCTAGTCTATTTGTTTTGCATTTTGCTATCATGTTTCTAAGAGCACATTTTTATTCTAGGAACATTTCCAATTATAGCCATATTTGCATGTTTCATATAGGCAGTAATTTTATCACTATGTGGATATTATAGTTTTATCAAGTTTTTATCTGTTTTTTGCACTCTTAGTTTTCCCAATTGTTATGCCCAGATCATGGAGTCCTCAAAGACCACCAGGGAGACTGAGGCATGTATGTAAAAGCAAAGTGCCTTTATTCGGACTTAAGCTCGGTCTTTCAGACTTCACTGATGCAGCGGGTCTGTGCAGAGAGCCCCGAACAATGGCTGAGCAGGTTTTTATAGGGGGAGGGGACAGGTGGTGGTAGTGGACATGACGTATGCATCCCATCATTACACAAGCACCAATTACAATCATACAGCACCTATGGTGACAATAGTGATCATTCAGAGTTTGAGGGGTGTCTGTAACATTTGGCAGGACTCAATCATGGCTTTTGGGAATTTTTTGAAAATGACCAACTACAAGGTGAGTTTAAGTGACCCGCGTGGGGTTTAAGCAGACTCAGACCTCAGGAATGCCAGGTATGTGATTTTTAACCTCTTTGATTGTCTGCTCTGAGGGTGGTCCCAGAGTGGCTTCAGCCTTGAGCAATGTGTCTTTTCCCAGAACAAAAACTCAGGCCTACTAGTTTTTCTGGAGGGTCCAAAGCCTGTCATGGGGTTCATTTTAGCTCGGGTCTTTCACCAATAACCTTTATTTTGTTGGCTATGGTCTAAATCTTTCAAGTTGTTTCTTGTCTATCATATTTAAGAGTGAGGCACTAAAACTAATAACAAACTGTGTGTGAGAGCAGGACCTTTCATCTGGTGAAATTCAGATGAAATGATGACATGACATTTTCATTGAGGATGCTTACCTTACACTATATTTTTGTTTTCTTTTTCTCTTGCTTAATATCTCATCCAGAAATAGTAATCTTGACTTGTCAGTTCTCTTGTTGATGACTAGAGAATGGGGATCTCACTGTTCATTCCCATCTCTGAATATAGGCATTCACTCAATGTTCTCATATCTAGGATGGAATTCTCCACATTTCAAATCTACCAGAATTATGTCAATTTATATATGCATGTGAAGGTACATTTTACAGATTAGTTACCTAGAAAACCATATTGCTCAAAATCAAGTGTTTACTACAGAATTATTCAGATGTTTTTATGATGTTAATAGGCCACCATTTGGGCTACTGCTTGTCTGAATTTCTACATCAAATCCGAACTGGAGTTTTGAAATGAAACTTGATTCTCTGCTTCACCAATTTCCTTGTGGGTTCTTGTCTCACAAATCTGAAGAATAAAATCCACAGGCAATAAAAGAAGGGAACAGTAAACAAAGTAGAACTTATTTAAGAGAGAAGAGAAGAGATAAAACTCCCCTGCCCCAATGTAAGAGGGGATCTCATGGTGAGGCCAGGGAACAAAAGGATAGTCAGTGAAATCAATAGATGTTTGGGTCAGAAAGCTGGGGGCTAATTCAGCAGGAAATGAAATGTTAATATCTCCAAAGCCCTTCCCCCTCCTCCTCCTCCACCTGTTGCTAAGGTAATCTGTCCACAGGTATTGTTCCTCCCCACAAGTGACTGTTAACCAATGCCTCCAGGGCTGCTCCCTTCCAGCCCATACTCCTGGGTGGCTTGGTTCCCACCCTTGGATCACTCCACCTTCATCTTTTGGCCCACCTTTTGGCCACTGGTCACAAACACAGGATGAGGGGAGAAAAGGCCTCGAGAACAAAGGAATCTAAAAAGTATAAAAGGCGCAGGACATCCCTACTTCTTTGGATACCAGTTCTGGATCCCCTTGTCTGTGGAGAAGTCCATTTCATACTATCCTTTAAATAAATCTTACTTTTTATGCTTGCCTCGGCAATTCTCAGGTGTTCAATTTTCACATCTGGGGAAATGGAAATTGGCCCTGGATGGATTCTCATCAATTATGGGCTTATATGCCTGTCTAGGGGCTTATATGGCCTGGAGGTATGAGCATTCATCAAAATCTACCTTAAGCAAGCATTGAAAAAGTACCAAAGTCCTTGGCTGTGTTCTATAGCCTTCCTCTAGTTTTAAACTTTCCCGTAACTCCCATCCAGTTTCACCCCCATCTTCCATTTCCCACAGCTCTGGGACCAAAGAGTTGGCAGGAATGTTCCCACAGGTAAGCCTCATGGTCTTTACATATGAAAAGGCCTTGATGGGGCCCATTAATATTTCTAGTGGTTAGTCTTCAGGTGTGGTCTATGCTTTTGAAAAAGAACTTAATTGAGACCCATTACATTGATCACCTGACCATTTTATTATCTATTTTATTCTTATTCAAAATCATATTACCATAATCTATTTTAAAAGTTTTGTAGTCTTAATATTTTATTTGTTCCTGTGTATGAAAATTATTCAGAATTATAATTCAGAGAAAACACTGCTCCAATTATCACATATTTCATTGATCTATCTCTGCAGAGATAGTATAGAATTCCTCTCAAATGAAAGAATACAACCATAACTTTAGCCCTTAAAGTTTATGGAACATATCTTTACTTAGAAACACACATCCTTATCCACATGACTTTTCAGAGAATCATTTGCTCGTGTTGGTAGAAGAATATGCAATATACCTACTCCATTTCATAATCAAAAATTAAACTGTGGGCATAATAACTTTAATGAGGTCAACAAGAATAGCTATCATTTATAGGCTGTGTCTAACATGCTTTATATGCCTTATATCACAAAACTTAAAATTTATCCATGAAATATTAATATAATTCCAGTTTTACAGACAAAAATGCTGAAGCTCAGAGTTGTCAAATAGCTTGTCTATTCTAATGTCAGACTGCAATTTTAAACCAGGTCTGACACCTAATCAAGTATGCAAACAAGCATGTGTTTGTATTGGTTTATCTTATATAAGGTGACACAGAAAGATTTGAGCGTGTAAATTCAGAAATGTGCAGACTGACTTAAAGGGATCCAGAGTTCTTCACATTCACAAGACCTTTAAGGCAAATCTTAGGACCATGGGAAATTTTTTACCATAACTAGCAGTGAGCTTGTTACTAAAGGAAGAAAAACAGTAGTCGCAGTCTCCACATTTCTGAATTTATACCTTCAGATCTTATTAAGTTGAAGTTGCCTTCTCCAACATAAATCGACACAGACACATGCTTGCTTACATACTTGTTTAGGTGTCAAATAGACCTGCTTTCAAATTCCAGTTTGACATTAGAATAGGCAAGTTACTCAACCACTCTGAGCCTCAATTTGTTGTTTGTTAAACTGAAATTTTATTAATAATTCATACATACATTTAAACTAGTAGATTTCAAATGGTACAGATAAGAGTTTTCTAATCATTATTTCTAATTTGAAGCCTTACTTTTCTTCATACTCTTCCTCCTTCTCTCAATGTAAATGCAAACAGAAAAACTTACTACTAACAAGTTTACTATTTGCAATTTGTGCATTCTTCAGCAGACTGTCTTGGGCCTTTCACCTCCATCATCAGCTCTCCTGGATTTTTACCCTGCTAGTCCAACACTGCAGATTTAGAACTCATCAGCTTCAATTTGAGCCAATTTATTTTAATAAATCTTTCTATATATACACATACAAACACCCTCTTGGTTTTGTTTATCTGAGGAACCCTGACTAACACAGATTTTGGTATCATGTGTGGAAGAGAGGCTGGGTATAGGAATCCCTATGACTCATATACACATTAAAATCAATAACAGTAGCAGTGTGTAACTTCACCTTTAATTTTCCAATATTGTGTATTTACTCCTCTCTTGGTGAGTCTTTTTTTTTTTTTTTTTTTGGTACTGGAGACTGAACCCAGGAGCACTTGACCACTGAGCCACATCCTCAGGCCTATTTTGTGTTTTATGTAGAGACAGGGTCTCACTGAGTTGCTTAGCGCCTCGCCGTTGCTGATGCTGGCTTTGAACTCGCAATTCTCTTGTCTCAGCCTCCCTAAGTGCTGGGATTACAGGCTTGCGCTACCACACCCAGCTCTCTCTTGGTGATTCTTTATCCCCATCATATATCCTTAAAAATTCCCTTAAGATGAATACCTTCCTTTTATTTTTACATTAAAACAAAATGTAATGGGGCTGGAGCTGTTCCTCCGTAGCAGAGCACTTGCCTAGCATGTGTGAGGCACTGGGTTCGATCCTCAGCACCACATAAAATAAATAAATAAAAAGTGTTGTGTTCATCTACTACTAAAAAATATTTTTAAAAATGTAATTAAGAAAAAAAGCAGCCTCTGACATCTAGGAACTATTCTGACACTTACAGTTAGGCCTTGGGGTTTGTTAGAACCTGGCCATGGCACATGATGGGCCATGTGGTTCTTCTGTTGAACATAAACTCACAGAATGCTGACATCAGAAAAGAGCTACATGAGAGCATGAAAGAGTAGACAAAATAAGTGTACTTCATAATTTTGTCTAAGCACAGACCAAAACAAGGTCACTTTGAAATATACAAATGCTTTTTTGGACAAATGCAACTTCTTTACTAAATGGAATTTAATCAAAGAAAGGCCTTGCAATCATGGAGGACAGAAAAAATTGTTTTAGCTGCATATCTCTTCCCCAGATAATTGCCATGGATAGGTGTATATTTTAATTGCAAAATTACCTATGTATTAAATATTCCTATACTTCTCCATCTCTGCTTGTTGATGAGAAAAGATTGGACTGTGGTGTACTTAACAGCAGAGGGAAAGGGAGGAAAAAGAGGATTAAAAGCATAGACAGAATAAAGAAAAACCAATGAAAATCATAAATGTAAAAGAAATCAGCATTATTTCTAAGAAGCTTGTTTTAAGCACATGAATTTTTTTTTTTTTTTTTTTTTTTGGTACTGAGGATTGAACTCCACCACTGAGCCACATCCCCAGCCCTATTTTGTGTTTTATGTAGAGACAGGGTCTCACTGAGTTGCTTAGCACCTCGCCATTGCTGAGGCTGGCTTTGAACTCGTGATTCTCCTGTCTCAGCCTCCCAAAGTGCTGGGATTACAGGCGTGTGCCACTGCGCCCAGCCAAAATATGATCGTACAAACAACTTTTGAAGAAGCAAAAGAAGCAAAGACCTAGAACTCATACAGCATGATGCCATCTTTATGAAGTTGAATACCAGGAAAAATAATTATATTGTTTAGTGATCTGTACTTTGATTTTTAAATTTAAAAAGACAGGCTAAGAAACTACTACCATAAAAGTTAGGATAGTAATTACTTCTAGAGATTTGGAAAGTAATTGTATTTAGAAATGGACACAGTGTAAGGTAAGAATTGCTTCTGAGATAGTCACAAATTTTCTGTCTTCATGTGGATAGTTTCATGTAGGTTTATTTTATCACTGTTTGATGGAATATATATATATATTTGCTTTTGGCATTTTGTGCCATTCACAGTAAACATGTTTATAAGGGTTTCTAAAAATGTGTAATAAATACTATTCAGCTGAGTTTTCTTGCCTTATTTTTGCCTATATTTGTAGCATATTCTACATTCTTCTGTCTACCATACCCATGAATCAATAAAAATATAAAATTACAAACTCCATGAGAATTAGAATAACTAAGCAAAACTGAAAAATGCTGCTTAATGTTATAAAAGAATATTGATTTGGAAAAAATTTACCAAACTCACTAAGTTCAGATCTCTGTTTAAGACTTAACCATGGGCTAAGTTTGTGGCTGAGTTTGCCTGGCATGCGTGAAGCACTGAGTTCGATCCTCAGCACCACATTAAAATAATAAATAAAATAAAATTATAAAAAATTTAAATGTATAAAAAAAGACTTAAACTTAAGGTTCTTGTCTTATATGATTTTCTAATATCCCTTAGTATCTCTTTAAAAAATTAATTCCTGACTCATTTTCTTTATTCATTCATGAACTGATGGACACTTAGGTTGATTCTATATCTTGACTATTATGAATAATTCTGCAAATAACATGGAAGTGCAGACAGCTGTTCAAAATACTGATCCATTACCCATGAATATATATTCATAATGTGACAGCTAGATTATATGGCAGTTATATTTTTAGCTTTTTGAGGAACATCCATAGTGTTTTCCATTATGGCTCTACTAATTTACCATGTCTGTGCAATGGTTCACTTTTCCTTGCCAGTGTATGTTATCTTTAGTTTTTTTAATAATAGTCATTTTAACATGTATGAAGCGATATTTCATTGTGGCTTTAATTTGCATTTTTCTGATGATTAGTGGTTTTCAAGTATGTTTCATATGCTTATTGGTCATTTGTGGGTCTTCTTTTGAGATATGACTATTAAGATCCTTTGCCCATTTGTTAATCAGGCTATTTGTATTCTTGCTGTTGGGCTATTGGATTCCCTTATATATTTTGCATATAAATGTATCAAATGTGTAGTATGCAGATATTTTCTCCCATTCTATAGGTTGTTTCTTCACTGTGTTGATTATTATGCAGAAGATTTTTAGCCTGATGTTATCCCATATGTCTATTTTTCCTTCTGTTGCCTGTGCTTTGAGGGTCATATGCAAATAATCACTGTCTGGACTAATGTCATGGAGCATTTTACCTATTTTTTCTGGTCATTTCATAGTTGTGAATCATACATTCAATCTTTCATCCATTTGGGAGTGATTTTTGTACATAATGTGAATTGAGTATCTAATTTAATTCTTCTGCATGTGTATATCCAGTTTTCTCAAAATCATATATTAAAAGGATTATCCTTTCCCCACTGTACTCTTGGCACCGTTTCCCAAAACTGTTGGCTATAAATGTGTAAATTAATTTCTGTGCTCTTTAATCTGTTCCATTTGTCTATGTGTCTGGTGTTATGTCAATGCCATTCTGGTTTTGTTACTGTGATTATGTCATATGTCTTGAAATTAGGTATTGTGATGCTCCCGCTTTTTTTTTTTTTAAATCAATATTGCTTTGGCTATATGAGGTGTTTTGTGATTTTATGTGAATTTGAGGGTAGTTTTTTTTCTACTTCTGCAAAGAATATTACTGGTATTTTGATAGGGATTGCATTGAACCTTTGCATTACTTTGGGTGTTATGGATATTTTAACCACATTAATTCTTCAAAGCTATGTACATAGGATATCTTTCCGTTTATTTGTATCTTCTTCAATTTTTCACCAACATTTTACGGTTTTCAGTGAAGAGATCTTTCATCTCCTTATTAAACTTATTCCTGTGTATTTTAATTTTTGTAGCTATTGTAAATGGGATTCTTTTCTTGATCACTTTTGTTGCCAATATATAGAAATTCATTTTTCTGTTGTTTTTTAATCCTACAACTTTATTGAAAATGTTTATGAGTTCTAACAGTTTTTAGTGTGGTTTTTAGGGTTTCTGCATGCCATCTGTGAAGAGGGAATATTTAATTTCTACCTTTCCAACTTAGATGCCTTTTATTTTTCCTTCTTGTATAATTGTTCTCTAGAACTTTCAGTACTATAATAAATAGAAGCAGTGATACTGGATATCCTTGTCTTGCTTCAATCTTATAGGAAAAGCTTTCAACATTTCCCCACTGAATGTGAAGGTACTTGTGGTTTTGCCATGTGTAGCCTTTATGGTATTGAGGTATATCTCTTCTCTAATTTGTTGGTGGTTTTCATCTTGAACAGATGTTGAATTTTGCCAGGTGCAATGGCGCATGCCTATAATCTCAGCACTTTGGGAGGCTGAGACAGCCTCAGCAATGGTGAGGTGCTGAGCAACTCAGTGAGACCCTGTCTCTAAATAAAACACAAAATAGAGCTGAGGATGTGGCTCACTGGTTGAATGCCCCTGAGTTCAATCCACGGTACCAAAAAAAAGTGTCAAATTTTGTATAATGTTTATTTCTACATATATTAAGATGATCATATAGTTTTTGTTCTTCATTCTGTTAATGAGATGTATCACATTATTTATTGCATTATGTTGAATCATCCTTATATCTCAGGAACAAATTCCATTTCATAATTATGAATAATCTTTTTAAGGTTCTTCGATTTGGTTTGGTAGAATTTTGTTAAGGATTTTTGCATTTATGTTCATCAGGAATATTGGTCTGTAGTTTTCTTGTTTTTAATGTTTTCATCTGCTTTTGGTAACAGGGTAATATTGGCCTCGTAACAAGACTTTAGAAGTATTCTCTACTCTTCAATTTTGAGGAAGAATTTGAGAAAAAATAGTACTAGTTCTTTAATTTTGATAAAATTCAGCAATGAAGTCATCAGGTTCTATTTATTTTTGTTTGTTTGTTTACCAAGGATTGAACCCGGGGCAATTAACCAATGAACCACATCCGCAGACATTTTTATTTTCATTTTGAGATAGGGCCTCACTAAGTTGCTGAGGCTGGCTTTGAATTCACAATCCTACCTCAGTCTCCCTAGTCACTGGGATTAAATGCCTGCACCACACCTGGCTAATGGGAGGTTTTTTTTCTTACTAATGTAATCTCCTTATTAATTATTGATCTGCTCAGATTTTTTATTTCTTCATAATTCAATTTTGGAAATTGCATGTTTCAAGGAATTTCTCTATTTCTATTTATTTAAGTTATTTATTTATTTTTATCTTTTAAAACAAAAGAATGCATTTCAAGTCATAGTACACATATAGAGCACAATTTGCCATTTCCCTGATTGTAAACAAGATAGAGTCACGCCATTTGCATCTTCTTATATGTACCTAGGCTAGTGATGTCCATCTCATTCCACCATATTTTCTACCTCCATGCCTCCTCCCTTCCCCTACCTCCCCTTTGACCTATCCAAAGTTCCTTCATTTCTCGCATGCTCCCCATCCCCACCGCTATAATGTATCATCATCCACTAATCAGAGAAAACATTTGGACTTTGTTTTTTTGGGATTGGCTTACTTTACTTAGCGTAGTGTTCTGCAACTCCGTCCATTTACCTGCAAATGCCATAATTTTATTCTCTTTTATTGCTGAGTAATATTCCATTGTGTATATATACCACAGTTTCTTTATCCATTCATCTATTGAAGGGCATCTAGTTTGCTTCCACAGTTTAGCAATCATGAATTGTGCTGCTATAAACATTGAAGTGGCTGGGTCACTGTAGTATGCCGTTTTTAAGTCTTTAGGGTATAGACTGAGGAGTGGGTTAGCTGGGTCAAATGATGGCTTCATTCTAAGTTTTCTAAGGAATCTCCATACTGCTTTCCAGATTGGTTGCACCAATTTGCAGTCCCACCATCAATGTTTTAGTGTGCCTCTCCCCCTGCCCCCACATCCTCACCAGCATTTATTGTTGCTTATATTCTTTTTTTTTTTTTTTTTTTGGTACTAGAGATTGAACTCAGGGGCACTCGACCACTGAGCCACATCTCCAGCACTATTTTGTGTTTTATGTAGAGACAGGATCTCACTGAGTTGCTTAGTGCCTCGCCATTGCTGAGGCTGGCTTTGAACTCACGATTCTCCTGTCTCAGCCTCCCTATGTGCTGGGATTACAGGCTTGTCTCACCGTGTTGCTTATATTCTTGATAGCTGCCATTCTGTCTGGAGTAAGATGAAATTTTAGAGTAGTTTTGATTGCTACAGATGTTGAACATTTCTTCATATATTTGTTGATCAATTATATAACTTCTTCTGAGAAGTTTCTGTTAAGCTCCTTAGCCCATTTTTGATTGGATTGCTTGTTTATTTGGTGTTAAGTTTTTTGAGTTCTTTGTATATCCTGGAGATCAGTGCTCTATTTGATGTGCATGTGGCAAAAATTTGCTCCCAGAATGTAGGCTCTCTGTTCACCTCGTTAATTGTTTCTTTTGCTGAGAAGAAGCTTTTCAGTTTGAATCCATCTCATTTGTTGATTCTTGATTTTATTTCTTGTGCTTTAGGAGTCTTGTTAAGGAAGTCGGGGCCTAATCCAACATGATGAAGATTTGGGCCTACTTTTTTCTCTACTATGTACAAGGTCTTTGGTTTAATTCCTAGGTCCTTGATCCACTTTGAGGTGAGTTTTATGCATGGTGAGAGAAAGGGGTTTAGTTTCATTTTGCTGCATATGGATTTCCAGTTTTCCCAGCATTATTTGTTGAAGAGGCGATCTTTTCTCCAGTGTATGTTTTTGGCACCTTTATCTAGTATGAGATAACTGTATTTATGTGGGCTTGTCTCTGTGTATTCTATTCTGTACCATTGGTCTACATGTCTATTTTGGTGCCAGTACCATGCCATTTGGTTACTATAGCTTTGTAGTATAATTTAAGGTCTGGTATTGTGATGCCTTCTGCTTCACTCTTCTTGCTAAGGATTGCTTTGGCTATTCTGGGTCTCTTACTTTTACAAATGAATTTTATGATTACTTTTTCTATTTCTATAAGGAATGATGTTGGGATTTTAATTGGAATCACATTGAATCTGTATAGTGCTTTGGGTAGTATGGCCATTTTGACAATATTGATTCTGCCTATCCAAGAGCATAGGAGATCTTTCCATCTTCTAAGGTCTTGTTCAATTTCTTTCTTTAGTGTCCGGTAGTTTTCATTGTAGAGGTCTTTCACCTCTCTTGTTAGACTGATTCCGTATTTTATTTTATATTTTGAGGCTAATGTGAATGGAATAGTTTTCCTGATTTCTCTTTCAGAGGATTCATCACTGATGTATAGGAATGCATTAGATTTATAGGTATTGATTTTATATTCTGCTACTTTGCTGAATTCATTTACTAATTCTAGAAGTTTTCTGGTAGAATTTTTTGGATCCTCTAAGTACAGGATCATGTCATTGGCAAATAATGATAGTTTGAGTTCTTTTCCTATTCGTATCTCTTTGATTTCTTTCTTTTGTCTAATTGCTCTGGCTAGAGTTTCAAGGACTATGTTGAATAGGAGTGGTGAAAGAGGGCATCTCTGTCTTGTTCCCATTTTTAGAGATAATACTTTCAATTTTTCTCCATTTAGGATGATGGTTGTCTTTTGGTTTAGCATAGATAGCTTTTACAATGTTGAGGTATGTTCCTACTATCCCTAGTATTTCTAGTGTTTTGAACATAAAAGGATGCTGTATTTTGTCAAATGTTTTCTCTGCATCAATTGATAAAATCATATTATTCTTATCTTTAATTCTATTGTTGTGATGGATTACATTTATTGATTTCTGATTTCTTTTATACTCTAATTTTTAGAGTATACGTTTTCATAAAAGTGCCTTATGACCCTTTGTGTTTCTCATATCAACTGTAATGTCTCCTTTTTCATTTCTGATTTCATGTATCTTAGTCTTCTTTTATTCTTAGTTGGTCTAGCTAAAAATTACTTAATTTTGTTTATATTTTAAAAACACAACTCTTGGTTATGTTGATCTTTTCTATTGTTTTTTAAACCTCTATTTACGTCTCTTTGTTATCTCCTTCTTTCTACTAATTTTGGGTTGTGTTTGTCCTTGATTTCCTAGTTCCATGAGATGCAACATTAAGCTGTTTGATATTTTTCTTCTTTTTGATGTAGCATTTATTATTATAAATTTTCCTATTGTAACTGCTTTTGTTGTATTCCATAAGTTTTGGTATGCTCTGTTTCCATTTTCACTTGTCTCATGGAATATTTAATTTCCCTTTTAATTTATTCACTGATACATTGGTTGTTTAGGAGTGTGTTGCTTAATTTCCATGTATTTGTGAATTTTCCAAAGTTTACTTTTGTTATTGATTTCTAGCTTTATTGTCGTATGGCCACATAAGGTATTTGCTATGATTTTAATCTTAAATTTGTTAAGACTTTTGTGTCCTATCACATGACCTATCCTGGAAAGTGTTCCATGTATAATTGAGAATAATGTGTATTCCGCATTTGTATTCTGAATATGTCTATTAGGTCCTATTGGTCTAGATTAAATTTTAAATCTGATATCTCCTTATTGCTTTCCTGTCTGGATGATCTGTTTATTACTCAACACAGGGAAAGGAAGTCCTCTACTGTTATGCATAGCAGTCTATCTCATTTCTGTCTTCAGATCTATTAATATTTGCTTTGTATATTTAGGTGCTCCAATGTTGGCTACATATGTATTTTACAAATGTTATATCTTTTTACAGAACTGACTTGTTTCTCATTATATAATGACCTTCCTAAAATCTGTTCTATCCCATGGAAGTACAGGTACTTCCTTTTTGGTTTCCCTTTTGGTTTCCATTTACATGGAATATCATTTTCCATTTCTTCACTTTTAATATACATGTGTCCTTAAAACTAAAGTGAGTCTCTGTTAAGCAGCATGTAGTGAAGTCTTATTTTCTTAATCCATTCAGCTACTCTATCTCATTGATTGGAGAGTTTATTTATTATATTTATATTCAAAGTAATTATTGATAAATAAGGACTTCTGCCATTTTGTTAATTGTTTCTGTTGTAACAGATTCTTTGTTCTTTTCTCTTTGGATTCATACATTTAAAGAAAATTTTGGCTTTTTATACATTTTTGTGACCACTTTCTATATCTGAATCTTCAAATTTACGAAATCTACTTGATATCCTTACACAGGTCACTGAGGTTTGGTATATTTGTTTAGGCTTTTCTTGTTGGTTTTTTTTTTTTGGTACTGGAGATTGAACTCAGGGCACTTGGCCACTGAGCCACATCCCCAGCCCTATTCTGTGTTTTATGTAGAGACAGGGTCTCACTGAGTTGCTTAGTGCCTCACTGTTGCTGAGGCTGGCTTTGAACTTGCAATTCTCCTGCCTCAGCCTCCCTAAGTTCTAGGAGCCTTTTTTGCTTTCTATGAGTCAGTTTCTACACTATCTCCTTGATTTCATGTTCACTGTTCCTTCTGTAGTGGTTTTTGTGCTTGGTTTATTTCACTTACCATAATGATCTCCAGTTTTGTTCATGTTGTCACAAATGACGGAATCTCATTCTTTTATGGCTGAATAGGATTCTATTGTGTATATGTACCACATATTCTTTATCGACCCAAACTGAGGTTCTTTCTGTTTCTTTTCTATTGTGAAAAGTGCTGCAATGAACATTGGACTACAGATGTCTCTTTAACATCTTGATTTCACATCCTTAGACATATACCCAGTAAACAAATGACCAGATTTTAAAATAAGCAATAAACCTAAATAGACATTTCTCAGAAAAAAGTCATAGAAATGGCCAGTAGGTGTATGAAAAATGTTCAACACTATTAATCATTAGGGAACTGCAAATCAAAACCAAAATAAAATATTGCTTCATACCAGTAAGAATGGATATTTTCAAAAAGACAAATGATAACACATGCTAGCAAAGATATGGAGAAAGGGAACCCTTGTATATTTTTGGTGTGAGTGTAAATTTGTACAGCCAGTTATGAAAAACTCTATGGAGGTTCCTCAATACAAAGTTAAAAATATAGCTTCAAATATAATTATTTCTTACCATTCCATTTGAGATTTGTGAGCTTAGTGGAGAAAATAATAATTGCAGAAAGGACCAAATTATCCTTGTAATGACCTATATTAAAGAAAAATAGAAATCATGATATATGTTCCCCCTCTAAAAAAGAAAAGAAGATAGAAAATATATACATATATTGATACAAAAATAGTAAATATATAAGAGCAATATATATACATATACATATGCATATATGGAGATGTTAAAGAGAAATAATGAAAACATGCAGACACCATACTGACAACTAATGTAAGGTAAATCCTAAAGAAATACCTAGTTACTGAATCATATTACTAAGGATTTAGTAGTCATAATGTATTGTTGAAACAAAAGGTAAGAAAACATACATTTTGAGGATGTGAAAAATAACTCCAAAAACTGTTTATGCCTTAAATAAGTTGAGCCATATACACTGCATATACCTTTAATTGACCCAAATCAGAAAACAGTATATATTCAAAATTATGGTTTTTTTGCAATTTCTAAATACCCTACTATATTCAGTGCCATGGTTGCATAAGAAATTGTCATTCTCATTTTGATCTTGTATTATTTGTGATGTTAGACCTGGATGTGATCAAAGAGAGTCTGAAATAACTGAGTCAGTTGGAAATTATTTGACTTAGGAGTTTTCAATATTTAGGTTTTTCTAGACATTTGAAATTGGTTTTAGGAGGCACAGTTTTTAATGGTATAGTAAAGTCCTATTCTTTCCATTGTGTCATTCTTATTCCCTGTGACAAATGGATTCTAAGGCTCACTGAGAGAGGACTGCCATGTCATTATTGACAGAATCAGAGAAGTGGTAAAGATTTTTTCATGTTTGGACTATAATTACCTAGTGAAACTGTTTGAAGTTGAGTGTGATTAAGAAAGCATGAAGTGAGACAATATAGAAGTGTGGAAGATCCAAAGTTAAAAGCACATACTGGAGAGATAATTGAATACTAGGGACTGCTAATTATTATTACTAAGGCACTGTAAATTATCTTTCTATTTTACTTTTAAATTATTTTATGACATTCATAAAAGGAATGTTGACTTAAATTAGAATTTTAGTAAATACTTCCAATGAATATTTACCCTTAAATATTTTCAACATTCAACCCATTATGTACAAAATATTTAAATAGCCATTAGAATGCAAAACCTGAAGTATTTGAGCCTATTTATTTAATTTAGCTTGTTAGAAGCTTTGAGCACATTTATAATGTGACTGAGAATGCATAGAAACATATACATAATGGCAAACAAGGGTTGACACATTCCTTTGCTAAGCTCAGATACCAGTATGTACTATATTTTTCTGCAATTTCACCTTGTAACAATAAGCTGTAGGAACACACATATTTAAAAATAGAAAATGGGGCTGGGGTTGTGGCTCAGCGGTAGAGCACTTGCCTCACATGCATGAGACAAAGGGTTCGATCCTCAGCACTACATACAAAATACATAAATAAATAAAATAAAGGTTAAAAAATAAAAAAATAGAAATTATTGGAAATAAAATTTTAAAATATTTGAGAAAAATAAAAGTAAAAGATATGCTAACAGATTCAAGATCATGAAATAAATAATCAGGAAAAATGATCCTTGTGTAACATTCTATTTCTTGGTTAAATGGCTTTAGGTAAATTTCTTCACTTTATTTAAACCTAAATTTTCTTTTCTGCAAAATGAGTAAGTTAAAGTATATGAGCTTTAAATACAAGTTCTAAAACTCTGTGAGGATTTACAAATTTAAAAAATAGGAAAAGTAAGGGAACAAAAGGTTAGAAGTTGCCAAATACCAGCAATTTTTTTTCACATATAAATCCTCAGAATTTGGTCATGAAGCCCTAAAGGCTACTCTGTTTTCTTGAAAGAGTTATCTATATTTATTCTCTCTTCTTTTTATACCCCATTCATTCCTAAACTTTTTATCTGGTTTCTTTCCCCTTCTATTTTTTTTGGTGGGGGGAGGGTACCAGCGATTGAACTCAGGGGCACTTGACCACTGAGCCACATCCCCAGCCCTATTTTGTAATTTATTTAGAGACAGGGTCTCATTGAGTTGCCTAGTACCTCGTTTTTGCTGAGGCTGGTTTGAACTCACTATCCTCCTGCTTCAGCCTTCCAAGCCTCTGAGATTACAGGCATATGCCACCATGCCCTGCTCCCCTTCCATTTTTATAAATTAACCAAGAGGTATGGTTTGGATGTGTTTTGTCCCTATCAAAAAAACATGTTGAAATTTGGTTGCCAATGTAACAGTATTAGGAGGTGGGTCCTCTAAGAGGTGATCAGATCATTATGAGACTACTGTTTCTCAGGAAACTGAGTTAGTTCTCACAAGAATACAGTAGTTTCCACAAGAGCAGGTTGTTCTAAATAAAGTCAGCTGTTTTGTCCCCTCCCTCTCTTCTGCATGTGCCTACTTACCCTTCTGTTTTTCTACTAGGAGTTGAACCAGCCAACACATGATCCTTATAAAAGGAAACTGCCTCATCTTGGATATTCCAGCCTACAAAACTGTAAGCCAAGACAAATCTTTTTTTAAAAAATAAGTTATCATGTTTTATATTTCCTGTTATAGCAACAGAAAACGTACCCAAGACACCAAGCAAATAGCATTCTATCAGTTCTTCCTGATAAATTATTTTTCCTGCACTGTGTAACGGTTGACCCCATTGACATTCTTTTCCTCCTTGCCTTCTGAAACACTATTTTCTCCTTCTCAAACACTTCTGCCACTCTTCTTACGTTTCTTATATTTCTTCCCATGGTTCATTATTCTTTTAGACATTGGTTTTCCTGAGTTCTATTTGGCTATATTTTTTTCTCAATCTAGTAGACTCCCTGAGTTAGGATATTCACTTTCAAAGTTTCAGTCAGTACATATATAATAAAAAATGATTAAATGCATTTGTCTTCTGAAATTAAAATCTGAATATCCAGTTAATTACAGGAACTTTCTACCTAGACAAATGTTACAAATTTCATTTACTCACCAACTATTTATTTAATATATCTACTATGTTTTTAAATAATACACACAAGGTGCGAGGGACAAAACAGCTAATGAAATGAATGGAGTTTCTGACTTCATTGTACCTGCTGGATAGAAATGCTTAGACAATAGGACTCAAATTAAAAAAAGTGATTGTTAAGATGAATCCCAAATGATAAATAGGAATTACTCAGAAGTCAGGGAAGAATATTCCAGGAAGTGGGCATAATTTATACAAAGATTCAGTGAAGAGAGCACAGGATTTTATAGCTCCATAATTTAATTCTGGCTATAATGGAGAGTGGGAGTTGAGAAGTGACAAAATATGAAACTCAAAAAGTAGATCCAAATCAAGAGCCTTATCAGTCATTGTCAGTCATTACTTAATACTTAAATGAAGAATCACTGAAGGATTTTTAAGCAGGGAAGTAATATAGTCACTGTTAGCTGTACGAAAAACTGAATGGAGTAGGAACAAAACTTCAGACCCAACACGTATAAAACCAAGTTCATTATATCTCTCTGCTCATTTTCTCACCTCTCTGATCATGCCAGACTTCATATCTGTTTCTCATTTAACCATCTTTTAAAAATGTAAGGACATTATCTTCCCAATGGTATATGTAGCAATAAATCTCTTACTGAAGATAAGGGAAGAAAAATGGTCAGATGACCAAGTCCTTGCATTTTCCTCAAGCTTCTCCTGTACCTGATCTTTACTCTTCATAATTTCTGTCTCTGTCATATTCCAGGGTACTGTTCTCTCTCACCTGGATTGATGAAGCAGCATCTGAGTAGATTTGTCTGCCTCTAGCCTCAGTTTATCAAATGAATTCTTCAAATTGTAATTCAAATAATCTTTCTTTTATATTGTTTATATTTAGTTATACATGAGAGTAGAGTTCATTTTGATAAAATGCAGATCTGACAATTTTCACTTTTTAGATTAAAACATATGTTTTTCCTTTGCCAATAAAACTAAGTCCAGCATACTCCACAAAACTGCTTCGTTCATTCTTTCTAATGTTAACCATGTTCTTTCACATATGTATCTACTTTAGATTGCTTTTCATTCTTTTAAAATTAAAGGTTCATAAATGTTTATTGATTATTGATTATATATGTATTTTTAGTGTGGTTCCCTTCCCACTTTCTTCTTATTTGTCTGACAAATCATTACTGGTATCTCAACTTTCAATTCACATGTCATTTTTCTTAATCTATTCTCCCCAAATTCCAACTCAGTCAGATAAAATTATTTTCTTATTTGTGTTCTGATAGTATTTTGTGTCTATTGATATTGTAAGATTGGTCACAATACTCTATGTAGTTATTTATCTGCTTCTTTACTAGATTTGAGCTTCTAAAAAGTGAAGGTACTTTGTGTAAAACATAGAAAGCCCAATGAATGGTTTTGTTTAGTTAAGGAATTGAATATGAAGTATGCTTTTCCTAAGTAAAAATTAGAGCTAACAAGCATATATCAAAAGGTGAAGGAGTAAAACAAAACATATCATATTTGCTACCATTACCAAATATCTTACCTTACAGTATCACTCACTTGACAAACTGCAGATTCTTAGATTTAGGCCAGAAGTTAATTTTTACCTTTTTATGGTTACAAGCAAATCCATTAGGCCCTGTTTCTGCTGTCATCCTTGAAGCTCAATTAGAAAATGATAAGAACTCTAGAAATCTTCCCTCAAGCATGGTAAAAGTTAAAATCTTTTTTGTTAGCCCTAATTAGTCTCATTTGATGATATCATCAACCTCACATGTCTTCCTTCTACTGCTCTTTTCCTTAACTATTTTGTCTTTGTCTCCTTTTCAGATTTCTCTTAACCTGCCTGGGCAATAAACATTGGTATTGCCTAGGATTTTTGCCTTCTCTCACTATTTTTTCTCAATAAACACAATTCCCTGGCATTATCTTATCCATCTTTTCACTACCAGATATTGATGAAACCCAAAATCAATATGTGAGTAACGGACTTTGAGTCTTGCACTGCACATATGCATTTCAAACACGTTTTATTAAAAAGTGAATTCATGTCATCTCTCATTCCATATCTACTCAGAAAAGAAGTATGTCACTTCCAGTTTTTCCTAAGTTAATAGTTACTGTACTAATGATATTCACTCATCTATGTTCCCAAGCAAAAAACTGATGAGACGCCATCTTGACTTTTCTCTTTCCTCCTTCATAGTCACCTTCTACATTTAATTCATCAACAAAGATTTTTAATTCTACCTCCAAAATGAATTTCTACTTTTCTCCATTTTATTGCTATAACTATAGCTTAGGCTGCCATCATGTCTTACCTAAACTTTCATATTTTTTTTGCAAATGTTAATATGACATTTTATGAAGTTATTACAATTTTTTCATATTTTGAAAGACATAAATTCAGGTCTACAGGATTGTATGGGGACAAAGGAGTCACAAAGTCTAATATATTAATGTTTTATTGGTGTTTAAAACCCAAATTTCTCTGTATGGGCCTGAATATAACTAACTTTGAAACTTATTAAAATATAAAAATATTAAACAAAATATTAGCTACTTAAGTTTGACATTTGAGTAATGATTCAACTTCTGTAGCTTTTGTAATGGAGCATACAAAATGAGATTTGGATTATGGAAAGGAATTACCTTAAACATTGCTTGAAAGAAATATCATGGTTCAGTTTTACTGTAATGTTTTATACTGCTTTATTCTGGAAAACCTTCACCATTTTAAAAAATAGTTAAGATTTTATAGTTTATATTTTGTCAAAGAAGCCAGAATCTCTTATGTTGACAAATGTTCAGTGTGTATGAAGAAAAACCATTGTAGGAAAATGAAGTATTGATCAGAAAGGTGGAATAAAACTCAAGAGAAAAGCTACAGATATGTGACAGTATTTTTCAAAGATATGTGCAACTATATCCCTTTTGAAGGCTTTTTCTCTGTTTCTAAGAGTCTGTTTCAAAGGGCAAGTGCTACCTTAACTCTCTCTGAGATATTCATAAATGTTTTACAGTTAACACTTTTAGCTTGTCTTTACCAAGACATTGTCCTGATAGCACATTGTACTGATCTTCACTCTGAAGCCCTGTGATGATTATTTTTATGTATTAATTTGATCTATAGAGTGCCCAGATACTTGGTCAAACATTGTTCTGGATTCTTTTGTGAGGAGGTGTTTAAATGAGTTTAACATTTAAATAGATCGACTGAGTAAAATAGACTGCACTCCCTAATGTGGGTTGTTCTCAGACAATCAGTTGAAGTCCTGACCAAAAAAAAAATGGCTGGTCTTCACCCAAATAAGAGGAAACACCGCCTGGCTGTGTGCCTTAGAGTTGAAACACTGACCTATCCCTGTCTTTGGACTGTATCTAAACCATCAACTGTCTTGGTTTTCTAGCTTGCCAACTATAGCTCTTCAGGCTTGTCAGCTTCCATAATTGTGTAAGCTGGTTCTTTATAATGTATCACTTTCTCTGTCTTTCACTTTCCCTCTCTACTCCATCCATCTTCCCTTTTCCTCATACTCTTTATATCTCCCCCACTGCACAGGTAGAGATATATGAATGTATATGTATTCTATTGGTTCTATTTCTCTGGAGAACTCTAACAAATACAAGTCATTTCTTATTTTGTGGCATTCTGTTAGGAAAGCTAAGAGCAACAGTTTTATTTTCAAACAGCAAATTACTGATTATTAAAATTGTGCTTAGAAACTTAATAGTTTTTTCTTTAGACTGTTTTTTTCTAAATATACCTTATGATATTCAGCTAAAAGCAAATCTACAATTGGTACTTTTAATATCCCTCCTGGAAATATTCCACCAGAATCACCCATGAATAAGGTAAGGTATGTTTTCTATTTTTCATATAAATATGGTTATGACAGTTTTGATATCAAAGATCTACTGTAAAAGATTTACATTTTTGACATTAAAGGTCTTCTTTCCTCTAGTTTTAAATTATATTTTCCTCATTTTTCTTGAATCTCACACTGATAGCCTCTTTGAGGCCCATCAACTTTTCACCAATAGTCTATTCAAGACTATTACACTTTCGGTCAACCACATGGTCCCAAAGCCATTGCAACTTTTTGCTATGACACCATCTCATTTCCAGGTACCAAATTCTGTTTCTGTTCATGAATTTTGTGGATCCAAAATTTGGACAGGCAATGACAGGGATGTCTTGTCTCTGATTCAAAATCTGAGACTTTATTTGGGAAAACTGAAAGGTGGAGATAACTCAATAATAAGGGCAGAAAAGAATCATCTAGAAATGTCTTTACTTATATGTGCTGTGCCTAAACTGGGATGATTTGAAGACTAGAACTATTGACCATACAGGCAGATGCTTCATGGCCCTGTTTTACATGACCTGAGAAATCACATAGTGCACTTTTCCTTCATTTTCCTGCTAATGAGAATATTACTAAGGTTAGTCCATATTTTAAAAGGGACATAAACTTCCTCTCTTGATGGGAGAAGTGTAAAAAAATGCCAGCATATTTTTAAATCACTGCAAGGAACTAGAAGACAAGGAAACCCAAAAGTTGAAACTTATGATGAGAAATGTTTATGTATTGAACATCAGAGTTTAGGCCTTCAAGTCTTAAATATTTATAATGAAGAAAGAAAAATGCATGTAAATCAGAGGAAGTATTATATTATTAACACAAAAATGTTTCTCAACCTTGGCTGCTCATTAGAAATACTTGAGGAGCTTTGATACTCAAGCAGCATCCCAGACCCATAAGAATCTAAGGTGGAGATTGGGGTATGGAAGCATATAGATCTCAGTGTTTTTTAAAGTTCCCCAGGCAATTCTACCATATAGCTAATGTTGAAGACTACTTATATAACTGATGCTGAGGCCAGCAAGAAAATTGATGCCCTTCACTTTAATTAACTCCTAATAGCCTAGGTTACCTGCTCTCTAGGTTAACAGCTTCCTAAGAGACCCTTACTTGTGAATATGGAATACTAAAGCATGTAATGAAGAAAACCTGAGAAAAGCTAACTCCTAGGCAAGCTGTCATATAATGAGTCTAAAGTCCCAAATTTTGTACCATTCCCAAGAGAATCTGACCCAGAGAAGACATAAAGAAGTATACTAGAAAAAAGTGTTCATTGCACTAGAGTTATATTAAGATATAACTGATCTTAATCAAGACCAAAGTAAAGGATTGACATAAGCATATTTCTCAATTTTTTTTTTGTACCAGGGATTGAACTCAGGGGCACTCGACCACTGAGCCCCCGCCCCCAGTTCTATTTTGTATTTCATTTAGAGACAGCGTCTCACTGAATTGTGTAGCACTTCACCATTGCTGAGGCTGGCTTTGAACTCACAATTCTCCTGTCTCAGCCTTCCACAGTGCTGGGATTATAGGTGTACACAACCATGCCTGGCTCTCAATTTTTTATCTGTAAGTTTATGTTCTTATTTAATTTTTTTACTTGCAATGTGCTGGGACAGCAATGATGCCCAATATATGTTTGTGCTTTAGTTATGTGTCTACATGTTTGTTTAATCAATTAGATTTTGAGCTATTTAAGAATGGGAATCATGTCTTACTAACCATTATAGCCTACATGCTAGGAAAATAATAAGGCTCAATAATATATGTTAGACTGAGTAATTAAACTGAAAAACCAAGAAGTCTGTCAAGACCAAAAGAAAGGGAATGTTTCAGAGTAGGTAAAGAATTGAAATGGGAAAACATAAGTTTGATTTCTGAACATGTATATGAAGACAATAGAGTGATAAGAAATGGCATGTACTACCCTAGGTCATTTCCCAAAACCCCACTAATACAACATTTTAAGACTTCAACTGTTCTATCAAAATAAACAATGCTTATGATAATAAAATGATATGAAGCCATGAGCCTATAACAAATTAGATCATTTTACACATGCTAGTTAAGTGTTTAGCCTAAAATAGTAGTTGCATGCATCCAAGAAAATCATTCATCTATGTATGGTGAAAATGATTTATGCCACAGATAGAAATGGTATATGGTATTTTACCATCCTGAATGTTTGTCATACAGAAAAATTTTAAATGTGCAATAGTGAGAATAGTGAATGTGGCTTGTGAATGAGATTCTGGGCATGGAGGCATTCCTTAAAAAATTGATTGGAGCACATGATAACAAGATTTTTGTTGTCGGGTAGAAAAGAAATCTAGGAAATGTCTAATCTGTGATTTATTTTTTGAACCTAAGAGCATTGGTCCATAGAAACTTGATTTCTCTGTATTGACCTTAAGCATTTAGATTGAGCTCTCTGACTTTAGTCACAGAAAATCCTCCTTTACCCATGCACTTATGAATGAATATAAATTGCTATGAGTTGACTATGCCTTGAATCTAGCAGTTCCAATTGTTGAAAAACACAATCTAATTCACTATTCTTAGGAAAATAATGTATTTTTGTAGATGATATTTATAAAGAGTCTCATATTAAAAAGATAATGTTAATTCTGTGTTTAAAATTGGATATAACCTTAGACCAAGACACTTAAGAGGAAAGGAGAGGCAGCATCCATTTCTTTCTGTTTTTTTAACTGCCTCTCTCTGACCCTGTATATAAAGAATGTGCAACTGGAATCCAAATATAGCTCCACTATTTTTTAGGG
Organism: Xerus rutilus; assembly: GCA_028644305.1. Taxonomy (NCBI): domain Eukaryota; kingdom Metazoa; phylum Chordata; class Mammalia; order Rodentia; family Sciuridae; genus Xerus; species Xerus rutilus. Next base: position 31,468,235 of record CM053417.1, read on the forward strand.
GTCCAATGTGTGCAAATACTGCTGAAGCACACCAGAGATTAGAACCAAAAATTCTGTCTTTCCCTTACCTTTGCCACTTTTCAAGACCAAAAGGGCACAGAGAGGTTTTATCCCACTCTGGAATTCTGATGCTTATTTATTGTACAGATACAATTCTGTGTAAATTTGCAGACCCTGGATTTTAACAAGCCAGAGAACTGCTCTTAAAATCTTTCCATGTAAGCACACTATTTTCTTAGCTTCTTTTTCCTTGAATTTTCTTTTTGTGCATGCAAAATTTCATTATTCAAATTCAGACAGATGCATAGAGCTGAATCGTTCTTTGGAGATTTGAAAGTCTAGCCTTTTGCTTATTCTGGGATGCTCATTATAAACCAGACATAACAGCTTAAGAAAATATCATAAATGCTCTGTCTCCATGCAATACCATCATGAATATTAATGTTCAGTTTCTATCAATCCTATAGCTCTTTCAGCCCTACTATGATATAAACAGAATAAGACTGATAGTTTGTGTAAAATATTTTTTTAGGCTTTAGCTTGTTCCAATATGTAAACACCAGGTAATATTTTCCTTATTCTTATAGTAACTATTCCCATTTTTAAGAAGAGAAAACTGAGTCTGACAGTTGTTTACCTAAGAGTTTACTAGTTATTAAGTAGTAAAGACAGTATTTGAATCCAGATCTTCTTATATGAAAATAAAATGATCCTTGTCTAATACTATGTTAGTGTTGTCTCAATAAATAGCATATGGATAAATAATTAAATGAAGGAATAATTGATCCCCATGTGTTTGGGTCACAAATAAATTAGAAAAGCACTTTTCAAATACTAGAGGATCCTTGGCTGCTAGACACCTATTTCACATAGCAGGACGGTACAGTCAGCTTTATCAGCAAGCAATGCTGCACTTTCTCTTTAAAATGTTTATCAGCCCTATCAAAAATAGAATTTCTATGGTGAGAGTATAGCTCAGTGGTAAAATAGGCACTCAGCATGCATAAGGCCTTGGATTCAATACACAGTACCTCAAAAAATGATAGAATTTCTGTGAGTTGGGATCAGCAAAGTCATAGAGCACAAGACCATAGGATTGGCTACCACTTATTTTGAAAACAGTATAATAAATCATACATTAAATTTAAAAGTATAGCTTTTATTAGTGAATGAAATCAGTCAACTCGGTAGAAATCTATTACTTCCAAAGTAAGAACAAATGTGAATCAATATTTGTTTTACAAAGTATTATTTTATTGACCAAATCCTGTTATGTATATTTATGAATATGTCACAATGAACCCCACTATTATGCATAATTATAATGTACCAATTTAAAATTTAAATTTTTAAAATTTGAAACATATTTTAAAACCTCAAACGTTGAATTCAAACTACTCAAGTGAAAATATTTTTTCATGTCCAAAGTTGTATGGCAGCAAAAATGAACGTGTGCATCTTTTGGGTACCAACTGACCAAATGCTGTATTTCACTGCATAAATTGTCACCATCAAGTTAATATATATTCATAAGTATTCTGTGCATCCTAATCTTGCACCAAAGGCAGTTTAGAAAAAATGACTTCTAAATAATACTGGCACTTAAAAAAAAAGGCTTCACATAATGATTGCACCTCACTTTTTTGAAAAAAAAAAGGCATAAAATCTGCAAAAATTATGCTGTGAAATACAGTGTTACCTTTTTACAAACCAAAGAAACTGGTAAGCGCAGGCTGTCAGGGCTGTATATTTAATAATTGAATCTCCTCCTAACCACTATAATTAGTATATAAGAACATCACTTTTATCTCCAAGTGCAAACACTTTTAGGGGAAAATTCAATCACAGGATGACAAGCTCCAAGGTGACCTTTGCTGGCCTAGCTCTCGCCCTCCTGCTTTGTAGTGCTCAGAAAAACAGTAGAAAGTGCTGAAAATGCAATAACCTGAAATAAGGAGGAATGTTCTAGAACAGCCCAGTTCTTTGTCCTCATTCCTTGTACAGTGAGTTGTCTAGCAATACTTGCTCTCAGTGTGCCAATGATTCCCAGGATATAAAACCCAGAGTGGAGAAATTTCGTTGTCCATTTGCAGTGGTGCAAAAATGCCCCTGATCTGTGTGCAGATGGGACTTTATGTACCCTATACAGCATTCCTGGGCCTTTGGGGCCAGTTTTTCATGGATTCTAGGTTTTTGTTGACTCCTGCTGGCCTACTGTGAGTAATAAAGTTGCTTTGCCTGACGTGTGAAATTTCTATATCCCCAGACTAGACCTAAGAAAGGCAGGTGGTAGAGATACGACTGCTATGGCAGCCATGTTTGCTTTGAGACTCTTTCAGTACCAAGAACCCTTAAAATTATCTCTACTAAGCATCAACTGGCATGAAAAACCAACCTTAGTATTAATATCTGTTTATTTACAAATGTGAAATCTGTTTTAGGTAAGATTTACCATGCAAGATCAAAAAGATTACTGGAGATTAACACTGTAGACAGTTCAAGAGGATCAGAGATTGTCTCTGGAAGCTTCTTGGTGCATATAATCTTTATATAGTTAAGCAGGCATATACAGTATAACCCTAAATAACTAGAAGCTATATGTAATGAAAGCAGGTTTCCCCCAAAGAATTCAAAAGCCTAAGAGTTAGTGAAGCCAGGCGTGGTGGCTTACGCTTGTAATCCCAGCACTTAGGGAGGCTGAGACAGGAGAAACAAGAGTTCAAAGCCAGCCTCAGCAACGGCGAGGTGCTAAGCAACTCAGTGAGACCCTGTCTCTACATAAAACACAAAATAGGGCTGGGGATGTGGCTCAGTGGTCGAGTGCCTCTGAATTCAATCCCTGGTACAACAACAAAAAAAAGTTAGTGAATAACGTGAAGTTCAGAACAATTGGAACTTAAATGTTAGACTCATTAAAAATTACTATTTTATTCTGTTCCCAACTGTCATTTAAAAAATTATTTACTCACATCTGTCTTATAACATGAGTTGAACTAAATGTTTTCAAAGTCTCTTCAGCCTAATATTATATGATTCTAAGTCTTTAGACTTAAGGATCCCTTCATAATTTAAGTTGGGTTTGATGAGTTTAACATTACCAAAGCAGATTAAATGCATTTTACCTACACATATACCTTTTTAGGAGTTCTTTACTCATTCCTGCTGTTCTGTCCATCTATCTGGGTTAATTTTCCTCCATCTAAAGAATTAATTTATAATTTCTTAAAAGACAGGTGTATTGTCAGTTAATTCCTTCATCTTTTCTTTATGTGATAATGCCATTCTTTTCCTTTATTTTTGAAAGATGTTTTCTCAGGGTTTAGAAACCTATGTCAGAAGTGTTTCTCTTTGCATTTTAAAGATATCATGAATTAACTTTTGGCTTTTATGATTTCTATTGAAATACCAACTCTCCATGTTTTTGTTCTTCCTTTGAAAGTAATGTGTCTTTTTCCATGGATACTTTGAAGATTTTTACCTTCATTACTGGTTTTCAGCTATTTTATTATGATAAACCTGTGTGTGGTTTTATTTGAATTTATTCTGTTCAGAATTTGCTGAGTGGTGTCAATCTATAAGATAAGGATTTTCATATTTGGAAAACTCTTGCCCATTTTCTTTTTAGATATTTTTTCTTCCCCATTCCATATCTTATCTATTTTTAGGGACAAGAATAGCATATATTTCAACCAGATAATTGTGTACTACCTGTCTTATGTGCCCCTTTCCCCCATTCTTTGTTTCTTTTCATAATTATGTTTTCCATTATCTTGTTTGTGTGTGTATACCTACAGATATATGTATAAGCACATGTGTATGTATGTATGTATATTTTGAAGTGATGAAGATTGAATTCGGGAACTCATACATACTAGGCAAGTGCTCTAGCACTAAGACTAAGATATACTGCCACACTTTGTTCCATGATATTTTCTACTGACTCGTCTTCAGGTTTATATTAGTAAACCTTGTGCTTACATTAGTAAACCTTGTATTTCTTGTGTATTCTAAGATGTTAAAATAAGCTAATCCTTAATTTTGGATATTTGATTTTTTTATATATTTTTTAAGTTGTTGATGGACCTTTATTTTTTCTATTTATTTATATGTGGTGCTGAGAATCGAACCCAGTACCTAACACATGCTAGGCAAGTGCTCTACCACTGAGCCACAACCCCAGCCCCTGGGTATTTGATTTTTAAAACATTCCAGTTCTTTCTGGAATCATCTATCTTTTATTTTTCCAGATGTTTCTCCATGTGTTTTAATATTTTAATCATAGTTATTTTAGGTATTTATCTACTAACACCAACATCTGAATCATATGTAGGTCATAGGCAATTGCATTATTTTATCTGTTTGCAGAAGTAATTAAAGCATTTCTAAAGGTCATGAAAGAAAACCTAAAATATGGACAGCTGTATCATATTAATGGTTATATTGAGTATAACAAAATTTTCAATTCTCCTAGAATTTATCTATAGATTCAATCTAATTGCATTTGTAATTCCATTAATAATTTTATTGTACTTGATAAAGTAATTCTAACATGCGCCTTGATGCATGAACATGTTTACCAACAAAAGATTAACATATTTGTAAAGAAAGAATAAGATGGAGTATATCCCCTGCCATATGCCAATATTTATTAAAAATAGATGAAGTAGAACTGTACAAAGAAATAAAACATGAATAGATTAGAAAACAGAGACAAAAATGTATATATTCTTATTTTATGATAGAGATATTGGTATTGCACAAAAGACTAACTACTGAATAAATGATACTATATAACTGCCTTTTATATGCAGACAAGAAACTGGCTCCTTACACTAATCACAAAAATCAGTACAGATTGATTAAAACTCAAATGTGAATGCTAACATTTACAATATTTAGAAGAAAAATTTAGGAGAATAAGTGTTTTAACTAACAGTAGGGAAGGGTTTTTAAACAAGGCACAACCAACTGATCATACAATAAAATATTGATAAATTTGATCACATTAAATGTAAAAAGTTTGGTATGCTTTACTGTATTAAAATTGATAATGTTATGTCAAATGACACCACAAGAAGAGTTAAAAGACAAGCCACTGACAGAATATTTATGCAACAGGTGAGTAAAAATACTTATGGTTCTGAGTATACTATGACTAAAAATCAATATAAACAACACAGAGAGGAAAAATTTATCATGTGCTTTCATGGATGAGAAAGAATGATAGATAAACACATGAAAATATACTTAAATTCATTATGAAACTATGAAATACATGTTATAACCATAGTGAGATAGCATTCATGTGTTCTAGATTGGCAAAAATCAAAGAAAATATGACCTTACATGCTTCAGGTGGTATTTTCAACAATTTAGTACTATTTTAAAAGGTAAATGTACCTATATTATAGAGTCCAGCCATCCACTTTCATATGTATTCTTTAGAAAAACTCTAGCATGTATGTACCAAGAGACATATCCAATAATGCTCCCAGCTCCCCTGTTCATACAAGTAACAAACAAAATTTAGACTAAGCAGGATGTCTATTGACAATAGATTGGATGAATAAATAGTGGCACCAGAGAAACAAAGATTGACTTCAGTGAATTATGAAAGCTATAATCTTCTAATAGTGTGTATATGTAAATGAATTATTTTATAACAAAAGCAAAAACAAAAATTAACCACTGCTAGGTTTTAATTTATGGCTTTAAATATTGTGTCATTTCCCTTTTTAAAAAAATCATATTGTTTTTACTTAGAAAAAATAGTGACATATTCATAATTGAATGCTGTAAAGCAGAAAAATGTATGAAGTGCTACTATAAACGAAAATATAGGTAGATCTTATAAATATAATATATAATATTTTTTAAAAAAAGGCATAAGCCAGGCACAGTGGTGCATGCCTGTAATTCCAGCAGCTCAGGAGGCTGAGGCAGGAGTATCACAAGTTCAAAGCCAGTCTCAGCAATTTAGTGAGGCCCTGAATAACTCAGTGAGACCCTGTCTCTAAATAAAATACAAAAAGGGCTGGAGATGTGGCTCAGTGGTTAAGTGCCCCTGGGTTCAATTCCTGGTCCCAAAAAACAACAACAACAACAACAACAAAAAGGCATAATTCTGAGCAATAACAGCAATGTTAGAGGCATCACAATACCAGACCTTAAATTATACTACAGAGCTATAGTAACAAAAACAGATATTACTGGTACCAAAATAGACATGTAGACCAGCAGAATGGAATAGAAGACACAAGCACAAACCCACACAAATCTAGTCATGTGATCCTTAAAAAAGACCCCCAAAACCTGCATTGGAGAAAAGACAATCTTGGGGCTGGGATTGTAGCTCAGTGGTAGAGCGCTTGCCTCGCATGCGTGAGGCCCTGGGTTCGATCCTCAGCACCACGTACAAAGCAATAAAATAAAGACATTGTGTCCATCTACAACTAAAAAATAAATAAATAAATAAATAAATAAATAAATAAAAGAAAAGACCATCTTTTTAACAAATGGTTCTGGAAAGTCTATACATACACATGTAGAATGAAACTGAATCCCTATTTCTCACCCTGCACAAAAATCAACTTGACGTGGATCCAAGATCTAGGAAGTAAACTACAAACTGCAACTGCTAGAAGAAAATGTGAAGTGAACACTGCAACATATAGTCACAGTCAGAGACTTACTCAATAAGATTACTAAAGTTCAGGAAATAAAACCAAGAATTAATAAATAGGATGGCATCAAATTTTAAAAGTTTCTTCTTAGCAAAGAATACAATTGAGAGCATAAAGTGACCCTATGGAATGGAAGAAAATCTTTGCCAACTACTGTTCTGGCAGAGAATTAACATCCAGAATATGCAAAGAACTCAAAAAAATGTAACACCAAAAACAAAAACAAAAAACAAAAAACCAAGGCAACCAACGGGCAAATGAACATTTTTCAAAAGCCAAAATACAAATGGCCAACAAATATATGAAAAAATGTTTAGCATCTTCATCCATTAGGGGAATGCAAATCAAAACTACACTGAGATTTTCTTTCACTCCAATTAAAAACAAAACTCCACTCAAAACTTTTTAAAAATTTAATAAATGCTGAGGAGGGTGAAGGGAAAAAAGAACACATTTATACACTGTTGGTAAATTAGTACAATCCCTATGAAAATCAGTATGGAAGTTTTTGCAAAAACTATGAATGGAGGGGCTGGGGTCTTAGATCAGTGGTAGAGCACGTGCATAGCATGCATGAGGCACTGGGTTCAATCCTTAATATCAATAAAATAAATAAAATAAAAGTATTGTGTCTATCTACAACTTAAAATTTAAAAAAAACTAGGAATGGAATCACCATATGACACAGCAGTACCACTCCTTGGTACTTATCCAAAATAATTAAAATCAACATATTATATTGATACCTGCATACCCATGTTTATAGCAGCACAGTTAACAATAGTCAAGTTACAGAACCAGTCTGGATGTCCTTCAACTGTTAAATAAATTTTTAAAATATTGTACATATGTACAATGGAGTTTCATCCACTGTCAAGCACTCAGTAATGTCGTTGGCAGAAAAATGGATGGAACTGGAGAGAACATCATGCTAAGTGAAATAATTCAGACTTGGAAAGTCAAGGGTCATGTGTTTTCTCTCATATGTAGAAGATAGAAATTTTTTTAAAAGTATAAAAATGAGATCTCATGAAAATAGAAACCAGTAAAGGATAGGGATTAAGTGAGTGATGAGAAAAGAAAAAAAGGAGGTAGGGGGAGTAAAATAGACCAAATGAGGCTATGCACAGGTATGAATATATCTCAATGATTCCCACTATTATTATGTATAATTATAACGGATCAATAAAAATGTTTTGAAAAGCAAGGCATAGCATAGTAATATCTGTAATCCTCAAAAGTATACAAAAGTAAATATTTTGTGTGGTAAATAAAAATAAGCAAGGGAGTATTAAATACAAATTCAAGATGGTAGTTACCTCTTAAGTAAGAAGCAGAGAATAAAGACATAGGAGGAATTTTGACCCTTTGTTTTCTTCTACCAGTTGCAAATTTTTGGTCAGATTCCTAGGAGTTTTTTTTGTTTTGTTTTGTTTTTTTGTTACTGTAGATTGAACTCGGGTATTTGACCACTGAGCCACATCCCCAGCCCTATTTTTGTGTTTTTGATTTAGACAAAGAGTCTCACTGAGTTGCTTAGCACCTCGCCATTGCTGAGGCTAGCTTTGAACTCATGATTCTCCTGTCTCAGTCTCCCAAAGTGCTGGGATTACAGGTGTGTGTTACTGTGCCTGGCAAATTGCTAGGTTTTTGATCCACTTTGAGTTGACTTTTGTGCAGGGTGAAAGATAGACATCTAGTTTGATTCTTGTACATATGGATATCCAGTTTCACAGCACTGATTATTAAAAAGATTGTATTTTCTCCAAGATATGTTTGTTGGCACCTTTGTCAGGGATCAGGTGACTGTAACTATGTGGGTTAGTCTCTGTGTTTTCTATTCTATTCCATTGGCTCATATATTTTTTTTGACAATACTATGCTGATTTTATGAGGATAGTTCTGTAGTATAATTTGAGATCAAGTATTGTGATGCCTTCAGCGTTGCTCTTCTTACTCTGTATTGCTTTGGCTATTCTGGGTTTTTTATTCTTCCAAATGAATTTTAGGACTGTTTTTTTTTCTAGTTTTGTGGAGAATGTCATTGGTATTTTGATGGGGATTGCATTTAATCTATATATTGCTTTTGACACTATGGCCACATTGACAATATTAATTCTGCCTATCCAAGAACGTGCGAGGTCTTTCCATCTTCTAGGGTCTTCTGTAACTTAATCCTTCAGTGTTCTATAATTGTCATTGTAGAGGTCTTATGGTTCCTTGGTAAGATTTATTCCCAAGTACTTTTTAGGTTATTGTGAATGGGATAGTTTTCCTAATTTCTTTCTCAGTAGACTGTTGTATAGAAAAGCCATAGAATTTTTTATGTTGATCTTGTACCCTGTTACTTTGTCAAACTTATTTTTCAGCTCTAGAATTCTTCTGCTATAATTTTTTGGGTCTTCTAGATACAAGATCATGTCATCAGTAAACAGAGATAATTTGAGTTTTTCTTTTTTTATGTGCATTCCTTTAATTATCTTCTTTTACCCAGTTGTTCTGACTAGAATTTCAAGGACTATATTGAATAGGAGTGGTGAAAGAGGGGGAAGGAGGATGGTTGGGTAAAAGCAGGAACTGTGAAATGAAATTGACCAAATTATGTTATATACATATATGAATATACCACAGTGAATTCCACCTAGGTGTATTTTCATTAAGCACCAATTAAAATTACAATACATAAATAGAAGGATGACCAGTAGACTAGAGAAGTGAAGAAGGAGGAAAGAGGAGAAGAGGGAATGAGAAAGTATAGGGGACAGAAATGGAGCAAACTATATTCCATGAATTTATGATTATGTTAAAATTATTATGTATACCTATAATGCACTCGAAACATTTTTTAAAAGATAGAGGAGGAATCATAGGAAGATACACAATGTTGATAATATTCCAGTTCTTGAATTGAGAGCACATAGGTTTTCATTTTATTGAGCTTCATAACTTACATATGTCATATATGCATATATTTATATATTTTTGTATGATGTATTATACAAAACTAACAATTATAAAAAGGAAAAATGTGAAATCCTTAAAAATGGCCTGCAGATTCTCATACATTAGAGTGTGGTGTGGGCTTATTTAATAGCCAGCTGAGAATAAGGTTTTCCTAGAATGCAGCACAGGATACAGATAAATGATGGATGGATAGGTAGGTAGATAGGTGCATATATACCTATTTACATACATATAGTAGATGCATAACAGATACATAGACATATACATAGATAGGAATGAGGAAGGGATGTAATCAAGAAGAGGATACTAGTAGATAAATAAATGGCATCAAATAACAAATTTTGAAAACCACCAAAGTCAATTTGCCTCCCATTTCTAAGCCCAAAGCAGTAGATATATTCCACAATTATTAATGACAAATATGAATCCGTGAGGTGCAATTGAATTGGATACATTGTTTAAGAATAAAATTGCAAAGAGCTAAATTTAAGGAGATAAGATGAAAACAGTAATGTTTAAATGTCTTGAATTTTCAATGTTGAAATTTCTAAAAATGTGCTTCAACTCCAAATCACTTTAATTAGTGAAAATGTGAAACTCGATTAGCCTGAAATGAGTAGAGTTAAACAGTAAAATATCTTCTAAGCTAGACAGAAATCTGTTTTACAGAACTAATCTCTTAATCAGAAGTTCTTAAAATCAAGCCTGTTTCATTTCCAGAGCTTCTCAACTTTGAAATATTATGGCTTCAAATGTATTTGAGCTTATTTTGGGGGCAGGAATAATAGCAGTACACCCACATACACATTGTTTTGCATTGTCACAGAGTTCTGCTCTAAGTGAGAGAACAAGAATGTTCACCATTTAAACTGATCTCCATTGACAAGCAAAATCTGTCCCTCTCCTTCCCTTCTCATTTCTGTATTCTGTCTCTATTTTCTGTGTGTCTCACACGGTTTCTGTGTCTCTATCTCTCCCTCTTAGTCTTTCTAACTTCCTGTCTCTGTCTCTCCTGGTGTGACAGAGATTTTAAAAATAGACTATAATTGTCATGGGGAGGGGAAATCAAATCTGTATACACAGTCTATTTTAGCCTCTTACTGTTGGAATTGCCCTGTTGATTCTATCACGTATTAATCCAAGGCGAAACAGTGAATATTTATATTTTTACATTACTTGAAGCCTTAAACAAGAGTGAAGGGAGAGCTGCTTAGCTAAATATTAAACATATGATAAACATCTGTGTGGTTAACTTCTGTCCTTTGAACAATCCACAATCTGTTACTCTTTTAACAGTACTCATCATAATCAGGTCTCATTCAACACAGGCAGATTTCTTGGATCTGGTTCTTGTCAAGTCACTAGTGTGAAAAGGCAGCATTGATATTGTACAGAAAAAAACACAGAGTGCATCATTCTGACTACACCTGTGCTCTCCGCTATCATCCTGCAAGGTCTTTTTCCAGCTCTAGACTTTTGTAGAGGGCGTGAGTCTTTTGTAGAGGATCTCATCTCACCCCTGTAAAGTTTTAAGGCAAATCAATAAAATGCCATATTCCCAGGGATCAAAGCTTTACAATGCAAACAGAGTATAAATCATTTATACTTTAAGGAAAAGTGGCAAGAAAAAAATTGCTATTCTGAAAACATAAAAATATGTTACCTTTATCATATGCAGCATCAACATGCAATATTTACAAGGACTTTTTCCTTCCTTTTTAACACTGGAAATTAATAAACCCAGTTCAACTCATTCTTCTCATATTCATTTATTTAGACACAATCAATACTATATCTATTACAAAGTAATGACCATTAAATCTGTGTGAATTTTCTATGAAGAACCTAAATCATGGATATGCATCATAAATATTACACAGAGAAAGATTAATTGGATTGTATGGCTTTTCTCTCTGTTTAGGCTCAGAAGCTACTCATGATATATAGAAAGAAAGCCAACTGCACTGACATGTCCCTAGTATTCTCTTTTGTAGTTAGAGATACACAATTAGACATGTGCTCTGTCTCTATCCAATTTTTTAAAATGTTTCTTCCATTTCCTTATACCCTCAAACATGTGTAAGATTCCTCATTTTGAATTTGTTTAGTTGACCATAATCTCCTATCTAGGAATTATGTTAGTTCTCTATGAAGTCAGTCTCAGAATAATCAAACTTGAGTACATGTGCACTTCTCCATTTTCTCACAATCCTTTCCTTTTAAAGATTGAAATGTGGGGCTGGGGCTGTGGCTCAGTGGTAGAGCGCTTGCCTCACATGCGTGAGTCACTGGGTTCGATCCTCAGCACCACAGAAAAAAATAAATAATATAAAGGTATTGTGTCCATCCACAGCTAAAAAGATACTTTAAAAAATTGAAATGTAATTTACATATTATAAAGTTCACTGTTCTAAGTGTAAAATTTAGTGTTTTTTAGTATATTCACGATGATGGCCACTATTTAATCCTAGAATATTTTTATCATGCCATAATGAAACCAGATACCTACATTAACAATCAGTACCTAATCTTCTTTCTCTCTCTCTCTGTCCCTCTCTCTCTCTCACACACACATACACCCCACTAGCCTTGGCAAACCTTAATTGATATTCTATCTGCATGAATTTGCCTATTCTGAGCATTTCATATAAATGTAATCATATAATGTGTGACCTTTTCTGTTTGGCTTCTTTCATTGAGCATAACATTTTTTAGATTCTTTCACATAGTATGGATCAGTATATCATTCCTATTTATATACAAATAATATTATATTGTATAGATAAAACACATTTTGTTTTTCCATTTAACGATTGACCAACACTGGAGTTGGGATTGTTTCCACCTTTTGGCTATTGTGAATAAAAATGCTAAGAACAAGGCCAGAATTGTGGTTAAGTGGTACAGCACTTGCCTAGCATGTGTAAGGCACTGAGTTTGATCCTCAGCAGCACATGAAGATAAATAAATAAAATAAAGGTATTTTGTCCATCTATAACTCAAAAAAAATTTTAAAAAGATGCTAAGAACATTCTTGCACAATTTTTTGGATAAATGTATATTTTCAATTCTTTAGGGTATATTATACCTAGCAGGGAAATAATCATATAGCAACTGTTTAAAATTTAAGGAATTGCAAAATCATTTTCCAAAATGTCTGTACCTTTTGCATCCCCAAAAGCAAAGTATAAGAGTTCCAATTTCTCCACATCCTTGCCAACATTTTTTATTGCCTGTCTTTTTGACAGACATATCTAGTGTGTGTGAAATAGTATCCCACTGTGGTTTTGAATTGTATCTCACTGATGACTAATAATGTTAAGCATCTTTCCATTCACATATTAGTAGTTTTTACATGTTTTGGAGAAAGGTGTAAGTCCTGTGACCATTTGTAAATTGAGTTGTCTTTTTATTATTGAGTTGTAACATTCTTTATATATTCTAGATAATAGACTCTTATCACAGACATGATTTGCAAATATCTTTTCCCCATTCTCTATCTTTTTAGTCTTGATGGTGCCCATTCAAACACATTTTTAATTTTGATGAATTCCAATTTATCTATTTTTGATTGCTTGTGGTGTCATATCTTAAAAAGACAAACCTTCATGACCAGATTACAGGACATGAAGATTTGCACTTGCTTTCTTTTATGAGTTTTATATTTTAGCTCTTACAGTTAGATCTTTAATCCAACTTGAGTTAAATTTGTATATCATGTGGTAGGTTTTCTTTTCTTTTTTGGGGGGGGAGGGGGTACCAGGGATTGAACTCAGGGGCACTCGACCACTGAGCCACATCCCCAGCCCTATTTTGTGTTTTATGTAGAGACAGGGTCTCACTGAGTTGCTTAGCACCTCGCCATTGCTGAGGCTGGCTTTGAACTAGCGATTCTCCTGTCTCAGCCTCCCTAAGTGCTGGGATTACAAGCATGAGCCACCGCGCCCGGCTCATGTGGTAGGTTTTCAAATTCATCCTTTTGCATGTGGATATCCATTTCTGATACCATTTGTTGAAAAGATTATTTTTTCATTAAATTGACTTATCAACTTATTGATAAGCAAATGATCATAAATGTGATCAATATAAATGTGATCTATTCTATTTTCAATTTTATTCCTTTTATATATGTAAGTATCCTCATGCTAGTACCACAGTACCACATCTTAATTACAAGAGGTTAAGGTTTGACTTGGGATGTGTGAGTTCCACAACTTGGTCCTTTATCAAAATTGTTTTAGGCATTCTCAGGCTCATATTTCCATATGATCATTAGAATCAGCTTGCCTATATGTACAAAAAGAAAAGAATAACTGAGATTTTGACAAGATTTTCTAAGAACTGTAGATCGCTTTGGGGAGTATTGTCATTTAACAGTATTAGTCTTCCAGTTCATGAATATGGGTAGTTTTCATATTTATTTTAATAATGTTTTTATAGTTTTCAGTGTGTTGTCTTTTATTTCCTTAGTTTATACTTATTTTATTATTTTTGATATTTATGATTTTGATATGCAAGTGCAAATCTTCATGTCCTTTAATCTGGTCAATTTGATTTTCAGATTGTTCATTGCTAGTGTATAGAAATATTTATTTTCATATATTATTGTTATATACTGAAATCTTTTTTTAAATATTTTTTATTTATAGATGGACACAATATCTTTATTTTATTTATTTTTATGTGGTGCTGAGGATCAAACCCAGTGCTTCATGCATGCAAGGCAAGTGCTCTGCCACTGAGCCACAATCCCAGCCTTGTATCCTGAAATCTTGATGAACTTGCTTATTATATTAATAGGATTTTTGTGAGTTCCTTATAGGTTTCCATTTACTAAGTTCATGTCATCTGTGAATAAAGATGGTTTTACTTCTGTTTTTCAATTTGGATAATTTTTGTTATTATTTCTTCTCCTTATTTTGTCTTATTTCTTCTTTCTTATTCTTAAATGCTCTGGCTAGAAACCCCAGTGCAATGGTTGAATATAACCGGAGAGAATGGACATCCTGTTCTTCGTGTTCCTGATCTTAGGTGGAAAGCTTTCAGTTTTCACCATTAAGTGTACTATTAGCTCTGAAATTTTTATAGATGCTCTTTATCAGGTTGAAGACATTCTCTCTTATTCCTAACTGTTTGAATGATTTTGTGATGATAAGTGTTAGATTTTGTCAGAGGTTTGTTTTCTACATCTATTTTTTTTTTAGTTTGCCAAATTTTCTTTCTTTTTTTAAAAATTTTATTTATTTATTTATTCTACTTAGGTATACATGATAGCAGCGTGCATTTTGGTTCATTGTACACAGATGGAACACAACTTTTCATTTCTCTGGTTGTATGTGATGTAGAATCACAACATACATGCAGTCATACATAAAGCTAGGGCAATGATGTCCATCTCATTCCACCATCTTTACTGTCTCCCTGCCCCCCCGCCACGCCTGTGACCAAAGTTCCTCCATTCTTTCCCTGTCCTCCCCCACATTATGGATCAGCATCCACTTATCAGAGAGAACATTTGGCATTTGGTTTTTTGAGATTGGCTTACTTCACGTAGCATGATATTCTCCAACTCCATCCATTTACCTGCAAATGACATAATTTTATTCTATTTTACTGCTGAGTAATATTCCATTGTGTATATATACCACAGTTTCTTTATCAATTCATCTATCAAAGGGCATCTAGGTTGGTTCCACAGTTTAGCTACTGTGAATCGAGCTGCTATATCTACATCTATTGAGGTCATGTTTGCTTTATTCTTAATGCTATTAATATAGCATATCACATGAATTTATGTATGTATGTTGAGTCCACCTTAATTAATTAGATAAAACCCACGTGGTTATGTTGTATATTCTCTTTTTTGCATGCTGCTGAACTTATTTTTCTAGCATTTGTTTCAGACTTCTCTAAGTTCCTAAGGCATATTGGTCTATAGTTATATTTTTCTTCTGATTTTTTTTGTTATTGGGGGTTGAACTTAAGAGTACTTGACCACTGAGCCACATCCCCAGCCCTATTTTGTGTTTTATGTAGAGACAGGGTCTCACTGAGTTGCTTAGCGCCTCACCCTTGCTGAGGCTGGCTTTGAACTCGCAATTCTCCTGTCTCAGCCTCCCAAAGTGCTGGGATTGCAGGCATGCACCACCGCACTGGCTTTTGTTTGGTTTTGATATATTCATTCTCTTTTAACCTTCTACAATTAGATGTAAAAATTCATACTTCTATTGAAGTTGTTCTAACAAAGGTGAACGATTCCAATGTCCCATTCTTTCTTTTTCTTTTCTTTCTTTCTTTCTTTTTTGCTATCTCCAAAGTATTTATTATTATTTTCTGCCTCCTTAAGATCTTCTCTTCAATTAACATTTCCTCCTTGGATACTTTGCTAGGAAATAACCCCTAAGTTCTTGTTACAAGGATACAGGAAGAAAAAGTTGTTGTTTACGGTCAGAAAGGGGTTTTGCAGAGCAACGACCAAATTAAAGATTCACTGCACTGGTCCTGATCATCATAACAACCAATAAAGAGCTTTATTTTACTGTACACTTCAGAAAGTTGAAATAAAGAAATTTGAAAGTTTTTATTACAATAAACTGATGAATGTTTGACGTGGTAAATATGTTTTACCTCATTTAAACAATGTGATGCATACATATATCAAACATCACATGATATCCCATTAATATTTTCAACTATTATGTTTTTATGTATCAGTTTAAAAGTAAAATTTAAAAATGATAAAGATAGTCAATATTGCCCTTACTTTCGTGAGGAAAAGTAACATGGATATTATAGTCTACTGGGGAATAGAAAAACTTTTATTTTTGAAAGAAAATATTTTCAGTTTTGTAGATCAGATTGTCTCTTTCACAACTACCAAATTGTATGGTTGTGGTGCAAAAGCAGCCAGAGAATACATAAATGGATGGGCATGGCTATTTTCCAATAAAACTTTATTTACATAAACAGATGATGTGTCAGATTATTCCTGTGCTACAGTTCACAGACCATGGTCTAAATATATACTTATAAATAAAGGGAATAGAATGGAAACATAATAGAACTTTTTCCCCCCTTACTATAAAGGCAGGCCTACATTTTTCTCAGCTTTCATTCTTTACTTCAAAATCAGAAAGGGCCTGTGAAATCCAGTTTTCTGAGGGTTCTAAATTCAGCACAGTAGCAGTGGATATAAAATTGCCCACTCTTGAAGGATAAGGGAATTATTTATGATTAAAGTATATAAGACCTGTCACGGAAGACTCTTATTCCATTTTGTATTGTTATTATCAAACAAACTTATTTCAAACTTTTGGTATTCTGAGTCACAGTTTTGGTGGCTTTTCAAGTGTGCCTCTTTGCAGCACAATTTCATAATGTCTACCCCCAACCCTAAAAACTCACCTCTGACATTTTGTTCCTGTGTGGGCTGGAGTAGACAAAACACATGTAACATCTGAGTTAGTTCCAAGGGTAGATAAAGTTTGAGTTTACTCTTTTTTTATTCTTTCACTAGTTATTAAATACATAATTTGAACAAAGTCAGGAACGAATGAGCTACTTGGCATTTCTGAGACATTTCTGAAACAATAGAAGTTACTCTTTGCCCAGAAGTATTGTGGGAAATGTAGAACCTCTGAAAAGGGTCATTTTAAACAGGGAACTGAATTAGTAATTATAGGAGAATTTCTTATTAAAAACCCTTTAGATGCTGTTCTTTTGAAACAACATGCTTTGTACTCTGGCAGTTCCTTTTGGTTCACAGGTACTATTAGTATTCACAAGTTTTGAAGCATTTTAGTTCATCCTTTGATAAAGTATAAAAGTAAATTTATAAGATACAATCTTTGTTTAGCTATTCTTCTGATTCTTATTAAAGGTCTAGTTATATGGCTATACATGAGATATTTTTCTCATTTTTTCTTTTTATTGTCATCTTTGAGATGAGCATAAAGTATCTGAATTTTCTTGCTTAAAAATTATTCAAAGTACAGTGGTTTTCTGTAGTGGTTTGACCTTTGTAGTGTTATGTAGGCAAGATGGGAGTTCCTTTATTTTATGGACCTGAGAAATTAGTTTATGGAAAGGGTGCCACCTTCAGGTAATATAAGGAACAGGAAGGAAATCTTTATATAAGAACTGCACATTAGGGGAAATTTTTATCTGCAGCAAACTTCCATATAAATTGAGTTTTCATTTTAAATAATTTAGTTATGACCTCAGATTCCTCCTCTTCCAGGATGTGGTTAAAACTTTTTAATTATTGAGAAAAGATTAATCTACCAATTATAACTTTGTGCATGTGATCTGCTCTTAATGGAAATTGAGAAGAGTATAGACAGTTACACCCACACCCATAGAAGTTTGAATAATAATACACAGAATTTTCAAACATCCACTCACTAACTACATATTAAGAGAAGAGGAATTTAGAAAGTGATTTCAGATTCTTCCTTCTACCTCCTTTAATATTTCCTAGCTTTGCTTTTTTTAAATTTGAGACCAGTAGCAAGGAGAGAGATTTCTAGTACGAGATATACAATTAATTTAACTAATGAGCAAAATGCCACGTTGCATAAAAGATTTAACAGAGAAAATATTAGAGAAGTGCTCAGAAAAATATTGGTGGAGATATCATCCCTCCTCTTTAAGCAAACATCTCTACAACTTGCTGATTGCTTATTGTCCAGAGATGGTAGATGGACAGAAACAAGGCAAATGAATGGGCCTAGAAGGGAACAGAAATTGAAGATAGACAGCATGGACCCTGGAGGCAAATGTATAGTCCTCAAAGCATACTGAAATTTTCATGTGATTGGAAAGGAGAGAAAAAATTTTTTACCTCTACCACAGACCTCACTATAAACAGCTGCAACTAAAATGGAATTTTATTTCAAACAAACCATTCTCACTTTTTCTTGATAAATCAGAAGAAATGGACAAGTAGGAAAATAATCCTCCTTTGTGTCCAAATTGTTCCAATATGAACCTGCATCTAAAGATGGTAAGTTTCCTGTTACTAGTGGAATCAACTGTAGGTTGATTAGAAGCCACTTGGGGGTAGTAAGAGCACATGGCCCAATCATATTTACATCTAGACTTAGCATTAAAGTTATAGAAAAGATGCGAATTAGTCTACAATAGGAAATCAGTAATAATAAACTATTTTCCTAATAGACATAGGCACTGAGTAAACTTAGGAATGAATTATGTTGGTCTGTTTCAAATAAACCCACATCTTCTTTAAGATAGTGATCACTAAAAACAACAATGTTCCCCTACAGGTAGACCCAGTCTCCTCCTTGGTTAAAAATGAATTTGATTTAAAACTGAATTAGAATGCCAATTTCTCTTTTAATCCCAGAGAAGACTGGATCTACCTGTAGGAGAATACATTTTTTATTTTTACCAACATATTTTAAATGTCTTCTAATTTAAATTAATTTAAATTCTTAACCTAAGAAAATTGATCTTGCTCTTAAGAGGATTTGAAGAAACTAGAACCTCCATTCATTGCTGATGGAAATGTAAATAGATGCAAACCACTGTAACAAAATTTGACAGTTCCTTAAAGATTGCAACGTGGAGTTACCATATGATCTAGCAATTCTACTCCTAGATATACCCAAAAGAAGTGAAAATATATGTCCATGAAAATATGTGAATATCTGTTGAGGTTAATAGTTCTTGATGGATGTAATCTTATCCAAACCAAGAGCAATGTGGAGATTGTGGAAATTTTAAACAATGAGGTCTAATGGAAAGTATTAGAACAATGGAGGTGACTCCAGAAGGAATCAATACAGGTCTTTTGGAGTGAGTTCTTGAGAGAGTGAATTATTATAGAAGAGCAAGTATAGACCTCTCTGCTCTCTGGCTTTCTGTATCATCACATGATCCTTCTTACATATGCTCCCTCAATGATGCCATGTGCCATGTGCCATGAAGTCCTCATTAGAGGCCACCTGATCTTGGACTTTCAGCCTCCAAAACTGTGAGCTAAATAAGCTTCTTTTGTTTAGGAAGTACCCAGATGTAGGGTATTGTTATTGTAACAATGGAATGAACTAAGACCAATGCCTTCCCTACAGATTCTGACAAATTATAGATAAATTATAGGGCAACCAGAAAAAATATGAACATTTTCCATTTCTTACCAATACTGAATAGTTTATCATAAAGAAATTTGTGTCAATTTAGTTATCATTATCTTAAAGAAGATATGGAATTTACTTGCAAAAGACAAATATAATTCAGTCTTAAATTTACTCAGGGCCTGATTCTATTAGGAAAATTACTATTACTTTATATCACAACCTCTGATTTCTTCATATTAACACTTGATGTGTTTATACATTTTTCATCTCTTTATTTATAAACTTTTTGTTTCCTTATACTTTATTTGCTCTTTATGAAATAGGAGAGAGATGATTTTGCTTTGTCAGTAAAGGGATACACTCATTAAAATTATTCCCCTTTTTTAATGGTGAAAATGGTTAATTTTATTTATTGTGTATATTTAGCGACAATTTTTCCTTTTTTATGTTTTTATTAGTGCATTATAGTTATACATAATATTGGCATTCATTTTGACATAATCATATATGCATGGATTATAATTTACTCTGTTTCACTTCCTCTCCTCCCTCCCATGGTTCCCCTTCCTCCATTCTACCTGTCATCCTTCTATTTATAGTTTCTAAAGTTGGTTCTTTATAGATACACATAAAAGTGAAATTCACTGTGGCATATTCATATGTGTATATTCCTCTTTTGATGTTTAGACTGAGTACATGGGTAGTTTGTGGTACCATTTACTGAGCTAAGCAATACTTAAGGAAGAATAAGTTTAGAACAGTTGGAAATAAGGCAGTTTTATACATATTAAGTTGCATACAAAGATGTGGAGTAGAGAATCATGCTTATGAATCTGGAGTTTAAGATTAAGGGTTAGAACTGGAGATACAACTTTGGGAGTAGCCAGATTATAGATGATGTTTAAATCCATAGACTTGATATGATCACCTACAGTTAGGACACAAAAGTAAAAACAATAGAGGTGTATGAATTAAATTTTAGAAATTTTAGGTTGGAATGAAGAAGATACAGTAAATGAGACCAACAGATGGTAGTAAAGTAGAACAAAAAAACAAAAGAGTGTGTTTTCATAGAAGCCAAGTTGTCATCCTTGGAGAAAAGAAGGGCAGTAACACATTGTGTCCCTGAAGGGCTCCTCTCCATTTCTAAGAACCTGTCCAAGTTAAGGGAACAATGAGAGCAAATCTAGGCCAGAATGTCCAGATAAATATTATCTCAAAGGACAGTGACTTTCTCTCATGTATGCTGGGAATGAAAGTAAGTTAGTGTTATCTGTAGAAAGCTGCTTTCTTGAAGGCACACCAAGTTCCTTGGGATGCTGATCATAAAATGGAACAAAGCAAGCTAAACTAATAGTGTCATTGCTTCTGTTGCCTCGTAATCCAACCTATAAAATATCCTTCCCCGTGGTTACTGGTAGGGAATTAAGGAAAGGATAAACCATGGAAAGCATAAACACCATTCATTCAGCTATCCACCTTTTGGACAAGGTTTTGTGAGGGACACAGATACTATTTTTTGTAGTAATATCTCAAGGCATTACTTGGTGGAACGCTGTGAGGGTCCAAGGTACTCTCTCTCCAGGCTATCTCCAGTGAACCTTTCCTGTAAGCATTTTTTTAAATAACCTCTATGTCTTACATGCTGTCTCTAGGTACTTTCTTTCATCTTCTAGCATCCTTTCTCACGGCCTTCGCACAACTAAACTGTGTATGGTACACCAGGAGAGGAAACTTTCTTGAGGAGAAAGGAGTAGAAAATTTTGTTAAAAGTCACTGAATTGTCCAAATGAAGTTTTCATGTTGATAAAAATGTTCTATATTTGTGCTGTCACAAATTTGTCACTATTTGTGTTAACACAATAGTTGCTACCCACCAGTGGCCATAAGCTCTTGAAAGACAGTTCCTGTGACTAGGGAACTAAATTTTTTTCTTTTTTTAATTTAATTTCAATAGCCACATGTAGTTAGTGACTACCATATTTAACAGTGTAGTTTGAGCTGTAGAGAAATATGAAGACAGAAATGTGTACATTTGGTACATAAGTTTCATTGGGAAGCAAATTCAATAATGTCATGTTAAGTAAAGAACAAGGGAGCAGGGGATTGTGGCTCAGCGGTAGAGCACTTGCCTCGCATGCGTGAGGCACTGAGTTTGATCCTCAGCACCACATAAAAATAAATAAATAAAATAAAGGTATTGTGTCAATCTACAACTAAAAAATATATATATTAAGGGATGGGACTGTGGCTCAGTGGTAGAGCACTTGCCACTGGGTTTGATCCTCAGCACCACATAAAAATAAATATATAAATTAAAGATGTTGTGTGTCCATCTACAACTAAAAAAAAATTAAAAAAAGAGAAAAACAAGGATGTAAAATTATATGTGGACTAAGATCCTTGTGTTCTAATAATATACAAAAAACAGAAAAACTGAAAGGATGTCTATTAGAAATAACAGTGGAAATCTCTGTTCTGAGTAATGAAATGATGCTTGATTTTTAATTTTCTTCTTCATACAATTTTTATATTTTCCACATTTTTATAATGGTTGTATGTTCCTTACATAATACTGAAAATATGATAAACATTATTTTAAATGCAAGCCTCAGACACTGAATAAACAGAAATAACTATTTCATGTGTGGTTAAATTGAAGTACTTTAATATGATTATCTCAGTGATTTCAAATGTATTAGTTCAATACATTTTACTTTTAGAAAATACAACTAGAATCTGATAATTCAAGGAAATAATCTTTCACTTTATCATTAAATCATTGACTTGAATATAATAATTTTTCTGAAGTTGAAGGGCTATTAGTGGTCATATTCATATATAGTCTCAATGTAACATTTTTACATTGTTATTTTATTTATTTATTTTTATGTGGTGCTGAGGATGGAACCCAGTGACTCACACATGTGAGGCAAGTGCTCTACCACTGAGCCACAACCCCAGCCCCAGTCTCAATGTAATTAAGTGGTACAGTTCCTTCAAAAAATTTTACTCTAGCTCTTTATGTTTATTTTTATAATTATGATAGATTTAGGAACTGATCTCATAACAAATTTAAATACAATTAAAACTTTGAATTCATGAAAAATCTTGAAGAGTATAGAAAACTAAATAAGATTAATATTGCCATAAAGTTTGGCAACACTCTTTAAACAAGAATACTGCTGATTAGTAATTATTACCAAATATTTAAAATCTCCAAAGTAGTATAACATTTGTACCGTATGCACATGCATCATCCTTTTATAATTGTTTTCAAACTAGATTTTTCAGTTGCATATTTCCTTTCATTTCCCTGAACATTCACATACTTTTTACGAAGGATTATATTGCATTATTGTCCATTACATACAAATAAAAATAAATTATATTTCAAATCTGTGGTCTTTTACTAAGCTCCACATTAATTTGTTCTAAGAATGTGGGCAAAAGGAAGGTGTTTGGCTTTTGAATATTCAAGATGATTATAGTAACAAAACCAATGATTTTATTTTATTTTTTGGTTTCAGGGATTGAACTTAGGGGAGGTTTACCACTGAGCCACATCCCCAGCGTTTTTATGTTTTATTTTGAGACAGAGTCTCACTAAGTTACTGAGGGTTTTACTAAGTTGCTAAGTCTGACTTTGAAACGGTGATCCTCCTGCCTCAGCTTCCCAATCCCCTGGGATTACAAGTGTGTACCACCACACCAGGCAAAACTACTGATTTTGAAACAGAATGAGAAAATGATGTCAATTTGAGTCCAATAAAGAATTATTTCAGGACAGTTCAGTATGGTTTGTATGTCATTACAAACCTAAATAGACTTATTTCTTCCCATTCTCCATATTCTCTCAAACTCCAGAAATCTCATTATTTTCTCCATTTTTTTTCATTTTAATTTACATATTAGGGTACATCATAAGTGGAAAAAATTAAATACTTATACTAAATAATAATATTAAATTCAAATTGAGGGAAAATGAGAAAATTGGATAAGTTATATAATTTTTCTTTATTTTACAAATTATATAAGGTAAAAAATTGTAAATGAAGACTGTAAAGGAAAAATACTGCCTACATCTCAGAAACACCTACCATTAATATAAAATGTATTTTAAGTAAAAAAAGTAATATACATTTGATAGGGCAAATTTTATTAACTGATGATTTGACAGCTTATTATACAAAACCCAAATGAGTTGTAGTTTTGTCATTTTGTGGGAAGGTTTTATATAATATTCCTGGAAAGAAATGTATCCTGAAGTAATAGAAAATTAACATTCTATTATTCAGTCAAAATTAATTCTGACTTTTAATGTCCTATTAATGATGCTTGCATACTTTAAAAAATTCAACAAATGAAAACATACATCCACACAAAGACATATACACACATTTATAGTAGTTTTAGAACAGCCCGAAACTGAAAATAATTCAAATGCCAATCAACAGGAAAGGATAAACAAATTGTAGAATAGGCAATAAAAATTACTGATATACTCACCAACATACAGAAATCTTAGTGGGAAAAGTAGAAGCCAGAAAAGGAAGAATAAATACTGGAAGATGTCATTGATGTAAAATGCTAGAAAATGGAAAATAATTTATAGTGACAAAAAGTAGATTAGCAGTTACTGTAAGTAAAGGGAAAAGAGGATTGTTATAAAGGTAGGCAGAAATAGGGTAGGGTGGGTAAGGACAGAGGTTGGGAGGGAAAAATTACAAAGTACCGCTTGTAAAACCCTGGGCAGTTGAAATAATATCGTTTTGAGTATCAGGATAGATTCACAGACATAAATGTATGTCCAAACTTATCAGATTGTACATTGTATATATCAATAGTACGGTTTGTTAAATATCAATCATACTTTAATAAAGTTGCTAGAACAAGAACATGTCCTATATCCTGCTCATATTTATTTAAAAAGAGAAAGAAAATAAAATGATGGCCCACTGTTATTTATGAAACTTTCATACAGTTTATGGCTTTGCATTGTGGGGCTTTGCAATCTCTTTGGGAACATTGCAAGTTCCTCCAGAGAGAGAGAAAGATTCTTTGATATTATTTATTTGTCATTTTAGTAAATGATGTTTCTAAATGACTATTGCTGACTCTTATACCTTCAGAATTCACACCTTTGCCCTTGGAGACACACACACACACACACACACACACACACACACACACACACACTCCTGTGCAGTCTCCAAAGCACTGAAAGAACTTAAATTTTTAAGCATTAATTTTTTCTTTCTCTCTATTTTATTTTGCTTTCATCTTGGAAACTCCATAAGCCCAGCTAACTGAGCTTGTATTGAATTTCCATTTTGAACAAAAAAAGGCTAAAAATGTTTTCTCTAAATGCACACTGAAGTATTCAATGAGTGGTGATGCAAATAATATTACCAGACTCAACCACATTAACACAAATCAGACCTTGGAACACAAGAAGTTAAATGAAGAAATTTGATTTTTCTGCACATCTGTTTATGATAAAATAAAACTTTTCCATTTTCATAAGTTTTTATAACGGTTTGATTTTTCCCTAATAATATGGGAACATGTTGAAAGATTAATTTGGAAGAGATAGATGAAAAGAGAATCTTACAAATGGTTTGGAAGAAGAAATGATGCTGAAAAGTTGAAGAATCTATTCTGTTTTTTTTTTTTTTTTTTTTTTTTTTTTTTTTT
>CM053417.1:31493775-31554878 GCA_028644305.1 Xerus rutilus
TTCTGAATGCATTGTAATTCTTGCCAAGTTTATAGAAGTCCTTCAATTTTCGGTGCATAATAATTATACATAATAGTGGGATTCATTGTGCCATATTCATACATACACACAACATAATTTTATCAATCTCATTCCCTAGAACTTTCCCTTTCCCTCCACTTTTGCCTCACCCTAATATACTTGGCTCTACTCTACTGATTGCCCTTCTATTTGTTATTACTATTTCAGTTAAAACGTTAAAATTATGTATAAAAGCACAATTCGCCAGGCGCGGTGGCGCAAGCCTGTAATCCCAGCACTTAGGGAGGCTGAGACAGGAGAATCGTGAGTTCAAAGCCAGCCTCAGCAACGGCGAGGCGCTAAGCAACTCAGTGAGACCCTGTCTCTACATAAAACACAAAAAAGGGCTGGGGATGTGGCTCAGTGGTCCAGTACCCCTGAGTTCAATCCCCAGTACCAAAAAAAAAGCACAATTCATTTTGATATAGCAAAGTTTGGTAGATTTAATTCTTTACTAATTCCTCATACCCCCCCTCTCCACTTTTTCTTGTTCTTTTCCTTCTACTCTGTGGGTCTTCTGCCTACTTTCATGAGATCCTTTTTTATTCCCTTTCCCTCCCTCCCTCTCTCTCTCTTTCCCTTTTTTCTCTTTCTCTCTCTCCCTCCCACCCTCTATCATATGTTTTCTCTCATATGACCCTTGACTTTCTGACTCTGGCTTGTTTCACTTAGCAGGATTTTCTCCAGTTCCACCCATTTACCAGCACATGACATAATTTCATTCTTCTTTATGGCTAAGTAAAACTCGATTGTGTATATATATATATCAATCACATTTCCTTAATCCATTCATCTATTGAAGGGCACCTGGGATGGTTCCATAGCTTAGCTATTGTGAATTGTGCAAAATTAAATATTGGAATGCATGTATCACTATAGTATGCTGATTTTAGTTTTTTGAATAAATAACAATACTAGGGATCTAGTTTCATTGTTCTATATATAGATATACTGTTTACCCAGCACCATTTGTTAAAAAGGTATGTTTTATCCAACATAGGTTCCTGTCACTTTTGTCAAGGATCAGATGACTATATCTAAGCTGGTTTGTCTCTGTGTCTTCTATTGTCTTCCATTTATCTTTGTGTCTGTTTTATGCCAATACCATTCTGGTTCCGTTACTGTATAAGTAGTTGCTCTGGAGTATAATTTGGCATCACTATTGTGATGTCTCCAGCACCAATCTTATTGCTCAGGATTGTTTTCGCTATTCTGGGTCTTTTATTCCTCCAAATGAGTTTTGGGACTGTTTTTTTAGTTCTGTGAAGAATGTTATTAGCATTTTGATAAGAATTACATTGAATCTGTAGGTCACTTTCTGTAATATGGCCATTTTGACAATATGAATTCTGCCTATCCAAGAATATGACAAGTTTTTTCATCTTTTAAGGACTTCAATTCTTTCTTTGATGTTCAATAATTTTTATTGTGGAGGTCTTTTACCTCCTTGGTTAGATTAATTCTTAGGGTTTTTTTAAGGGTATTGTGAATAGAATTGTTTTTCTAATTTCTTTCTCAGCAGGTTCATTATTAGCAAATAAGAAAGCTATTGAATTTGTGTGTTTATGTGTGTGTATGTTGATCTCGTATCCTGCTACTTGGCTGAATTTGTTATCAGCTCTAGAAATCATTGATGAGTTTTTTGGGGTTTTCTAAGTATAAGGTCATGTCATCAGCAAACAGATAATTTAACTTCTTTTTTTCATATTTGTATCCCTTTAATTTCCTTCTTTTTTTTTTTTTTTGGTACCGAGGATTGAACTCAGGGGCACTCGACCCCTGAACCACATCTGCAGCCCTATTTTGTGATTTATGTAGAGACAGGGTCTCACTGAGTTGCTTAGTGCCTTGCCGTTGCTGAGGCTGGCTTTGAACTCGCGATTCTCCTGTCTCAGCCTCCTAAGTGCTGGGATTACAAGCGTGAGCCACCGCGCCCGGCTTAATTTCCTTCTTTTGTCTAATTGTTCTGGTTACAGTTTCAAGTATTACATTGAACAGGAGTGTGACAGGGATGTCCTGGTTTTAGAGGAAATGATTTCAGTTTTTTCTCATTCAGTATGATGCTGGCTTTGGGTTTGTCACATAAAGCCTTTATGATGATAAGATGTCTTTTATCTCTAGTGTCTTCAGTGTGTTTAACACGAACAGCTTCTTAAATTTCTTAAAGGCTTTTTCTGCATATATTGAGATGATCATGTAATTTTTTGTCTTAAATTCTACTTATGAGATGAATTACATTTATTGATTTGCATATGTTGAAACAGGCTTGTATCCCTAACATGAAAAAACTTGATCATGGTTTCCAATTTTCTTAGTTTTTTAAAATGTGGATTGACTATATTATATTGAAGATTTTTGCACCTATGTTCATCAGAACTATTGGTCTGTACTTTTCTTGATGTGTCCTGATCAGATTTTGTTATCAGCATCATACAGGCTTCATAGAATGAATTTGGGAGTGTTTTCTCCTTTTCTATCTCATGGAATAATTTGAGGAGGATTGGCAGTAGTTCTTCTTTAAGTCTGGTAGAACTCAGTTGAAAATCCATTTGGTACTATGCTTTTCTTTGTTTTAAGGCTTTTTTAGTGCTTCAATCTCATTATATTATATTGCTCTATTTTGGTTTTCTATATCCTCTTCATTCAATTGGGATAGGAAATATATGCTTAGAAATTTGTTAATATCTTCTAGATTTTCCAGTTTTATTGAAATGCAATCCCTAATGATCCTCTGGATTTCAGATATGTGCATGGTGGCAACTTCTTTTTCATCTCTTATTTTGTTGATTTGGATCTTCTCTCTTTTGGTTAATCTAAGGGTTTTTCAGTCTTGTTTAACTTTTTAAAGAACCAACTCCTTGTTACATTGATTCTTCATATTGTTTTATTCTCCATTTCATTAATTTTGACTCTGATCTTAATTATTCATCTTCTACTGCTTTTAGAATTAGTTTGTTCCTGCTTTTCTATGGCCTTGAGTTATATTATTAGGTTGTTTATTTGGGCTATTTTTTCTTAATGGATGCATTTAGTACTATAAACCTTCCTCTTAAAACTACCTTCATAGTGTCACAGAGATTTTGGTACATTGTTTCACTATTCACATTTTACTCTAAGAATTTTGTATTTCTCTCCTCATTCCTTCTATGATCCATTTCTCATTCAAATGTATCAAATGTATAGCATTCAATCTCCATGAGTTTATGTGATATATATATATACATATATATATGAACATATATATATTTCTCTTTTTGCTATTTCTTTCTTTTCTTCCTTTTAATGGATATCAAACCCAGAGGCACTATACATATCCAGCCCTTCTTATTTTGAAACAGAGTCTCACTAAGTTGCCAAGACTGGCCTGAAACTTGCAATCCTCCTTCCTCAGTCTCCAGAGTTGCTGGGATTAATAGTCATGTAGCACCATACCTGGCTTGCTGTTGAATTTCTGATCTCATTACATTATGATCTGAAAAAATACAAGGGATTACACCAATTTTTATTTGCTAAGATTTGTAAGGGCCCTCAATTTTTAATAACATATTTATTAAGATAAAACAAACATAAAATTCAACCTTTCAAAATGTGCAATTCAATATTTTAGTACCATATTTCACTGCATAATCATTGCAAATTTTATGCCAATTTTCTTTGAAAAAAAGTGGAATTCAACCATTATGTGAAGCCTTTTTTAAAAATTGTGCTGATATTATTTAAAAATCATTAATTACTAAACTGTCTTTGATGCAAGATTAGGATTCATAGAATACTCATGAATCTATGTTAGTGCCATGGCAAAGATTATACTATAAAATACAGTGTATTCAAAGTGTTGTGCAAAAATATCACCACCAACTAACTCCAAAATATTTTCTTAAATCCCAGAAAGAAATTCAGTGTGTACCACCATTCATTTATCATTATCCTTTTCCCTCCAGGCCCTGTCAAACACTAAAGTACTTCCTGTATCTATGGACTTGCCTAATCTGGATATTTTGTATACATGGAATTGTGTGCTAACAGATCTTTCATGACTTTATTCTTTCATTTAACAATGTTTTCATAGCCCATCCATATCATTGCATACATCAGCAATTCACCGTTTTTATTTTCTATACATATATTAATACTTTATGTATTTCCATTGTCAAATAATATAGCACAGTCTTTTCCATTATCTGATGGACATTGCCAAATAATAACTCAGTGCATAAATATACCATATTTTGTTTGTCCGTAATTTGATGGACATTTATATCATTTCTTATGAGTGAAGTGTTGCATGCCTTTAACTCCAGAGACTCAACAACTTAGAAGGCTGAGACAGCAGTATCACAATTTCCAAGCCAGCCTCAGAAACTGTGTCTCAAAGTTTAAAAGAATAATAAAAATGGCTAGGGATATAGTTCAGTGGTAAAGCACTCCTGAGTTCAATCCCCAGTACCATAAATAAGTAATCATTTCCAGCAAATCAAAACTGCATTTAGATTTCATCTCACTCCAGTCAAAATGGCAATTATAAAAAAAAATAGTAACAATTGTTGGTGAGGATGTAGAGGGAAATGTACACTCATACATTGTTGGTAGGACTGCAAATTAGCATGATCACGTTGGAAAAGCAGTATGGAGATTCCTCAAAAAACTAGAAACCAAACCACCATATGACCCAGCTATCCTATTTCTCATTCTATATCCAAAAGATTTTAAATCAGCATACTACAGGGAAGCAGCCACGTAAATGTTTACAACACAATTCACAATAGCCAAGCTATGGACCCAACCTAGGTGCCCTTCAACAGATGAATGGATAAAGAAAATATTACACACCACACACACACACACACAATGGAGTATTACTCAGCCCTAAAGAAAAGAAAAATGAAAGTATGCCATTTGCTAGGAAATGGATGGAACTGGAGATTATCATACTAAGTAAAATAAACCAGTCCCCAAAACTCAAAGGTTGAATGTTTTCTCTTATATGAGGAAACTAATAAGGGAATAAGGGGTGGGAAAGAAAGAGAGAAAGAGAAAAAAAAGACAGGGAATTTTATCAAAATAGAAGAAAGATCAGTGAAATAGATAAAGTGGATTAAAAGGGAAGATGGATGGATTGGATAGGGGAAGAACAGTGGAATCTATCTGATCAAACTTTCATATATATATATACATAAATATACCACAGTGAATGTCAACATCAAGTATATCCACAGACACTCATTTTAAAAAATCACTATAAATAAATTGCAGAAAGATCAGTAGAGTAGGGGGAGGGATTGTGGGGGGATTGGCAGGGGCAAAGTGGTAAGGACTGAATTAGAGAAAATTATATTCCATGCTTTTGTGATTATGTCAGAATGTATCTCAATGTTATATATAACTAAAAAGAATCAATAACAAATTTTAAAATATTTAAAAAGAATAAAAGTCCTTCTCATAAAGCATGTTTTCCAGCTAGGTCTCTAAGCATGTTAGACTCACAGGATAAATTATTAACAATATATGTATGTATATGTACATGTGTTATTTACTTTAATGGGTGATCTGATAATTGTGCCAAATCCTGAGATTCCCACAGGAACTCTTTTCAGTCTGAGAGTATACCAAGTGTGAAGAATTTAATTTTAAATAAAATGCACCACAAAATTTTAAAAAGTAACATTCCAATATTTAATATTATGAATAATGTGAATATTTGTGTACAAAATCTTTGTTGCATATATGTTTCAAATCCCTTGGGAATAAATTTTGGGGGTCATATAATGACTGTACATTTGGGGCTGGAGTTGTGGCTTAGTGGTAGAGCACTTGCCTAGCACTGTGAGACACTGGGTTCAATTCTCCACACCACATATAAAAATAAATAAATAAATAAATAAATAAATATCCATTGACAACTAAAAAGAAATATTTAAAAAAGATGGTTTTCACTACCCTAGGTGCATGTATGAAGACACAAATGGTGTGACTCTATCTGGTTTGCAACCAGAGAAATGGAAACATTGAGTTCTATATATGTACTATGATCTGAAATGCATTTAAATAAATTAATTAAAAAAATTTTTTTAAAAACTTCTACATTTGACATTTTCAAAAATTGCCAATTTTTTTCCAAAGTGATTGCAAATTTTTCATTCCTACAAGCAATATATGAATGTTCCAATTTTCAACATCCTAGCCAATGCACATTTTGTCCATTTTTTGGATTCTAGCCATCTTCGTATATGTGAGGTAGTATTTCACTGTGGTTTTTATTTAGCACATTTCACATGCTTATTGGGCCATTTTATAACATCTCTGAAGAAATATCTACTCAAGTCCTTTGTTCATGTTTAAATTGGCTTGCTTCTCTATTTGCTTTTTTGTTAATGTGTAATAATTGTACATGATTACGAGGTAAAGCATGATATTTCGATGCATATATGCAATATATATTGATCAAGTAAGGGTAATTAACATTCTCAATTAAGGGTAATTAACATTCTCATCTCATTATTACTTTGTATTTCCAGTCTTCAAACTTCTCCTAGTTATTCATAAAATATATAATAGTTTATTGTGAACTATAGTCACCCTTTGTACTGTAGAACACTAGAACTTGTTTTTGCTGTGTTTTGTTAGCTATTATCCAACCTCTCTGTATATGAACATTGTCTGAGTCTTATACCTTTAGAATTTATTCCTTTGCCTTTGTATGTATACACTGCTACATTTAAGATTAAATATCTAATGCATGCATTTTTGGGGACACATTCATATAGTAATTTTTATTAAAATATAATTTTATTAACATGCATTAATTATATACATTAGTGGGATTAAACATGATATTTCAATACAAGCATACAACATGCACTAATAAAATCCAATTTTCCTTTGTCCACCTTCCCTCTCCTTCCCAAACTCTAATAGTCACTATTCTTCCAGGTCAATTTTTTTAGTTGCCACATGTGAAAGAGAACATGCAGCATTTGCCTTTCTGTGTCTGGCTTATTTCACTTAACATAGTTTCTCCCAAATTTCACCCATGCTTCAAATGACAGTATTTCTTCCTTCTTTATGACTGAATATTACTTCATTGAATATATACACCACATTTTCTTTATCCATTTATCTGTTGATGGGCATCTAGCCTGATTCCATAACTGTTGTGAATATTGGCATAATAAACATGGGAGCATAGATGTATCTTTGACATATTGATTTAATTCCTTTTGGATATATATACCAAGAAGTGGGATAGCTAACTTATATAGTAGATCTATTTTTAGTTTTTTGAGAAACCTCTATTTTGTTTTCCATAATGGTTGTATTAATTGATATTTCCACCAACAGTATGTAAGTGTTCTACACATCCTCACTAGCATTTTTTATAAAATTCATTGTAACTGTGGTTAGATGGTATCTCATTGTAGTTTTGATTTGCATTATATTGGGGGGCACATTCAAACCATATTGTTTTGTTTCTCATTCCAGAAAAGATTTCAGGTAGCTTGGATAAACATTAATTCCAATGCCACACATTGTTTATTTTTTTATTTGGAAGAAATTTACAGCCCTCATTTAAATACCAAACCAAATTCCCCTTCTTCACCTGTGCTATTGTCAGGAATTTGACAATATTTCTTGAGCCTACCTTCCCAAAGACTCAAGAGACAAAGAGAAAAGCCCTTATAACTGTGAGCTTTCTTAAATTTACCCTAGAGTAGAAGCTTAGTCTGTGCAAAAGGGCACTTTTCATCCTAATCTCTCCAGCTCCCTAGAGTTCTGCCTACCAACTGAACATAACTGCAGGATAGGATCATCCCATCTAAGTGTCTAAGTCAATATTGACAAAGGAATGTCATATGCCAATAGTGTTCCATACTATAGCTTGTCCCCTGACTCTCAATCTACATTTTGTGGAGTTTTGAATATAGACTGAATTTAAATGTATGGTCTTAAGGTATTTTCACAATTGCCAGTTTCACATTTTGCATCCAGCATTGACCTTCAATACTTTATTGCTATTCAAATTCAGGATCTGATGTTCCAGGATGAATCGTTGTTGCATAGGCCCTGAATCACAGAAGTTTCCTTAGAAATGATAAATAAGACAATGCATCTTCTCTCAAGGAGATCATAATTCACTTTGATCTCAAGGAAAAGTAATGACTTTGAATTCCAGTACACTTAACCACAACCTGATATCTTAACTGGCTCTCAGTGGACTTCTTTTTTAGAATACAGTGTGTCTGGGTCCTTTGCAACAAGTAGTCAAATGAAAAGGAAGCCACAAAGCTGAAACAGAGCACAAACCAATTACTAATTTGGGACAAAAGTCTATTTATAAAGGTAGATGGGACTTAACTCTACTAGTAATGATTTCCCTTGAGATGTCTGTCCAGAAGTTTGGAGCACTTACGACTCTTGAGTTTGTTTATAGAGGATGGTCGGACAGTATTGATCACAATCAAGAAACGGAATCTTCTTGATGTTTCTTGTGGGGAGCTAGCTCTATGCTACGCCCTTATGACTAGCCATTGTGTGTAAACGGGAAAGGCACAGAGGAAGGAGGAACTATGTGATTGGTTTACTGTTGGTTCCACGAACATGCAGCTCGTGGACAGAATTCAGGGGGCTTACGTGTCTTGCCACATGGACTGCTGTTGCCTACGTGCATTGTCTCTAATTAGCTGAATGGCCCTATAAGTTGAATGCTTGTTCCACAAATAAACGGGTGCCTGCTCTGACTGTACTCCCTAGCGTGTCTGATTGTCCTGCGGTGGCTGAGAACGTACAGCTAGTCGGCTCCAACTCTTCCCAACTTCCACGGCTAGGTGAATGTGGGGGTGCCCCTTTGACCTGCTGGCTCGGGACGGACTGCGACCCTCGCAGTTTCTTACTGTAAATCATCAGAATTTTATATTCAGGAAAACATTATTTTGTTTCAATAACTACTCCCTGTTTTTTTTTACAAAGTCTAAGATTAGTACTATCTGAAGAGTAAAAGCATAATTAATAAGATAGGATTTTCAACTACAGGGGTATCTATCACTGATGAAAATCTAGTTGTACAAAATTTGTACATGTCAGGGCTGTGATGGTAATAACCATCAGGCGAAGTAAATGGACCTATTGGTTAACTGCAAAGCAACATATTAGACACGAATTTGTTACTAATTCAACAAATATTTATCCAACAATTACTACATATGGGCTGTTCAAAGAATTGGGGATTTAACATTATAAGAAACAGACAGAAAAATTCCTAGATAATGGAGATTATAAGTTAATTACTTTTTCCCTGAAATTTTACTCTAGAGAGAGGGAAAAAATAAATATATTTTTATAAGAAGTAAAGTTTGAAGGATAATTAGAAAATAAGTATGCAGAGCCATAAAATTCTGAGTTTGAAATCTGTGTCTATCAATCACTACCTCAGTGACACTGGGCAGGTTAATTAACTAATTTCTCTAAGAATCAATTTTCATATATATCAGTCAGATGTGATGAAAAGTAGAAAGTTATTATGAGCATGGAATGAGACAACATATGTAAACTTGCTAGTTCAAGAAAAAGACAACCCATTCTTT
Source organism: Xerus rutilus (assembly GCA_028644305.1). Classification (NCBI taxonomy): domain Eukaryota; kingdom Metazoa; phylum Chordata; class Mammalia; order Rodentia; family Sciuridae; genus Xerus; species Xerus rutilus. The sequence continues at coordinate 31,503,414 of CM053417.1, forward strand.
CCTTATGAAAATCAAAGAGACATATATACTATTGTCCTTTGGCACCAGGTACTCTTTCTCATTATCTTTGTTCTGCACTGCAAATATATTTCCTCTTATTTTACTAAAATCTTCATAAATGTGCTTTTAGCAATCTTAATTCAGTTCATTTAGTGAGCATCTACTCTGTGCCAGAAAATATGCTAAATTCTTGAAATACAAAAATGAATTACAGAATTCTTCTCTCATGTTTCTCATAGTCTAGTAGAAGAAACAGGCAAAAATTGCATGCAATATTCTATCTTCCATGACACATCCATGGTTCTGTGAAGGAACATAGGAGAGGCCTCTAAGCCATACTGGAGAAAGGGAAGGTCAATAGTGGCTTTCTGAAACACATATTACAAAGAATGATGAATAATTTCCTACAAATTGGGAGATTCATGAAGCCAGAATTTCTTTAATCTTAAACTGAAGGCTGTTCACCCTCATGTCTAGGAGCACACCCCAATATTTATTCATAAGCACACCATTTGTGTAACAGCTCCGCCAATGCACTCTATCAAGTGAGGGTCTTAATAGACTCATTCCAGAGAATGGACATCTCCATTGTAGCTTCAGACAATGATTTATATTTGTAATTTTAGAGAAGCAGCCTTTTATAGTTTGATAGTTATCATTCTTGGTGAAGTAGTCAAGATAGGAGAGAACCTTAAAAATGCAGGTGTTTTGGTCCCACCACTAATGAATTCAAAATCTTTAGAGATGAGGTCTAAACTGTTTTTAGGTGTTTTTAAAAACATCTGTGTTTTAACAGTTGCCCCAATAATTCAGATGCACAGTGAATGTTAAAAATAAGAACTACAGTGGGATAAACAGTTTTCACAGGACATGTGTTTTCTTCATGGCTCAGTAACAAACTTGCCCTGTGATTTTAGTGAGTCATTTCATCTTTCTTGTCCTTAATTTCCTTGTCTGCAATATGAGACAATCTCCAAGGTCTGACATTCTCATACCATGGCTCTCTTTCCTTATTTCTGGACAACATTTCTCCTGATCATTTACTACAGTACACATTTTGATATTTTGATTGCTGTACTATTTACTTTATTCAAGCACATGGTAATTCTCAAACTGATTTATACTGTGGAAGAAAATTAACATCCTCAAGGAAAGGTTTTGGCCAAAGCAAGTTTTTGAAGACTTATGCAATGAAATCAAATATAATGACACTTGAGAGAACATTTTCTCATGTAATGAGAAAATCCAGATTGTGATATATTGGAAGAGGTTACTCTCTAAGGGGCTGTACAATGATAGATGGAGAACAGTTAGAACAGCCAGACTTACTATCTATTTAGAACTTAGCCTACAGGGAAACTGAACTTTTCTGATGCTAAACATATTTTATGCATATGTTTCTGGGAAGGTGAACTGATCAAGAGGACTTGCTGATTTGGATCAATTTAAAGTTTTCTTCTTCTAAAATGTACCTATAAAAACAAGTATATATAATGTATCATGTACAGGTCAATGTCCAATGATTCTATAAAATAAATTAGGATTATTTTAAACTACAACAACTTCTGTGCTCTCTATAAAGTGCTGCTGGTGTTAAAATATGATCAACTGTGATGGAAGTTTTGAAAAAAATCTAATCCTCTGAAATGTCTTGATCATTTCTGATGTATTCCCAAGGAAAGAATATAGTTGGTGAGTCAGAATGCTTGTCAATTGTTCCAGTCCTTGAGGTCAATAAGCAATGCTGTTTATAGCACTTCATCTAGTGAGGGCAGGAAGAAATCATTGATGGGGAATACAGCATGATTGGAAAGAAAGCAGAAATGTTCCACCCCCTAATGTGCTTTAGTTACCTCATTCAAGGTTACTCAAACTGGTAATAGTAGAACAAACATTACAATATAACTGAAGTCCAAGGTAAGTAAGGATGGCTTTTTGAAGAAAGCTCAAGTTTCTAGGCTCCAACAAATTGGTTCCAAGCCTGAGAGAATGACTTATGAACTGTGAAAGATAGATTCATTTACTGAAAGTCATGGAGAAATTTAGAGAACTGAGAAATCATGATTAAATTTTCTCATTCTCCTTTCCTGAAAGGGGAATGGGTATAGTAAAGATGGTCGATAAAAATATATATAAAAATATATATATATATATATATATACTGTTCATTGAAAGTGCATATAAAGATGTTTAATATGAAGAACGTAATCTGCCTATAATTTTGTGCAAAGTTAGAAAAATTATGATTGTAACAATTTTTTTCTATTTGCCTCAACAAATGTTTTCAGTGAATAGTGTGTACAGCTTCTGATAATTTGTTTTTTTCTGTTATGTTTGCCAACATGTATTAAAATGCAACTTTTGGGAAAAAAATAAAATAATAAAAAAAAAAAAAAAAAAAAATTTTCTCATTCTCTTTTGCTGACAAAAAACATTCAAAGCTATATACACATAGGACAAGGTTGCCCAGTGGTGTTCCACTGAACTTTGGAATGACATGAATGTGACTTCAGATCACAGCTACATAATTGTGCCCTAGAGAATAACACTTCTCAGCTTCAATTTTCTCAATAGTACAATAAAAATAAAATATCAATATAAAATATTGTACAGAAAGAAAATAATATATTAAAGAGCCCATAATAAAGCTTGATAGATCATAGGTATTTAATAAATGACAGTTCTCCTATTATAAAAGAACTTTGTGTATTAGGCTTGCTTACTTTTGTGCACATCCTTGAGTTTCTGGGAGCCCTAAAGAAATACATTCTGTGAGGGTATATCATAAACAAAATTTATACCGATGTGGATATGACCTGTGCATTGAGTTGAATAAACTTCTGAAATTCCAAGATAATATAAAGTAAAATGAAATTTTTGCCTTCCAGGGAAAGGTGTCTTGAAAAATGTATTTTTTAAAAAATATACTAAATTATTTAATGTATTGGACACTTGTAGCTAGGAAAAATCCCTGGGTGGTTGAATATGAAACAAGAGTTAGCATTTGTTTTGATACATCTTAAAAAACTATTAAAGTATTAAAATATTATCCTTACTGCTATTTGAGGGGAGGAGGCAACAATGGGCAGGAAGCATTATACCTGTGTGTCCTGCAATTCATGCAACAATGCTCAACAGTAATGATATATGTGTGTATTTTGAAAAGTAATTTGAAAGGAAATATAAAATAAGTACGTAGACTAGGATTTATCATAAGATCCTTTTGAAGCTATAAGACACAAAAGTCTGATGACAAAAGTGTATTAACAGCATAAAGATAGATGTTATTGAATATGTACTGTGTTTTTCGATAGTTTAGCTTTGAGAACTGATGTTGGAAAATTCCTTCTTTTTTAATATATTTTTTTAGTTGTTGATGGATTTTTATTTTATTCATTTATTATTTATATGTGGTGCTGAGGCTCGAACCCAGTGCTTCATGTATGCTAGGCAAGTGCTCTACCACTGAGCTACCACCCCAGCTCCAAGGAAAATTCCTTCTTTAATGCAAGTACCTTTTCTCTGCACAAAACAGGTGCTCAAAATAGTGCATGCATTTAATCATGTACTTCCTTGAATGAATTAATAAAGAATATATATATATATTGTAGCTGACTATAAAAATGTTCAGTATATAGAGTTGTGTGCACAGGGAGATCATTGTCGCTCAATCTGAAGCATTACTTGGTGATCAAAGTTAGAAAACTTTCAGTATACATTGAAATAAAGATATTGGTAATATAAATAAATTTAAATCTGAATTAAGGTAATCAAAACAAATTATATGATATATTTCTTTGAATACATTTAAACTCAAGCCATGATGATCTGGCATACCTACTTTGGAAAAGACAAACTAGTCCTAGCTTACTGGAAGTTGGTTTTAGAGCAAGTAATTAAAAATCCCTGAATTTGATAGTCCTTGTGCTCTGTCCATTCAGGCTACTATAGCAAAATACTATAAGCCAGGTACACCATAAACAATGAAAATTTGTTTCTTCCAATTCTGGAAGTATAAGTCTGAGATCACTATGCCAGCATGGTTGGGTCTTGGTGACACTCTTCTCAGTTGCAGACTGCCTTCTTGCTATGTCCTCACATCTCAGAAGGAGCAAGAGAGTTCTCTGGAGACCCTATCATAAGGCCACTAATTTTATTTGTGAGGCATCCACCCTGGTGACTGAATCACCTGCCAAAGGCCCCATATCCTAATTCCATCATAATGAGAATTAGGATTTCAACATAGAAATTTTCAGAGGACTCAAACACTTCGTCCATAACACTATATCTTTAAAAGGTAGATTCACACTAGTTCTTAATTTTCCTTCTAGCACCCTTTAAAATTGACATGATGTTATAATTCTACAATACTGATAATGTTTTACGAGTTTTCAAAACTCACAGCTATGTAGAATAGAGCTGATAAAAAATGGCCATCCTTGTCTTGTTCCTAATTTTAAAGGGAAAGTCTTTTTTTTCTCCATTGAACATCTTAGCTGAGGGCTTCTCATATATGACCTTAACTGTGTGGATAAGCATTCCTTCTAAACTAACTTCATTGAGAATTTTTATCATGCAAGAATATAGAATTTTGTCAAAATTTCATACACATATTGGCATAATAATACGGTTTTTTCCCTTAATTCTTTTAATATAGCAAATCACATTTCTTATTTCACCTATGTTGAACCAACTTTGTGTGCTGGGACTAAATTTCACTTGATCATGATAAATGATTATTTTAATGTTACTTTGAATATGATAATGGAAATCTTAGAGAAATTAGGCCAGAAAAAGAAACAAAATGTTTCTAAATAGGAAAGGAAGAATGAAAATTATGTTTGCTGATGGTGTGATCTTATATAGAGAAAATCCTAAAGACTACCAAAAAATGGTTAGAATTGATAAAAAAAATTCAATATAAATTTTCAGGCTGCAAAATCATCGGTAATGTTTCTGTATACTAAAAACAAACTATTTGAAATAAAAATTAAGGAAACAATTATATTTACAACAGTAGCAAAGACATTAAAATACTTCAGAGTAAATTTAACAAAGGAAGTCAAAGATCCATACACTGAAACTATAAGAATTGATGAAAGAAAATGCAAATGACACAAGTAAGTGGAAAGAAACCCCTTGATAATGGAATAGAAGAATCAGTATTGGTAAAGTGTTGATACTACCAAAAGTAGTCTACAGATTTGATATAATCACTATCAGATTCCTCATTTTATTCTTCAGAGAAATAGAGTCCTAAAATTTGTATGGAACCACAAAAGATCCTGAATAGATAAAGCAATATGAAGAAAAAAATCTTGAGGTAATACATTACCAAAATTCAAAATCTATCACAAAACTGTGATCATCAAAATAGCATGGTATTGACATAAAACAGACATACAGACCAATTAAAGGAACAGAAACTGAAAAATAAACCCATATATCTAGAGTCAACTGATTGTTGGCAAAGGTGCCAAAATCATGCATTGGAGAAAGGACAATCTTCAATAAATGGTGCTATGAAAGTTGGATATCCATATGCAGAAACCTGACCCTTATCTCTTACCCTGTACAAAAATCAACTCAAAATGGATGAATTACATGAATTTAGGACTGAAAACTCTGAAACTACTAGAGGAAAACATAGGGGAAGCACTTCGAGATATTGGTACAGGCAATGATTTTCTAGTTAGGACTCCACAAGTGCAGAAAACAAAAGCAAAAATTAACAAATGAGATTGTACCAAACTAAAATTCTTCGGCACAAAAAAGGTAAACAAGAAACAGAGTGAAGAGACTACCTACAGAATGGGAGAAAATCTGTGCCAGCTGTTCATCTGACAGTGGGTTAGTATCCAGAATATATGAAGTACTCAAAACAGTAAACAATAACAAACAAGTAAATAAATTTAAAGTTAAGGAAAAGATCTGAATATATACTTCTGAAAAGAAGAAATATAAATGGCCAATGAGCATATGAAAATGCTCAACATAATTAGCTATATAGAGAATGAAAATCAAAACTATAGTGAGATATCATCTCTCCCCAGTTATAATGGCTATTATCAAATAAAATTTTTAAATGCCAAATACTTGCAAGAATGTGGAGGAAAACTCTTATACACTGTTGGTGGGAATGTAATTTATTACACCCACTATGGAAAATAGTATGGAAGTTCCTCAAAAACTAAAAGTAGATCTACCATATGATCCAGATATTCCATTCCTGGATATATATCCTGAAGAAGTGAATTCAGCATGCAAGAGGGATATGTGCATGTCCATGTATATTGGGGAACTATTCATAATAGCTATGATCACACACACATACTCCATAATAATAATCCATTAGAGATTATTGTGTGTATATATGTACATACATATATATATATATGTGTGTGTATGTGTGTGTAGGATTATTGTTCAACCATAAAGAAGAATGGAATCCTGTCATTGACTGATAAACCTATGGAACTAGAATATAGTATAAGTAAAATAAGCAAGATACAGAAAGAAAAATATCCCCTATTCTCTCTCATATGTGGAAACTAAAACATCAATCTGAAAGTAGAATAATGATTAATAGTGACTGGAAATGGTTTTAAAAGGGGCAGCAAAGTTAGAAGAAAGGTGGATGACTATGATCAATGCACACTGGGTGCATGTATGGAAATATCAAAGTGAATCCCATTACTGTGTACAATTAATACACATTAATAAAAACAGGTATTAAAATCATAAAGAGCTATTTCTTTGAAAAGGAAAAATTGATGAACCCTTAACTAAAGAAAAATATATGACTAAAAGAAAATCAGCAATGAAATGAGAGCCATTGATACCACAGGCACACAATCATTAAAGATTATTATAGACAACTATGTACCAGCCAGTTGGTAATATAGAAGAAGTTGACATTCTTAGATATGTACACCTTACTAACATTGAATCATGAAGAAACAAAAAAAACCTGAACAGACAAGTAACAAGTAATGAAGACTGAATCATTTATAAAATACTCTTTATCAAAGAACAACCTACAACCAGATGGCTTCACTGCTGAGTTTTAACAAACATTTAAGGGATAACTACTGCCAATTCTTCTTAAATTATTCCACAAATTAGAAGAGGAAGGAATTCTTCTAAACTAATGATATGAGGCCACCATTACCATGATACTAAAATCAGACAAACAAACAATCAAAATAAAGCTAGAAGCACTATAATTCATGAAGATAGATTTCAAAAAGTGTTCTAGAAAACTGAATCCAAAAGCATGTTAAAGTTTCAGGATGAAAAATCAACATACAAAAATCATCAGCATTGCTATATGTCAATAGGAAATTATCTGAAATAGCAATCAGGAAAGCAATCCCATCTATAGTGAGTACAAAAAATAAATATGAATCAATTCAACCAAAAAGATGAAGGCTCTCTACAATAAAACTATAAAACATTGGTGAAAGAAATTGAAGAGGACACAAAGCAATGTAAAGATATTCAGCTTTTTTGGATTAAAATAATGAATATCATTAAAACTTTGATATAACCCAAAATGACCTACAGGTTCATTGCAATACTTGTCAATATACCAATGACATTTTTCACAACACTAGAAAAGACAATCCTAAAATTTGTAGAGAGCCCTACACACACACACACACACACACACACACACACACACACAAAACCTCTGCATAGCCAAATCCATATCGAGCCAAAAGAACAACTCAGGAATCATTTACTAACTGACTTCACAATATTCTACAAAGTTGTAGTAACCAAAACAACATGGTATTAGCATAAAAATGACACACTGACCAATGGAACAGACTAGAGAGCCTAGAGCTATACCTCTATATCTATGGTCAAATGATTTTCAGTAAATGTCCTAGGAACATGCAATGGAGAAGACAGTTTTCAATAAATGGTGCTGTGAAAATTAGATACTCACATACAAAAGAGTGAATCTATACTGCTTTTTCTCATCACTTACAAAACTCAACTCAAAATGGGTTAAAAACTTAAATTTAAGACATGAAACTACTGGAAGAAAACATTGAGGAAATACTTCAGGACATTTTAATGGGCAAGTATTTTTTTGGACAATACTCCAAAGGCACAGGAAACAAAAAGTAAATATCGATAAATGGTAATTCATCAAACAAAAGCTTCAATCAACACAGTGAATACACAATCTACATAATGGGTTAAGATCCTTGCAAACCAAATATATGGAAAAGGGTTAATATTAAAATATATAAGAAACCCAAACAGATCAATAGTGAGAAAATATTTCACCTCATTAAAAAATGGGCAGAGGACCTAAATGGACATTTTTCAAAAAAAGTCATGCCAACAGATATCAGAAAGAACGTTCTACATTCTAATCATCAGGGAAACACAATCAAAACCACAATGAGACGTTTTAATCGTCTTTCTTTGCTGCTGTGACTAAGAGACCTGACAAGAACAATTTTAGAGGAGGAAAAGTTTATCTGGGGGCTCACAGTTTCAGAGGTCTCAGGCCATAGACAGCTGACTTCATTCCTTAGAGTTCCAGCTGAGGCTGAATATCATGGCAGAAGAGTCTGGAGGAGGGAAGTGGCTCAACATGTGGCTCCAGGAAGCAGAGAGAGAGACTCCAGTCTCCTGATATAAAATACTCAAAAGGCATGCCTCTAATGCCTACCTCCTCCAGCCACACCCTACCTGGCTTCAGTTATGACTCAGTTAATCCCCATCAGGGGATTAATTTCTGATTAGATTAAGGCTCTCATAACCTAATCATTTCACCTCTGAATATTCTGGCATTGTCTCACACATGATATTTTAGGGAACACCTAATATCTAAAGCATAACAAGATATTACCTCACATGTCTTAAAAAAAGACAAAAGATAATAAGTGCTGGCAAGGATTTGGAGAAAAGGGAACCTTGGCACATTGTTAATTAGGATGTAATTAGTATAGCTATTATGGAAAACAGAATGGAGGTTCCTCAAAAAATTAAAAATATAACTAACTATATGATCTAGTAGGCCTACTATTGGGTATATATCCAAAGCAAATGAAATCAATATGTTAAAAAGATATCATTCCCTATTCATTGCAGCAGTAGTCACAATGAGCAAGGTATGTAATCAACTTACATGTCCACCAACAGATACAGAAAATGTGTTATACATACAGAATGGAATAGTATTCAGCCATTAAAAATGAAATTTTGTCTTTTGAAAAACAAGGATGAAACTGGTGGATATTATGCTAAGGTTAAAAAACTCAGGCATAGAAAGAAAAATATTACAATCTAACACGTGGAATCCAAAAACAAAAACAAAAACAAAGTCAAAATTACAGACATAGAGCAAAATGGTGGTTACTAGAATGATAAGGAAATTGGGAGATATTATTCAAAGGACTCAAATTTCTGTTAGGTGGAAAAGTTCAAGAAATCTATTGTCCATCACAATAACTGTAGTTAGTATATTACATATTTTTAAATTGCTGAATAGGTTTTTTAACTGTTCTAACCCCAAAACTTACATATGTGAAGTAATGCATGTTGAATTGCTGGTTTAGCTGTTCTATAATGTGCACACATATCAAAACATCATCTTATACATCAAAAATATGTAAAATTTGCCAGGTGCAATGGCACATGCCTGTAGTCCCAGCACCTCAGAAGCCTGAGGCAGGAGAATCACAATTTCAAGGCCAATTCAACAAGTTATCCAGGCCCTAAACAACTTCATGAGACCCTGTCTCAACATTTATAAAGGGGACTGAGGATGTAACTCAATGGTAAAGAGCCCCTGGATTCAATCTTCAGTACCCAAGAAAGTATAAATTTTTAATTTGTCAAGTAAAAACTAAAAAAAAAACCCTAAATCTTAGCTTCATTGTTTTTCTATACTCTATTTCACTTATTTGTGCTCTAATATTTTTCATTTCCTTAGTTCTGCTAACTTTGGACTTTCTTCTTCCAATTCCTTAAAGTGTAAGTTTGAGTTACTAATTTAGGATTTTCCTTCTTTTGTAATGTAGGCACATATTACTTTAAAATTTCTTCTTAATACTGCTGGTGCTTCATCCCATATGTTTTGCTATAATGTGTTTTCTTTTTTTATTTGTCTTGAGACATTTCCTAACTTCCCTTTTGATTTCTTTGTTGACCCATTTGTCATTCAAGAGTGTGCTGTTTAAAGTCTACATATTTGTGAAATTTCCAATTTTCCTTCTGTTATTTGTAGTTACATTCCATTGTGGTCAGAAAAGATATTTGGTATGATTTAAGTCTCCTTAAATTTGTTAAAACTTGTTTGGTGACCCAACATTTGTCTATTCTGGAGAATGTTTAGTGTGTGCTAGAGAAAAATGTGTATTCTCTTGTCCTTGGGTGGAATGTTGCTTATATCCTGTTAGATCCATTTACTTTATACTGCTATTAATTTTTAGTCCCTTCGGATTTTCCATTTGGACGTTGTATCCATTATTGTAGGTGGCGAATTAAAGTATTCTGTTACTGTACTGCTGCTTTTTCTCCATTGAGGCTTGTCAATGTTTGTTTTACATATTTAAAAATTCTGATATTATAAATATGTACATATTTATTTATAATTGATATAACTTTCTGGTGATTTACACTTTTATCATCATATAATTACCTTCCTTTTCCCTTGTGAAAGTTTTTCATTTAAATTCAATTTTTGTCTGATATATGTATCAACCCTACTCTCTTTTGATTACCATTTGCATGAAATCTGTTTACCATCTTTTCATTTTTAGCCTATGTGTATATTTAAATCTAAATCGAGCAAATAATCAGATATTTTTGTATGCATTCAACCCTTCTATCTTCTGATTGAATACTATCAGGCATTTACATTTAAATTAATTAATACATGATGATTTATTATTGCCATCTTGGTAATTATTTTCTGTCTGCCTAGCAGTTCATGTGTCCCTCTTTTCCTGTTCTACTTTGTTATTCATTGATAAAAACATGAAATTTTCAAAAATTGCAGTAGTTTGGGGAAATATTTTTCCCAAAAACTCAGTAGACACCTTACAGAAGAGGAAACTGAGACCTAGATCACTTTAGCATATACTTGCTATCGTTTGAATGTGTCCCATAATTTTACATTAGGAACTTGATCCCCCCAAAATGTGTTAATGGTCTTTGACAGATGGGACTTTTGGGTGGTGATTGTGTCATAAGGGCTCTGCCTTTATGAATTTATTAATCCATTCTTGGATGAATAGATTAGTTGAAAATAGGTTATTGTAGGAATGGCTCATTCTAAAATCATGCTTTTTGCAGACAGGACAACTAATGCCTGTGATATGTTAGAAATAAAGGTTTAGGTCATGCTTTAGCTAAAAATCATAGTCAGCTTATGCCATGGTTTGAATATGTCTTCCACATATTCATGTGTTAGAAACTTAATACTAAAATTTATATGTTCATTTTATTTGGAAGTGGGGCCTCTGGAAGATAATTAGGATTAGATGAGGCCGTGAGAACAGGGCCCCCACATTGAGAATGATGGTGTTAACAGAAGAAGAAGAGACTTGAGTTAGCACACTTGCTCAGTCTCTTTATGTGACACCCTCCACCATGTTATAAAACAGTAAGAAGGCCCTAACCAGGTTGTAACTCAGTTGTAAAGAGCCTCTGGGTTAAATCTCCAATACTATCAATCAATCAATCAATTGATAGTTCATAGCACGTGAAAAAGAAAGAAGACCCTAACCAGATGCTAAGCACAAGCTAGAGCTATGCTCTTAGACTTCCCATTCTCTAGAACCATGACCTAAATAAATCCCTCTTCTTACAAATTACTAAGTCTGTAGTATTCAGTTATGGCAACAGAAAATGGATTGAGACAAATATTGAGCTCATATTGGAAAATGTCTCTTCTATAGAAATTATGAAACAAAAAATTCTGCATATAATGGGCACAGTTTTCATTCAAGGAAATGTCATAATTTATCATGTATATTCATAAATAATCTTAGAAGTCTGCACATTTTATTTTAACATAAAAAGATATTAACCATACTTATGCTCCAAAATCTTTCATTTTTGATATTCTACTTATTGCAAAGAACTATTTGACTATATATGAATTGATGATTATTATAAAATTTAAGCTCACATTTTAATATATTCATGTTTCTCTTTGTGATGAGATTAGTAATGGGGAACTATGGGACAAGATTTTGAAATTCTTGATACTATTTAAAATACTTAATAAGCTATAATGGCTTGATCAGAATGCTAGCTTCTCTGAAAATATATATTTTCACATATAAAATAATTTTGAAATTGACATGATTAACACATTATCTTTTAGTATCCACTATTTCATTTTTTCATTTTTTCAGATCAACAAGCCAACAATACAAATGGACATTTTGAAGTTTTATTTTCCCACCTTATTAATATTACTTATTTCTAATTAAAGTGATTCTATTGACACATGCATTAATCTTACAGGTTAGCCAAAAATAGAACTACTCCCATTGAGATGGTTCTTACAGGGCTTTTTCTCTGAAATCTACCTATGAAACATTCAGCTGTCTCTTGCTTTTCTTTTAGAATCACATCACAAATAGTCTGTGGGGAGAAGCAAATTAACTCAGGTACGGAGAGTGAGCACCTCATTAAAATGTTTCTGGGTAATAAGCATGCAGAAATGCCTCAAGTGTAAGTAGATGGTGCAGATGGGTAATTTGAATATGCATATATTCCAGCCTTTATGTTTCTCTGCCCTACTTAAACTACCATTCATTTGAGTTAATGCCAAAGCATATCTGTCCTCTGCATTGCATTTGAGAGTTCAGACTGAAATTATTCCTCTGTGCTGTATTATAGATGAAAGATTTGAGTAGAACATTTTTCCTAGTGCCAGTCTTAAGAACATGAGACCGAAGCATCCACAGTCATCATTACACATAGGAAGTGTGGATGTTCTCATTTAGATAATCTCACTCAGCACTGCCCCAGTATCTCTTTTTAGCCCCCCAAACATCTAATCTGACTGTTGATTCCCATGGCTCCAAGCACACAAATAAATCTGAAGAGTTCTCTGCATTCTAGATCATGTCATATTTCAGTAAATTTTCATCTTGTTACATGTAGTCATTTCAGGCTACCCAACAGCAATTAAACCACAAACAAGCTGATGTGCAAAATGAAATTAACTAACTATTATGACATGCTGAATTTCTCAGAGTGGTAAAATTCTTCCTAAAAATATAGATGCAAAGATATGACATGAGTGTATAATAACATGGAACAGTATGAACTTAAGTCAATTTGTTCATTTAGCTTGTTTGACAAAATTAAACTTCATGCCTCTTTAAAATAAAAATTGGAAATAATTTGGAGAACATAGATGCCTATGTGAGAAATTATGAGGTATCTTTTTTTTCCTTCTCCTAACAGAGAGAAAAAGGAAATCATCCTACCTCTCTTCTTAGCATTATTTCTTCCTTATAATATCTAGAATTCCTGCTGTGAACTAAAATGGTAAAAGAATTAACATGCACAATTTGGTTGTACATAACCTCACATCTTATTAGTCATTGTGGATACTGGATTGCAGTCTCTGGAAAATTTATTTTTCTCCTTACAATTTTCCTCCTTCTCTCATGCTTTTCCTAATGCAAATATAATTTATACTTAGACCTCATGTCCCAATACAAGGTTTAACAGATGTTAGTTAAGATTTTTTTAGTTCTTGTGAGAAACAGTGGGGCAGGAAGTAAAGGGAAAGGCTTAGAAAGAATTGAAACATGGCAGGGAAAAAAATTCAATTGCTGACAACTCCCTATTGAACTTCACATCTTGCATCAGTGTGATACTGATCCATAAATGTAATTATGGCTGTTAATATGACACATATTAGAAAAATGTAAAGGGAATGTTTCAAAGGAAATGAGGCTAACAAAAGAAGTAATATTTATAGCTATATAAAGAAGAAGCTACTTATGTCTTGGAATAGATAAGGACACATTTTCAAAGATTTACATTTAGAGCAATGTGATCAAGGTCATCAAAGGTGTTAATACAAAAGCTTTTATGCATGCTAAAACATACCTAAGGTTAAGGAGTGTTTCTTTCCAAAATACAAGCAATTAGATTGCACATTGAAAGATCATCTACTTAATAAGACGCTTGGAATTTGAAATTCAAGTCCCAATAAAAATGCAATTTCAAATAAAATTTTCAGTACATGTTGCAGGTCGAGTTCACTGAGAAGTAGACTTTGAGATCTAAATATGTGTTCTGGAAGTGTATCTAGGAATAAGATGAACATCTGTGAGGGAGAAATGAAGGGGACAGAATTGGGCAGAGGGAAAAGTAGAATCATAATACAGTCACAACAAAGGCCTTAGGTGATTCCATGGGGAGCTCTGAAGTTGAAATGTTTTTTTTAGAATTATCCCAAATTGAGACAAGGGGCTATGCCTTTACATCTTCATGGTGACCATTCATTAGAAGCAAGCTGACTTTAGTAAGGAATTGTGATTTGAGATGAATTGGTCTGTGCTCAAGGCCAGTTCTCAGAGGGACCTAATTTGAAGTTGCCAGCCACCAAATCCTTTCAGCAGTGGGCAAGTGAGTGCTTTCACTCTGATATGGGGTAGGGGATGATCTAGACTGCATGCCACAAGATCCACTACACTAACAGAAAAACCTCTTTAATCTTTAATATATTTGAGCTATCATAGAAATGATAGTATCCTCAATTCAAGTCCTAGTACCTGTGGGCTATGTAATGAAAGTATTAACCCTGAGTAAAATCTCAAGGTAGACAAAATCTGTAATTATTATACTTATACCTCCTTCCACACAGCTTTTCCTCATTCCTTCCTAATGAATTATTTCTCAGGCAGGAAGTTCTTCCTGTTGTCCCAAACCACATTCCTCCACTCCACCCCTACACATGTCAAAAACCTCACCAGCTTCTGTTTCACATCCAGTCAAATCTGTCAATTATCACATATACAGCACAACTGAGTCTGAGTGGAAGCAAAGGTATCCATGTAATTCATTGGATTGTATGAAAGCCTGGTAGTCTTTACTCCTTTTCCAAGCATTTGCTCTTTAAAAAGAAACTGTGGAATCTAAAATGAATTGGTAACTGGTGGAGTTTTTGTTGCGTTTCTAAATAAAATAAAGATAATGGATTTAGGAGCAGGAATTTATCTTCCTTGAATTAGCTCTCCCATATTGATTCACAGTTTAGATGTAAACTTAGAGATTGTCTCAGAAAATTTTACTCAAATTACCACAGAAATATGACTGATTTGTCTCTCAAATTCTTCATAAAAAAAAAGTTTTTTAGGGACTGGGGTTGTGGCTCAGTGGCAGAGCGTTTGCTTCGCACATGTGAGGCACTGGGTTCGATCCTCAGCATCACATTAAAAAAATAAATAAACAAAATAAAAATATTGAGTCCACCTATAACTAAAAAAAATATTTAAAAACCTAAGCTTTTATTTTACAGAAGAGCAATTAGAAATCACTACTAGTTGATATTTTATCCTTTGCAGAATCATCTTGTTATTACACAAGTTCTCATATTTTCAGTGTAAAAATATATTCCTGTAATTTCAGTATTAAAATTTATACTAAACTAATACTGCTAATTTATCTAAAGTTTGAAGTTAGATGACAATTCTGTTGTAAATCTGATTACAAATGTTGAGAAAATTAATTTTTAAAAATCTAACATTTTCCTTTGCCTCTTCAATTTTCAAATACATGCAATATGATAGAATAATTTCCAATGATCCACATTTGCCACTTTTAATAAATTTCAGTGAGAATGTGGCTCAGTTTCATATAAAAGAGAATCATAAAATCAACCAAAATAGCATGCCAGTTATTTTAATAAATATGTACCCTGTGTTGCCTTTGGTATTTGCATCTTTTGGTGCCATAATGGATATTTTTTATTTAATAGTTGCACAACTTTACACACTTCAGGACATTGCAAGAGTAGCAAAAGCTCACAGTAAATTTCATTCATTGTTTCATGCAATACACATTTATTAAGCACCTCCATATTCTTTGGCAAAACAAAAAGCAAGAGAGAAAATGGCCCATGAAGATAATTGATAGTAATAAGGCATGCCTATGTGACCTCTAAATAAATACAAAGAATACTGATTATGTGACCAAATAGAAACACAAATTCTTGACAACCCATCAAATTACTTTTGCATCAAAAAATGCCTTTGATCCAGCAGAACCAAGCCTAATGAAAGAAAGATGTCAAAATGTGCATTAGTCAACCATGTTTCTATATAAATAAACTATCATTTTCATCCATATCCCCAAAATTATGCCTTTTCAGTATATCAGCTATTGTACAAACATGACCTTTAAAAGAAGCAACTTGACTAAAGATTTCAAAAATCATTCTGTGGAACCGTGATACAGCTGCACTATTGGAATGAAAAGTGAATGGCCCGTGCAGAGCCACTAATATAAGCCATTAGCCATATTGTGCCTTCAGGAGAATTATATGACCTTCCAAAAGCAATCCAAGTATTTAAATTGTTGTAAGGACCCAACATGTAAAGTGTAACTGACAAAGCCAATTGTCCAAAACAACAGAACTCTATACTGTGGGCCCTCCATGTCTGTGGATTCTGAATCTGTAGATTCAACCAGCAGTGGATTAGATATTTGAAAAAATACTATGTCAGTACTAAACCTATAGAGACATTTTTCCTTGTCATTATTCTCTAAACAATATGTATAACCAATATTTACATAGCATTTACTTTGATTAAGTATTAAAATTTATTTAGAAATAATTTTAAGTATGCAGGTGAATGCTCATAGGGTATATGTAAATATCATGCTATTTTATAGAAGAGACTTTGGGATTCACAGATTTTTGCATGAATGAAGGGTCCTGGAACCAATTCCCCACATGTATGGATGGACAAATTGTACTTCATGAAAATATTTAGGTGATGAGATCTAAGAGCCAATTCATTTATACTATAATTTCACATGTGAAAATAGCAATTTTAAATAAATAGAATTAGTTAATGACAATTGGGAGACAATTCTCCATGAATCTATCACAATTGTCCATGTCTTATGAGCAAAGTTATTGGCTGCCTTTGTTCTGGACTACCCTTTTAAAGATGTTTGTATATCAAACAGCCTAGGAAGATAAAGATAATGTTTCCCTCCAGAACAAAAGGCAGGCTCATTTTCCTTGAGAGCAAGTTAAAGCAGGTTTGTTTACAGTCCATTATAAATAATAGGAGCTTTTTAATTTGGAGGTTCCTCAGGTATAATAAAAACTCACTATGTGGAACACAGTGTTATTCTTGTGGTGTTTGGGTGAGAGTTGGCATGGGGAAGTGATGTGAGCATGGCATTCATGCCACTTGCTGTGCCATGAGTTATGACATCCTTTGTCTCTGACCCAGAAGTCTCATATCTGCTATATTGATGAAATTGTAATGGGCTGTTAGCTTGCAAGTAGTGTAAAATCCCAGACTTTTCAACATTCTTAACAATATCCTTTTCATTATCCATATGTATTTGTATATTTGATAACAAATCTGAATTTATAGGATATATATATCAGTATATATATATATATATATATATATATCAGCTCAAATGGGTTAAATCTTTGCCTGAACTGAGCTTCATCACATTGAAATTTGCAAATAATCCTTATCTAATTGGATTAGATATTCATTATAGTTAGACTAAATTTATTTCTTCCTAGTGATAATTTATAATTACTAGTAATATTGTAAATTGGTGGTTTACCAAGACCTAGGTGTAATATGGGAAGTGATTCTTTCTTTCTTGAATTCTACATAGATCCTTTGGATCAAATATCAAAATTATTCATTAAGTATTATTTGAAATTTATTTTGTGCTTTTAAATGAGGTTATAACATGATTATAAAAAGTTCTGGAACTTTAAGGGATTTTTAAGTGATAACTCATGGGCTTCTGGGAAAGTATAAATTAACCCATGCTCTTTGAATTTTTTTATAGATTTCCATTCACTAGAGTCATTTAATTCATTTTCCAAATTGGCTTTAATACCTCAAGTTTATTCTTTGTGGTATGAAGTTCAGTTCCATATATACATACTAGAGTGGTTCCCAGTAATGGTATAAGACTCCATTTATGTTACAGAATGGCTGCATCTGAACCTGCCACATGTTATCATTTTTATATTAAGGCTGATGAAAAAACAAAAGAGCATCAACATTCTATGGTAGATAAAAGTCTTAGCAAAAGATTCAAAACATGTGTCTTTAAGACTATCAGCCTTGCAACATAATATATACCTCACAACCTTTAATTATAAACTTATTCCATAGACTTGAGTTAAATTTAATTTCAAAAATGACACAGCACAGACTAAGCAACTATAAAAGTTAAAGTAAATCCAATGAGATGTTCAATATGTCATACCCAAGAAGCTAGTGACGTGAAGAAACCCAATCACTTTGGGACAAAATGATTTTCAATCACTTTATGACAAAGTCTGAAATGTTTATCTTCTAGCATTTTACCAATCATATGGGCTTATCTTTCTTTCCCATATAGCAAATAGCTTTCTAAAGTTAACTCTGTAAACGTCTATAGAGACCAAAGCTAAAATAGTTTTAAATGACTTTTCAATTGAAAGCACAATCATGGTATTTTGAATTGAAAGAAAAGTTTTGTTTTTTTTTTAATTTAAAAAGTAGCATGGTATTTTTTTGAAACATAATAAGTTTTTTTGAGACAAGTAGCTTTAATTTAAAATTGACCAAGTGTGTGACAAATTTTGAGATGAAATTAACTTTGGAAATTTCTTTTTTAAAAGAAAAGAAAAAAGATCCAATGTGAATATAAGGGTACGGAATGTACATCAATAGGTCAATAAGCACATTCTGGGCTTTTAGAGATAAAAAATTGCTACAATATCAAAAATACAACTCGATTGGCTGAAGTACATAAGTAATACATCCCATTTGCAATACAAAATAACATATTTAGTTTTTTCAATAATAATGTACTGGAAACCTCCTGCTATTTGCGGAAACTGGAAGTCTTTGGAGACACAGCAATGAGCAAGGCACCAAAGACATCCTCCTGTCTTCAAGGAGTTTGTAGAGAAGAAAAACAATGAAAGAGGTATAATGAAACATGCTATGACAGCATGGAGTAGGGGCACCCAACTTAGGCTAGTGCAAGAAAATGAAACATTTCCTCAGCTGAGCCTTTAAGTTGTAATTGACCATGTCAAAACTGGTGGAAAAAGAGAACATTTCAGAAACAAGACAAAGAAAGACACAGAATGAGAAAATATCATGGTGTATGGATAACAATATGAAATTTGGAATTGCTGGGGCATAAAATACAAGAGCAGAAATGTACCTAAAGAAATTCACTGGTTCTACATCTCACAGGATGTCATATGAACAATGTGAACATGTTTGAACTTTTCCTGGAGGTGAATGGGAGTAATTGGAGGGTTTGAAACAAGGGAGAAATGTTGTCAAATTTGTGTTGTGTAAGTATCCTGGCAAGTAGCTGGAATTTAAAGTTTCTCCAAGTGTGGAGAATCACTTGTGGTGTGGCAAGCCTGGAAGCAGAACAAAAATCTTCTGTAGTACTGGAGATGATGAATGATGCCAGAATAAAGTACAATGACATGGGCAAAAGTAGGTGGATTTGAGCAATGTTTAGGAGGGAGGTAGACTATATACAGAACTTGATGACAATTTGAGCGTGGAGTTGAGGGGACAGAAGAATCAGAGGCAATTCCTGTCTTTCCTAACCATAAGAAACACATTAGGAATATATTTAACAATAAAGATACCCTAGGCTGTATCCCATACCAACTGAATCAGAATTTCCATTGAAACTTCTACTGATTCTTCTCACTAAATTAGTTTGGTAAATAAAGTGGGATGCTGAGATATATATATGTTTAGTATATGTACATTATATATGTTAATGTGTGGTGATTGACATAAATTTAGCTAAGATATATATCATATATATTTATATATAAGATAAGTATTATCTTATAATGTCTTTAATATATCTTGTTCATTATTTTATTATACTTTTTAAATTGTGTTAAGGATGTCTCATAATCAGGATTTTTATTCGTTATTTTTAGTTATATATGGCAGTAGAATCCACTTTGAATAATTATACAAGCACAGAATATATCTTGTTCTAATTTAGACCTCAAGTCATATATATAATTCAGCCTAAGTAGGGTGCCCCTACTCCATGCTGTCATAGCATGCTTTATTATACCTCTGTCATTGTTTATCTTCAAAGACAGGAGGATGTCTTTGGTGTCTTGCTCATTTCTTTGCCTCCAAAGATTTTCAGTTTCCATAAATAGCAGGAGGTTCCCAGTAAATTATTGTTGAAAAAACTAAATATGTTATTTTGTATTGCAAATGGAATGTATTACTTAGGTACTTCAGCCAATTCAGTTGTATGTTTGATATTGTAGCAATTTTTATCTCTAAAAGCCCAAAATGTGCTTATTGACCTAGTTGATGTACATATATATAATATTTATTTATATATGTTTATTATATATGTTTAGTATATGTGCATTATATATGTTAATGTGTGGTGATTGACACAAATTTAGCTGAGATATCTGTACTATGCTAAGCAGTATTAGTAATATTGGACACCCTATCTCGTTCATTATTTTATTTTACTTTTTAAATTGTTAGTGATGTCTCATAATTGGTATTTTTTATTGGTTCGTTTTAGTTATACATGACAGTAGAATCCATTTGGACATAATTATACAATCACAGAATATATCTTGTTCTAATTCAGACCTCAATACTTCTCCTTCCCTCCACCCACACCCTGCTACCTTCCTTCCATTGATATTTCCACCGTTTACCCATAGTTCTTCTTTCAATTTTAATTTGTTGTGGATGTACATGATGGTGAGATTCACTTTGTTATATTCACATATGTATATAGGAAAGTTATTATTTTAAAGGGAATAGGTAGATGATTGTTCATATTTCATTATTTTTTAATTTTTATCTGTAGTTATAAAACAAACTCCTTTTGAAATTAAGAGCAACTTTTCTGCATGGTGTATTTCCTCAGATTGAGAGTATGAAGGGCTGCCCACACTCCTTGACCTGGTGGGAGCCAGGAAACCTGTGACTGACATATTTCTGATTAACACAGCCTAGCTAAATATATACATGTATATTGCCTTTTATCCCACTCTACCTTCTGTCCTGTAGGGAAAGGTTTCCACATCCCTAAGGACTCCCGCCAAAAAAACAAAAAATTGAGATTTGAGTCAGAAAGATCTGTTCTATCTTCCATGGTATCTTCCTCAAAGATGGCTTTAAATAAATCTATTTTCTGCCCATCTCCTGAAGTTTTAGTGGCACAAAAAGAGGTGAAGTCTTTCCTCCAGTAATATTTTTTCCCTTTTACTTATACACTTTCCTTGCATCTTCACTCTTTTTGTCTTGATCAGTCTAGAGAGATGCTAAGTTATTGATCCCTTCAAACATAAAGTTTTTGTTTTTTATAATCTTCTCTATTGTTATTTTTGTAATCTATTTTATTGCTTTATATCATTATATTTATAAATCTTCCCATTCTGTTTCTTTTGTTTTATACTTTTTTCTTTCATTTTAAGTTGAACACTTACATCATTTTTCTCATCAATTTTCTATGGAATGAAATAGATCAAATTATGTTATAATGAATCCCACTATTATGAATAATTAGAACACGCCAATAAAAAACAAAAAAGATTATTTAAGACCATAAATTTCTTTCTCAGCACTGCCAATTTTTGTTGATGTTATTGCTTTTGTTTTGAGTGATTTTGTTGTTGTTTTGGTTTGGGTTTTTGTTTGTTTTTTTGTTCATTTATTTATATATTTTGGGTACCAGGTATTGAACCCAGAGGTGCTTAAATATTGACCCATACTCTAGCCCTCTTTCATTTTATTTATTTGGAGACAAAGTCTCACAAAGTTGTTCAGGGCCTGGCTAAGTTCCTGAGTCTGGCTTTGAACTTGTGATTCTCCTGCCTCAGACTCCAGAGCCACGGGGATTACAGACATGTGCTAGCACACACATCTGTCCTTAAATTTCGATATTACTGATTGAGTTCTCTAACCACTACACTTCATTTGAGAATTTTACTCACTACTTAAATGGACCTTATTAATATCTCAGATAATTTCTTTATCACAGTTTACACATTTATTCTAATTCTTTCCCATTTTCTTCTATCACTTGTTACATTGGGAAAATATCTATCACCTACATTCTTTTTCTTCTACTCTGACTTTCATCTTGTTCCTTTTTCTTTCACTTTCACCTTCTACTCTACCACTGTTTCTCCTGTGGTCTATTCTCTACCTCCCCCTTTGAAGCATGAAAAAGAATGAATGGCCGGGTACAGTGGCAGAGACCTATAATTCCAGGGACTCAGAAGGCTGAGGCAGGATGATCACAAGTTCAAAGCCAGCCTCAGCAACAGTGAGGTGCTAAGCAACCCAGTAAGACCCTGTCTCTACATAAAACACAATATAGGGCTGAGGATGTGGCTCAGTGGTCGAGTGCCCCTGAGTTCAATCCCCAGTACCTTCTTCCCCAGAAAAGAATGAAGGACTCATAAGTAAAAGACAGAAGAATTTTATGTAGATGAAATCACCAAGAATAAGTATGTAAAAATGAGAAAAAATAGTATCACTGAGAAAAAATGGAACTTTGAGGGATATTGATATTTTAATGGTGAAATGACTAAAAGGATAGGAGTAAAATCAGGAAGAGTATCATCATGAAAAGTGAGGGATTAAGCTTTGTCAAGATAAAGAAATTTATCAACAAAGTCCAACACTGCAGGAAGATAAGCAAGCTGATGATGTTGGTGTGATAAAATGTCAAGATTTATTAGATGCTTACTTTGCATCATCTATTGTTCTAAGACCTTCTTCTATATAATGTCATTTAGTTCTCACCACAGATATTCTTTTCCTTTGCCATGATGAAATGGTGAGGAAGGAAGCCAGGATTTTGTGCAAAGATAATAAAAAGAATAAATATAAAAATTTTTTTAAATGTAGAAAACTGAGTGAATTATGGTTATTTTCATAGGCTATCTAAATAAGGAAAGCCACAATAAAGTTCTGAAAAGAGAATAAAGAGTTAAGACAGTATTGTTTTCCTTTGATCAAGCCCATTTTATTTTATGATAAGATATAATTTATCATGTTTATATATCAAAAGTAAAGATCTGAAAAGGAATGGAAATTTAAATTACAAGAAAAAATACAAGCTAATCTATGGATCTGAATCCTTAAAGATGTGATCAAACAAGTGTCTTGGTTCATTTAATTGCTGTAACAGAATACCAGAGACTAGGTAATTTCTAAGAAACTGAATTTATTTCTCACAGTTTTAGAGGCTGTGAAGTTCAAAAGGTGCCAACATCTAGTGAGAGGCTTATTGCTGTGTTATTCCATGGTAGGAAGCAGGAGGACAAGAGAGTTCAAAAGAGCAAGTGAGTAAGAAGAAAATAAACTCTAATAACACTAATCCATTGAAGAGGTCAGAACCCTCACGAACTAATCACTTTATACTAGGCTCCACCTCCAAACACATTGCATTGGTGATTAAGTTTCCAACACGTGAACTTTGGAGGATATAGTCAAATGTAAAAATGAGATCCCACGGTGAAGGAAATATGTTTGTACAAGAACTATGCCTTTCCCTTTACAACAAGGAGCTAAGAATGAGCTACTATTTGTATGAATGTATTCTTGCAGGAAAAAATGTTGAAGCTGCTTTCACTTGATGGTCTACCTTGTCTAGGTAAAGTAAGAGTGTGGTTGTGCTTAGTAGGAGAGAACAGTGTCATCTAATGAGGCTGTTGGAAGAATGACATTAACTAGAAATTACAAAGAACTATTAATCCCTTACCAAAAGACACTTTCTCAGTCTGAAGACCACAATTATTTATACTTAGTGTATTTGCTAATATATGTTAGAATTATCATAACAGGTTTTGTTTTAAGAATATGGTCTTTCAGTCTATTTAAAATGAAACTGACCCAGCTCATAGAGTTATAAGTAACTGCAAAGAGAAGAACTACTACAATGTTTAGTAATTATAATGCCCATGATGTTTCCAGGTTTTCTACCATCTACATTGATGTATGACCTAACACAAATCACTTAAACTCTCTGCCGTAGATGCCATCTGTAATTTTGAATTAACATTTCAAATATTACAAAAATGTGAGGCTTTACAGAGCCCTCTGAGAGACTCCAGTGATGAAATTATACATGTATAAAGCATGTTATAATGATGAGAACTAATAATAAATTGTCTTTTGGCACTTTCTTGGTGTGACTTTTTCCAGACTATTAGAGGACTTTATAAGTAAGGATTCTGTTTTTCTTCCCATCACGTCTTGCACATAGGATGATCATGTAATTTTTTTGTCCAAATTGGGACAGAATTAATAGTGAAAAAGGGAACTACACAGATTTGATGCTTAGACAAAAAAGTCACCATATTATGCATTTATTCCTTCATTGTTTGGATATATGCAATACCTTTTATAAAGCTTAAGGTCTTCTTTGAGAAATTCAAAGTATAATGGTAGCCATTTGTAAACAAAGTTTATGACAGTGTAAAGGCAAGTATAAGGCAACTATGGATACTTAAACAGGCACATAAACAGTGTGACAGTTTTACTGTACTCTGCTCCCTCAATTCAAACTTTGAAATGGAGCTTTCATAACTATTCTCACACTCTTTGTGTATTCACCTCACCCTCCTTCTCAAAATATCCCTTGACCTAAAAAGATACATTCAGTATATTAATGTATTTGTTGTGCCCTTTGTCTATAAAACCATGGTGTGTTTGAGCTCTGGCTTATGCAAGTTGCTCATATTTCTAAGCCTCAGGTATCCACACATGAGAATTCAAGTTTTCTGTATGCCTCCTTAGAGATCTGATCATTCTGGGTTTTATGTCCTTTGGGTGTGCAAGAATGAGGAAAGAAACATTGTCTTAGGTTGCAAATTCCTTTAGGTTGAAAGTATTGTTTTTCTTACTATTTTTCCTCTTCCTTCCAAACACACACACACACACACACACACACACACACACACACACACGCCATTCATCATATTGAGAAGCAGCAGCAAGGAGAAAAAGGAAAGGCATAAAAAAAAAGTGATACTGTGCAAGGTGCTGAAGTTGTTATATAAAAGTGCAAAAGTGGAAGGAAGGAAGAGAAAAAGTTCAGAAGGGGAGGGGAGGAAGGTAGAGCCAAGTACAATCGAGCAATTGCTGCTCGTGATCATGAGCTGTGAAGGCAAGAAAAAAATGTCTTTTACAAGTCACTTCCATTTTACATTTTCAATCTGTAAAAAAATGCATAATAATATGCAATCAGTCAATAATTTTCAAGATCATTAAACTCCTACAATAGGAAATAAGATATTAAATTTCACATATGTTCATAGTGCCAAGTCTCAAAAGAAAATGAAATAGAAACTGGTTTCTACGTGCTAAAATCCCTGAACTCAAGTTCAGAAGACAGTTCTTATCAAGATTCTCCCAGGATCACGAATTGTCTGGGGCAATTTGGTCATAGATATGCCCAGATCAAAATGATCTTACTTCTGTTCTAAAAGTACAACTTTCAGACCACTCTAAATCACAAAATATAGAATTATATCATTTTAACAAAGAGAAGAGCTTCTTTTATTACCTGAATCTAGGTTCACTTTTCATTTTTGTTTGATTAGCACTGATAAATGCAGACTAATGAGCCTTGAACTGAAGACCCAAAGGTAGAGAACTGTTTCTGTGTTGAAGCATACTAATGAAGAAGCAGTAAAGTAGACACAGGGCAGAATGGCAGAGTAGGAAAGGAAAAAAATGTTAAATCTTACATCTGTACTATATAACTAGCAGAATAGTTTGACAAAAAAATTGCTCTGAACTAAGTGTCAAGCTACCTATGCATTATACCTGTTTTGTGCAGTTAGTCAATGAGCATTTATTTGAGCACTGAATGTTTAGGGCACTATTCCATGTGCCAGGGAAATAAGTAATAGAGTTTGAAAAAGCATAGAAGTCATGGAATGGGGTGGAGAAGGAGTAAAAAACTGAAAAGGTAAGTAGGATTATATCATGCAGAGCTTTATGAACAATTTAAGGAGTTAAGAGATTATCCTGAAAGAAGCAGGTATTACTGAATGATTTTAAGGTAATACACGACAATTATTTTGTGTATTTAAAGAGATCATTCTGGTTAGAGTATAGAGGATGTGTAGGGGAATGTCTAATATGCTAGGAGACCAATTTGTAGATTATTGCAGTGATATAGGCAAGAGATGATTAATGATCTGGATTAGTCCTCACTGATCTTGCTGACAAATAGAATGAAGGGTGAGAAAAAGGTAAGGGAGAAGAAGGAGGCAAGAATGATCCTTGGGTTTCTGGCTCTGTCAACTGAGTTAATTGTGGTTCCAAATCCTATATAGGTTACAAAGAAAAAATAAGGGCTTCTTTCTAGAGGGAGCATATTATAGTTTGGCTGTGGAATGTTCCCCAAATGCTCATGTGTTGAACCATTGGTCCCTAATGTTCAAAGTGGAGCTTTGAGGAAGTGATTGGATCATGAGGATTCTGATCTCATGAGTAGATTAATCCATTGATACATTAATAATGTGATGACGTTAGTGGAAGGTGGTAGAAAGTTTAGGAGGTGAAGCCTGGAGGAAGTATGTCACTGGGGGCATGCCCTGGAAGGGTATACGTTGTTCCCAGCCCCTCACCCCACTCTCTGTTTCTGGGCTGCCATGAGTGAACAACTTTCCTCCACCATGCCCTTCTGCCTTGATGTTCTGCCTCATCTCAGGCCCAGAGCTGTGAAGCAGACAACCATGGACTGAAACCTCTGAAATTCTAAGTGGAAATAAATCTCTTCTCCTCTAAGTTGATTTTCTCAGGCATTTTGTCTCAGTGACAAAAAGCCAACTAACACAGAGCAGAGTGGAAATAATTATTTGAGTATTGGACACATTTATCTTCAGGTATCTGTGAGACACTGACAATGATGTTGAGCAGACATTGGGACAACAAGAGCAACTTCAAAATTTAAAATGTAGATTTGGTATTCATTAGGAGAGCAATAGTAATTTAAACCATAAAAATACATAAAGTTACCAAAACCAGTGTGTGTAGACTGAAAGAGCCTGGGATATAACCTTGAGAAACACCAATATTAAGGGATAGGAAGGAGAAAAGAAGACAGCAAATGAAATTGAGAAGGATCTAGGAAGAAAATAAGATGTGCTTGCTGTTATAGAAATAGTTAAAACCCTATTTTAACTTAAACAAAGTTAATCTAACACTTCTGTTCTTGGACAGGTCAATTTCACTTTATTGATCTCACCATCAGCAGTACAATAAGTAGGTTGGACCAGATGATTTTTTAAAGTCTTCCCAACTCTAATATTCTATTCCTAGGAGATTTAAAATGTCTCCTTTTTGACTAATGATAGGAAAGGCACTCTAAGATTAGGACTTCAAGAAAGAAATCTTAACTTTTGTCATCAATCCAATCAAATTCTTTATATAAAGTAGTAATACCTATAACATAATAATAATATTAAATAAAATATGATAAATTGATAGAAAATAGAAAGCAATCTATAAACAATAGCAATACTTTCCTTAGTACCTACTAAGTGACCAGTACAATCCTTATTTCTTTT
Source organism: Xerus rutilus (assembly GCA_028644305.1). NCBI lineage: Eukaryota > Metazoa > Chordata > Mammalia > Rodentia > Sciuridae > Xerus > Xerus rutilus. The sequence goes on from CM053417.1 coordinate 31,531,237, forward strand.
TGGACTCTAACTTACTAACATAACAAATATGCAAAGTAGATATTGTCATCCATATTTTTTGGAGGATAAAACCAAACCCTACACAAAATTTTACCGAAAGTTCAGTGTTAGTTTGTGGCACAGGAATAATTTGAAACCAGATCTGTATTATTTCAGCTTTTTCCATAATATTGAGTTCTACCACAGAAAGTGACACTTACTCCTCTACTTTACCCTTTTACATGGAGTTTATGCCTTTCTTCTTAAACCTATTGTCTTATCAGAGCCAAATTCTCTAATAAAAATCAAAGCCAGTCAAAAATATAATCTCATCTTAATATATGGATTTATATATTTGCATGCCAAACTGTTCTTCTTATAAGAACCAAAACAGTTGGTATCCTGACCAAAAACAAAAAAAGCATAAGCAATGGAAGTGTTATCATCTTTCAAAGTTTCAATGGTTGAGGGTTATTTGCTTTTAGAGCATATTTTGCATTCATTCAAGGCTCTTTTTTCTTCCCCAATTTCTCCATAATATAAACCTCTTTCTAAAATGCCCATGTAGTTAGGCTCAGTTTGTCCCTGAAGTAAAGCACCAAGGATGAGTGTGAATAAATAATGAAAAGAGAAAAACCAGTAAATATGCCCTATAGAAACCACCCTCACACAGAAAATTGTAGGGAAGATTATGAATAAAACTATTAACCAATATCATGTGCATACACACCTGTTAGCACAAAGGATATATTGGAGGGATAGAAGTGACTCTCACTTATTATTATATTATATGAATTTCCCAAAATGGTGAACTTTTGTGTGATTTTACATTTTCTTTTGCTTTTAATTTTGTTTAATTTTAGAAACAAAAATAATAACAGTCTTCACACAAAGATCACCCTTACCACTTTAACATTCCATTCTTTCAACACTGATTTAATTCCATCATCAGTAGGCTGTATTACTGAAAGACCACCCTCCTCTCATTAGTTTTTATTACTGACATCTCTTGTGGTGTTAATCTTCCTATTCTGAGAACTATCCTCCTTCCAAATGGGTGTTTGAACATTTTTAAAGTGTTTTGAGTCCTCCTTTGAGGTTTATTACTTAATATTGAAAGGCATAAAGCCACATACCATTAGAAAAACAAATTTCATATTTTTTCTGCTGCAATAAAAAATGACTGAAAGAATACATAGAAAACAATGTTAGAATTTTGTAATTCAGACTATGTGACTCTTTCCTTCCCACCCTGGACCATAGCAAGTGATCAAGGGTGGACACAGGACCGAGGTAAAAGCAATCAATTATTCTCTCCTGACTATTTGAAATTGGTATTCAGAGATCTTGATCCCAAATGACTACCCAAAATGAGAATCTGCTAGTCTACAAACAGTAGTTTGGCTGTCTTCTGCAGGAAGATGAAGAAAAAGCAATTCTGCAAAGAGAACATGAAATAGGCACAGACAGAGTATCAAAAGGAATCCATAATGCATGACGAGATGGTTCAAGAGATAAAGTACCTGAGAGTAAGTACAAGAGAAACTACCTTGATTCCTATAGCATGCTCATTCTTGTTTTCCATTTTTTATAAGGCTGGCATGCATCCTTGACCTTTGTTCCTTATAATAATCTTTCTTATTTTTGCTTACACTAGTTTGAATTGTTTTCTGTCACTTTCGCTTAAAATAAAATTTTTATGCCTGGCCTACACTGGCATGGCAACAATGAGAATTAAAATGTATGTCAAAGGTAGAACAGAAGGAGTTGATCTTGGATTTATCATCTCCTCAGCAATTTGTATTTATTTCACAATACACCCACTTATACTTTCTGTTTAACAGTGGCCTTTGGGTGTTTCCCCTTTTGACATGTTGAGGGGAAGGATTAAGTTTGTGACTGTTCTGTACATATAAATCCTCATTGCTCTAGGTATCCAGTGGAAATCTAATTGCACCTATTTGGTATTTTTATTCCCACAAAACTGAGAATATATGTTATGGCCATATAAACGTACCCTAGAAGATACAGGAACAAAAACGCTTCTCCTTGTTGCCAAGAGTAACCATGAAATCACAAAAGTTTTGAAAAAAAGAAGCAGCAAATAGAAACTCTATTGTCTTTGTCAGGGCTTCAATTCATTCATAGACTTCATTATTAAAAATAAGTTCTGGGTGTGCTTGGGTTGTAGCTCAGTGGTAGAGTGCTTAACTAGCACGTGTGAGGTACTGGGTTCAATCCTCAGCACCACATAAAAATAAATAAATAAGATATAGGTATTGTGTCCAACTGCAACTAAAACAATATTTGAAAAATAAGTTCTGGAGCTGAGTGCTTTGCTTAGCATGTATGAGGCCCTCAGTTCCATCCCCAGCACTTCAAAACAAAAATAGTTCTGCAGTGGCTATAGTGGCTATGTGATAAATGCTGCTGAAAATGAGATGTCTGCCTGTGTGTGGAACATAACCCATTTAGGTCTTTGGAAATAGAAAGATAATTTTTCTCAAATGTAAGAACTAGTTAAATATTTCCTCCAATAATTTTTTGGGGGTACTGGGGATTGAACTCAGGGGTACTCGACCACTGAGCCACATCCCCAGCCCTATTTTGTGTTTTTTTATGTAGAGACAGGGTCTCACTGAGTTGCTTAGCACCTCGCCATTGCTGAGGCTGGCTTTGAACTCGTGATTCTCCTGTCTCAGCCTCCCTAAGTGCTGGGATTACAGGTCCTCCAATATTTTTATTCAGTTTTTATGCTGCTTTGTGATAACTGGGCTCTTGATGTTGTTATTTATATACTGTGTCATGATACTGACTTCCTATCTGTATATATATCTCATTTATATGTAAAATAACAACAAAACAAAATAATAAAAATTTAAAAATTTACATAATAAAAAAATTGAGTGATGAAACAATAAAATGTATTATATCCTAAAGTTAAAACTCACTCTGGATTTACTGTACTTCAAGTCTTCTTCATCCCCATGGGCCTGCATTGAGTAGAGAAACCATTAGTCAGAGTTGAACTCCTGAGTACCAGGAACAATGTGATTTTACCCCCCAAGTCAGACATAATACAATATGACCTATATTGACTGATTAGTGTATTTTCCATTTCATATGCTAGAAATAACGGGGTTAGGCTGAATGGTGACACATGGGAATAACCACTGAAATTGGCAATGGGGGGAAGAAGGAACAACTTTGTCTGCCTTTCCTTTCCCTAGAAGCCTTCAAATGGGGTACACAAGATAAAATTGAAAGAATTCGTGACAGCAGGAGGAAACAGAATAAACAAGACAGTGTCTGCAGAGGGCTGCCTCATTCATGTCAGAGTCTGTGAGGCTGGTTAGAAGCCTTTGTGAAATAATAAATCATCTTTCTATCTTCCCTTCAGTGAGAAATTATCCCATTTGTGTTATTTGCCTAGTCACATCCTTCAGTCGGGCTGTTACTGTCCTCTGCCTATACTATTCTAGCAGTCTTCTATGTGGTCTCCCTGTCTAATGTATGTTCCTCTTCCCCAATTTTGTTTCCTATTCCTTTAACTCTCTCAAATATCATTATATTTACCTGCATCCCCTCTTAAATAATGTACACAGATTTTGTTCATCCAATAATCATTTCAAAATCTTTCCCTCTACTTCCTTTTCCTATGACCCCCTCCCACTTCCATCACATCATAGCCTTTCTCATCTCATTTTTAAATCATCTGATTTTCATATCAGACTTTTTCCTACAGCAGCCCTGCTTATAGTGGAAATAGTATAAGTGTACATAATGAGACCATATATGAAGACTTTATGTTATTTTTTAATGCTGTTTTTAAAATACAGACTGATTTGAAGAAATAAGTGAAAGGAAGGAACATGGAAGAAGACAAAACACCAAAGTTTGATCCATCTTCATCCAGGCTCCATGCTTCCTTTTGCTACCAAGATATTGCTTCCCATCAGTCATAGTATTATTGTGGCAACTAGTGTTTATTAAATGCCAAGTATACACAGCCATTTCAGGTGTGCCAGCTCAAAAGCCACATAGCAAATAAGGCAGATACTGCAGCCTTTATCTTACAGATGATGAAGCTAAGACTCAAAGAGGGGATGAAAACCAAATGATTCAGGTATTTCTCCAAATCCAATACCCTTCCATTCTACTGTACTGTTTCTTCTTCTTCTTCTTTTTTTTTTTTTTGGTACTGGTGATTAAACTCAGGGACACTCAACCACTGAGCCACATCCCCAGCCCTATTTTTTGTGTTTTTATGTAGAGACAGGGTCTCACTGAGTTGCTTAGCGCCTCGCCATTGCTGAGGCTGGCTTTGAAGTCAGGATTTTCCTGTCTCAGCCTCCCTAAGTGCTGGGATTACAGGCTTGAGCCACTACGCCCAGCCTGTTTCTTCTTAAATGAGACAACATAGAAGTAATCAGTAATTAAAATCATTCTTCAATTCATTTTCCTTTCCAGGCAAATTGGGTTAAGAGAAGGAATGAATAGTACATGGAGAGGTCCTTTCATGGATTCAAAATCAGAAAATGAATAAACTCAAGAATTATTATCAGTCATAATTTGGACCCCACAAACATACCTATGAGTAACATAAAAATGAAATGACCAAATTTAAATTTAGAAAATAAATGAATTTATTTTGAATGTAATTATTTTAAATCAAAGAACGTATTTAACAGAAAAGGATATTTTAAGGCCTATTGGAGTGTCATTTGTTCTTGAAAATATTTTGTAAAATATTTCTGCCATTTTTGTGTGTGTGGTAAGTGTGCATAGCAGCTCTCTTCTACAGGAATTCCTGCTTTCCTGCTGTCATAGTCCATTTTGTGCTGCTATAGCAGAATAGCAACAAATGGTTAATTTATAACAAAAAGAAATTTATCAGCTGAGGGGCTGGGAAGTCCAAAACTGAGTAGCTGACATCCAGCAAGGACCCCCTTGCTTTATCATTTCACGATAACATAAGGAGGCAAAGGTGTGGGGGGGGACAAGCTCAGCATTTAATAAAGAGCCCATTCCTAATATAACAGCAGTAATACATTCATGAAGGCAGAACCCTCATGACCTGATCACCTCTTAATGGTCCCATCTCTTATTATTGTTACAATGGCATTTAAATTTCAACATGAGTTTGGGAGGGGAAAATCATTCAGATCATAGCACCCATAATATTATTCAAATGTGGCATCAAGAACAGATCATGTCCCTTATAAAGAAATAATCTGAACTTAAAAACTACTCCATTCATAACACTTTTTCAATTCATGCACAACTTTGAAAAAATGTCTGTTGGCCTCCAAAGGGTTAATTTTCTTTCATTTATTGGAATGACATTTTAATCTATTTTTTTAAAAATTCATGGGGAAGGAGGATGGATGAAAACAGAACAATTCAGTGACATTGGGAGGAGGAGAAGGATGAGGAGAAAGGTAGGCAGGGCAAGAAAGAAAAACAAATGTAAGAAAAGGGGGAGGTAACAGGAAAAGGAACACTACATCGTGTTATGGAAAGGAGAGAGAGAAAAGAGGACAGAGTAAGAAGAGAAAGGAGATAAGGAGGAGAGAGGAAATAGGAGAAAGGGGAGGATTCATTTTCATCCTTTAATCTTGGAACTCTCCCTTTCCAATATTCATTCTATACATTTTTTATAAAAAAAATTCATTCTCTTTCACTGAGACATAACCAAATGTTGGATTTTAAAAAATTAAACACTTTCATAGTAATTAAATTAATTTGTCCCTATAACAAAGCCAATAGGTTCCAAAATTCTAAAGGAGATACACATACAAGTTCATTCCTAATTTCCTCCAAATAGCTATTGATACCCATATTCTATTAGTTACACAGAGATGCACACCTAATTATCTTCAAATTACACTGAAACTTTACTGCATCATATCTTCAGACAGCAGGTTTTTATGATCTTGCTTAATGAAATTAAATCTTTCAGCATTCTCCTAAATTATAGAGTGGGTGATATTGCCTATACAGGCTTAGTCAGAAGTAGAACTATGAAACATTTTAATTATATATATGAATAGTACTAAAGTTAGAAATGTCTTAATCTTAGGACCATAGGAAATGGAAGAGCAGATGGCACCTTGATGTATAAATCTAAAGAAACAATCTTATTTTGGGCCAATTTGTAGATTAATAAGAAATTTGCAACTGTGAATAAGAAGTCTATAGTTTTCTTGCTAGTTCCTTCTTGTGCTTAGCAGGAAGCTCTAGTTGCTACTTCTGATCACTCACTCCATTTTATACCCCACTGCATATACCAGAATAACTGCTATTATGCATGCAAGTTCTTTCATTTCAGAGCTCTAAGGTCACTTTTCTAGTTTCCATTCATTTAAATTTTGGCTTGATAAATATCCTCAGAATCTTCCTCCCTATTTAACTAGTATTGAATCATCACTTTTCCTCTCTAACCATCCTGACATACCCTTGTCTGGAAAAGTCACCACAAAGAGATGGAGCTAAATATTTCATCCTTCAGCTACACAACAGTTTTGCAGAAAAAAAACATTCTCATAGCAATTCAGGAGTTCATCCTCAAGCAAACAATCCTGGTATGCAATTCACAGCTGCAGTGTTAAAAAATTGTAGTGAAAATGTGGATAACAGTATCTATAAGTCACTGTTTTGAAAACTAGATATTCTTCTGCTCTCTGAACAGACCAAGGTTCCATTCTATCACAGGTTGTATCCATTGTCTCTTTTAGTGAGTCTGCTGCCAATTCTTGCAGAGTAAAAGGGAGAAAGTAAGGATTTTGCTGATTTACTGCTTTCTAACATATATGTCCTTCTGGGTCTATTTCAGAGACCCAGATTTTGTTTAGTTTTATTTAGCTAGTCCCAAATGCAATCAAAGCTGTATTTTCTGAAGTTTAATGTAGCATTCTCTGGCGACTAATACTTTGAAAGTCATTTTCAGGATCTTGAATGATCAAATGTCTAAATCTCTTGATGACACTAACTCCCAGAAAAATCTAAATGAGTTGAGAAAATTATACACCATGGTAGAGTTTATGAAAGACAAATATAAAAGATTTTAACTTACATTCAATAGAGAATTTAAACACTGTTTCAGAATGAATCAGAGAAGATTCCTTAAAATTTGAAGGTCAAATAAGAACTAGATGCTGTACAAGTAATAAAGGACTCAAGATTTGAATTCTAACTTTTAATATTTCAGGAATGAAAAGTCCCAGATGAACCATTGTATAAAAACATTCACCATGAGTAATATTTCTGGACATTAAAAATTGAAACTATTTTATATAAAATGATATTATTAAAGCATTTTTATATTTTACCTGGGATCAATCTGCATAAAAATAAAAGCAATGTGAATTAGTATAGCACTTACTTTTTATTTTATTTTACATTTACATATATACTTGTGAATAGATACAGAAGAGAAAAAGAAAGCAAAGAGGTTATGTGATTTTTGAATAAAGTCACACAACAAATTCATAATATGGCAAGTTAAAAATTATTAAAGTTTGATAATCACAATTCTCTCCACCATCTCTAAAAAAGAACAATGTGCTTTATAGTCTGCTTCCTTTCCCACCCTCAAAAGATAGTTCAGCCATGCCAAATAATGTTTAAGTATTAGTGATGGAGAATCAGAATCAAAGGAAGATAGAAAGGAGAACTATAACTGGTATTTAGGACTGGAAACTAGAGATTTTCATAGAATGGGGGAGTTGAGAGGTAATAGGTGTTAAGTATAGCTGAGATTTGAGAAAACTTTATAGGACAAAAAGAAACAAAATGAACTTTAAGATGCATTTCTGGAGAATATATATCCCCTCACAAGATTAAGAAGCTATGAATGAAGAGATTAATTATATTAGTCTAGACTGAATGAACTGTGTTCCATATACACTTAATATTGCACAATGTACCAGGTACCTGTATGTCTTCGAAATATTTGTAGCAACATGATTTTGACTCAGCAATAATTCTTTGTTTTATTATAATAATTTCATGTTGTGGAAGAACTCCCATCCCCACTCTACCCCCAGAATTTTAGTAAAATACAAGAAATTCTTAATGCTCTCTTATGCTGAAAGATAATAAGATATTTTATATTAAAAGGTGACTGCTTAATTAGAACTCCAGGGTGAGAAGATAGGAGCCCAATTGAAAAGAAGAAAAAAAATTCATACTGGTTTTTTTAGTACATCAATCCAGCAACACTTGTCAGAAATAAGACTGATTTGTAATGCTCTATCATCAGTTACTGCCATTAAACAATCAATAAATTAATGCATTCATTTATTTTTGCATTCTATTAATTTTAAATAGTAATTCAGATAAATAAGACATGACACTTAAATTTAATGATTCCAAGTTGGAAAAAGAGAAGGTAGAGAGAGAATTATATAATTGTTATAGTGCAATCTAATATATTTTATAGTGGAAAATCATATATATACAATGTTCTATAGGAATTCAAAGTTATGGACCTGAGTAAGTCAAAGAAGGCTTCACTAGTAAAGTACGACTTAGGTATTAAAAACTAAGTGGGTAAGGGATGGGGTTGTAGCTCAGTAGTAGAACACTTGCCTAGCATGTGTGAAGCCCTGGGTTTGATTCTCAGCATTGTGTACAAATAAATAAAAAATAAAAATCCATTGACAAATAAATATAAAAAGAAAAAAACTAAGTGGATATAAAAATGATGGAGAGAGCATGCTAGGTAGAATAAATACTCACACAACTGTGGGGACATAGTGTGTCCTTGAAAAAATGTGACTGAAAAGTACATATGTGCTACAGAGGAGAGTAAAAGGCAATATTATAATAATCTGAAATCTATAAGGTTTAAAAAGTGGGTTGAGACCAAATTAAGAAGACCTGCAATATTTTGCGTATGTATATAGATATGTATATTTCCTGAGAAAGTATTCAGAGATTCATAAATCCTCAAAAATGTTAATTATCACTGCTAAAGGAAAAAGCATGTATATTTGTTTTAGCATACATATTTGAAAACTACTTTATTAATGAATACATCAGAGTAAATCTCTGTGAATTAATGTGATTAAATCAATAATCAAAAACTTCCCCAAAATGAAAAGACCAGAATCAAATGGCTTCACTGATAAATTCTACCAAACATATAAAGAAAAATTGACATAAATTCCCAAAGTCTCACAAAAGGTACATGAGAACACATCCTAACTCATTATATGAAGCCAGGATTACTCTCTTTAAATTTTTAATTTTTTAAAAAAATCTGATGCACAAAAGTATGAAAGTTGCACATATCAAAGGAGTACTATGTAATAATGTTAAATACACGTATACATTGGATAATGTTTAAATCAAGTTAAATATACTTCTCTTTTCTTTGTAGTGAAAACTTTCAAAATTCCTTCTTCTAGCTCTTTGAAATATGCAGTATATTGTTGTCATCTATAGTCATCATGCTGTGCAATAGCACACCTGAACTTTTTGCTCCTAACTCTAATTTAACTACCTGTTAATCTTTTCCCAACCCTCCCTCCTCTATCCTCTTCCCAGCTTCTAGTAAACAATCTACTCCCAACTCCTATAAGATCAACTATGTTGCACTTATCTCTTTCTGTGCCTGACTTATTTCATTTAACATGATTTCCTCCAGTTCTGTCCATGTTTTTGTAAAAGACAGAATTTCATTCTTTTTCATGGGCAAATAGTATCCCATTGTATATACTACATTTTCTTTATCCATTCATCAGTTGTAGGACACTTAGGCTGTTCTCCATTTTTTTTCAATGGTTCTGCAATGAATGTAGGAGTGTAGATGTCTCTTTGACATAGTGATTTCATTTCCATTGGCTATAGACCCTGTGGTGGGATTTATGGATTATGTGGTAGTTCTATTTTTTATTTTGTTTTTTTAGAAATCTTCTTGTTGTTTTCCATAATAGCCATGCTAAATTCCTCTCCTACCAACAGTATGCAAGTGTTTTCTTCTCTCCATATCCTTGTCAGCCCTTCTTTCCTTTAGTCTTTTGGCTTACAGCCTTTCTTACTGGAGTGCAGTGATACTTATTTTGGTTTTGATATGCATGTCCCTAATGATTAACAATGATGCATATTTTTCATACACTTGTTGGCCATTCTTATGTCTTCTTTTGATAAATCTCTATTTAGGTCTATTGCCCATTTTTAATTGATTTATTTGCTTTTAGACTCTTGAGTTTTTGGAGTTCCTTATATATTTTTTAGATGAACCCCTATTCAGATGGATACTTACAAAGATTTTTTTCCATTATGTACATTCACTCTGATGATTATTTCCTTTTCTGTACAGAAACTTTTTAGTTTGATAAAATACTTTTCTATTTTTGCTATTGTTCCTTGTGCTTTTGGACTCTTACCCAAATGCCCATTCCAATGCCCTGAAGAGTTCCCCCAGCTTTCCTCCAGTAGAGTCATATCCATTTTGAGTTGATTTTTGCAGCTGGTATTATATCGATCTGGTTTCATTGTTCTACATGGAGGTATCCAATATTCCCAACACCATTCATTGAAAAGTCTGTCCTTTCTCCACTGTGTGTTCTTAGCACCTTTGTTGAAAATCAGTTGGCTATCCATGCTCATTTCTAGGATCTCTGTTCTATTCTATTGGTATACATGTCTACATTTATAACAATACTATACTGTCTTTTCTACTTTAGTGATTTGCAGTATGTTTTGAAGTCAAGTGTTTAATACCTCCTGCTGCTATGTTCTTTTTTTGGCTCTTTTCAGTTTATTGCATGAAGGAGTTACACTAGTCCAAGTTAAAAGCAGACCCCAAATGGGTACATTATACAAGCTGTGAGGTTTATAAATTTGTAACAAGGGACAGAAGGGAAATTGTACTCATTGTAAGGAAATCCTCACTTAAGCTTCAGTGAGCCACAATCACTTGAAACCTATGAACCTTCAGCTGGTCATCCTTAGCCAGTCCAGTCTCTACCAGAAATTGGCATATATTCTTGTGCTGGTCACCCTGTAGCTGAATTACTTCTCCATATTCTGGATGCTCAATTACAGTTTCATTGCAGGCAAATTTCTTCTTAAACACTTTCACTAGTTTCTTTTTATCATAATCATCAGCGATCCCGTGGACAGCAGTAAGGGTCTTCCTACCGTTTCTCTGTTGAATTCTTATATGGATATAATCCTCAGTGCCAGCAGGAAGCAGGTCATCACTCTTACTTGCATCAGCAAAGGAGTCGAAAGAGTGGAGATTCTGGATAGCAGACATACAATAGGATTCCTTTCGCCTGCAGAAGGCGGCTGCAGAAGGTGGGCAGTGGGGAAGGAGCATGGGGAAGGAGGGGGCTAGACGGGGAGGCTGCTGAGTCCTTGGCAGCGGCTAAGTGACTGGGCTCCTGCTATGTTGTTTTGCTCAAGATTGATTTAGTGATTTGAGTTTGTTGTTATCATTCCATACAAATTTTAGATTTTTTTTCTAGTTCTGTGACGAATGTCACTGTTATTTTTTATAGATATTATATAGAATCTGTAGATCACTTGGGAAGTCTAGACATTTTAATGACATTGATTTTTCCAGTCCATGAACACAGGATGTCTTTCCATTATTTTGAGTGTCCTCTTCAATTGCTTTCATCTTTTCTTTTATATTTCATCAGAGAGATCTTTCACTTGGTTAAATTTATTCCTAAGTAAGGTTTTTGTTGTTACTGTAAATAGATTTTTTAAAATTTCTATTTTAGACAACTGGCTATTAATATATAGCAATGCCACTGATCATTGTGTGACTTTATATCCTGTAACTTAGATAAATTTATTTAGTAGTTCTAATAGACTTTTGGTGGAGTCTTCATGGTTTTCTGTATATTAGATCAAGTCATCTGCAAACATTAACATTTTGACTTAGTTTCTAATCTAGGTGTCCCTATTTCTTTCTGTTGCCTGGCCATTACCTCATGTAAAGGTCAAAATAAGGCACCAGAGACTATTCATGGAGTGCCAGTATGACGGAACTCATGGAAACTTTTAAATAACAGATATCAATGAATTTCTAGAGAACACAGAGAAAATATCCAATATGCTGACAGAGAATCTTAACAGAGATGGAAGCAATTATTATTCTTTATTTTTTCTCCACTTTTTTGGTGCATTACAGTTGTATATAATTGTGGGAGTTGTCATATATTAGTAAATGCACACAATTTAACAATATAATTGGACCAATATTCGGCGCTTCTCCCTCCCTCTCCTCCTGTCACACCCTGTTCCCTTTCCTCTATTCTACTGATCTCCCTTTATGGAAGTAACTTTTAAAATCAAGCAAGAATACTTTAATATATACAAAAATGTATAGAGATAATAATAATGTGTTCTAAATTTCAAAATCTACATGAAAATTTTTAATATTTTCACATAAAGAAATGATATGTATGTTTATATTTATACATTAAATGATGTATAAATGAGTCAAAACATCAAATGGTACCCCATAAATATATACAAGGTTTATGTGTTTATGAATCACTTAAAATAAATTTAAATTTAAAAAATATAAATGTAGGAAAGTTTATATTCAGTAAAAGATCTAGCAATCCCACATTTTAATTGATTGAAACCCCATGAAAACTTACCAATGGTATTCTGTCACATGTGTGATCCTAGACAAGAGTAGCAGAATAGTCCGATTACTCCAAAAAATCATTAAAATGATAAAATATTATTCTTCTAAGGAGTAACTTTTGAGATAGTGTTGTACAACATATGGGATTTCTACTGCTATTTAAAAACTACATTATAACTTAGTAGCTTAAAACTGCAAAAATATTAGGGGGCTGGGTTTGTGGCTCAGTGGTAGAGGCACTTGCCTAGTATGTGTGAGGCACTGGGTTCAATTCTCAGCACCACATATAAATAAATGAATAAAATAAAGGTCCATCAACATCTAAAAAAACTATTTAAATTAATTAATTAATTAATTAATTTAAATAAAAGTCCATCAACAACAAATAAAAGTATTTTTTAAAAACTATAAAAACTTCATGCTGTTTTATTATATTAAATTATGCACATAAATAATATCATATTAATCATATTATATATTATAGAAGTGGCAGAGTTGGGATCAATGAAAGGACAGAAAAATTGTTCCATAATTGTATACCATCAAGTTCAGACTGCTCAGTAACCTAGTTATGGTCCATAGAAAATTCAAGAATACAATATATTAAGTGTGATTGATAATAAATTCCATTCTGCTGCTGCCATCTAGGGACATAGGTATAATTTTTTTGTCATTTCTCTTCTCAAAATGATATCCTTTGGATCCATAGCTCTCCCTTTGCTCCTTCCTCAGGTATCATGATACAGCTCCCATTGGATAGGTCTTCTAGTTGAAAATTTACAATTCCCTGGACAGTGTTTTCCATATTGTGCCATTTAAATAAATGTGTTTTATTTTCACAGTACATGTTACTAGAAGACAAGAGACTCTTAGGGTGAATGCTATCTATGGAATGGACAAATTATAGGCACACCACACATTGTTATTTAAGCTTGATTGACAGTGTAAATCCTTCTTCAGTGTTTTCTGCTTATAATACTGGGCTCTTTTTCCATATTTTCCTTTTAGCCTCATCTTTAGTTTATTTTATCCTTTCTTGACCATGTAATCTTATTTCTATTTGTCACTATAAGCCATTTATTTTATCTCCTAGGGTCTTTTAGGAAATACTGCACTTCCTGAGTGTTTGCACTACAAAACACAACCACCACCATTTCAGAAAAACTCAATCTAGTGACATCCATGACCTTAGTATATAATATCCATGAACTTGTCTCTCTCCCTCTAGACATATCTCAGCTCCACTGAATTACTCTATTATTAGATAGATATAGATATAGATACAGATATAGATAGATATTTCTCCATCCTTATCAAATCTTCCAACTAGCAATTCCACCAATCCACAAATGAATATTCATATACATATTCTTGTCCTACCAAACTAGGATTACTCCCCAAATAATATGTGGTTTGAGGTCAAGGTTTTATGGAGTTAAGCAGATAATAAAAGTCTCTTATTATGACTAATAAATAACCATATGGAACTTTACAGTTTGCTTAGTCATTTCACAGTCCAGTAATTCTATTTATTTGTAGACATTAAAATATTATTTTTAAATCTCATGTATTCCTTGAAAAGACTCCAAATATAATTTAAAATAAATCCAAACTATTCACTCCCAATACCTTGCCATTTTCTTTTAACTCTAAATTTCCCTATATGTTTCTTACAAAACAATTATAATCTGTAAATATTAATTGTGGCTTCAGTAGAGTCAGTTTATTCTCAGTTACTCATATAGCTTTAATAAGAAGACTTGAGTTTGAAAAGTGGCAGAATAATAAAGCTTATTTTATATGTGTATTCAATATATAGTATATATCAATATGTAATATATAAGATATAAATGATGAATATAATAATATATGAATAATAATGAATATAATGATTCAATAATAAAACTTATTTTTATTTTTCTTCCCTTTTGAAATTCTCTCCTTCTTCTCTTTGGATGATCCAACTCCTCTTATGTACATTTCTTTTGGGGGATATTTATTTTTTAAATATTTTTAGTGAATTATAGATAAACATAATATTGGAGTTCAATTTTGACATAATGATACAAGCATGGTATTTAATTGGCTCCAGTTCAGTCCCCAGTGCTTCCCCTTTCCCTCTCCCTGTTATCTTTCCTCTATTCTACTGATCTTTCTTGTATCTCTTATAGAGTTTTTTAAAATAATAGTTTATTATAGATATTCATAAAGGTGAAAACCACTGTGATATATTCATATATGTACATACATATGATAGTTTAGTCAGATCCATTCCACATTCTTCTTTTCACATTCCTCCTCCCTGCCCCTCAATCTCCCTCTACTCCAGTGATCTTCCTTCCTTTTTCATGGAATTCCTCCCTTTCCCCCAGCTCTTTTTTTTTTTAAATTGTAGCTTATGCATATGAGAGAAAACATTTGACACTTGACATTCTGAGTATGGCTTATTTCACTTTGCATGATATTCTTCAGTTCCATTCATCTACCAGCAAGTGCTATAATTTCATTCTTCTTTATGGTTAGGTAAAACTCCATTATGTATATGGACAACATTTTCTTTATTCATTAATCTGTAGACAGGCACCTGAGCTGGTTCCATAACTTGGCTATTGTGAATTACACTGCTATAAACATTGATGTGGCTGTATCACTGTAGAATGGTATTTTTAGTTTTTATGGATAAATACTAAGGAGTGGAATGGCTATTATGAATGACACTAGACACTTTACAACTTCTAGAAGAAAACAGAGGCACAACACTCCAACATATTAGCACAGGCACTAACTTCCTTTACAAGACCCCTACAGCTCAAGAAATAACACCAAGAATCAATAAGTGGGATGCCATTAAATTAAAATGCATATGCACAACAAAAGGAACAATTAATAGCATGTAGGGAGAGCCTACAAAGGAGAGAAAAATCTTTGCCAGCAACTCCTTTGACTAGAGATTAATACCAGTATATATAAAGAACTCATAAAAAGTAACACCAAAAGAACAAATAACCCAATCAAAAAATGGTCAAAAGAATAAACAGACATTTCTCAAAAGAAGAAATATAAATGGTCAACAAATACATGAAAAACTGTTCCACATCCCTAGCAATCAGGGAAATGCAAATCAAAAATACATTGCAATTTCTTCTCACTGCAGTTGAAATGACAGTCATCAAGAATACAAATAATAAATTCTGGTAAGAAATAGAGGGGAAGGAACATTTATACATTGTTGGTAGGACTTTAAATTAGTACAACCACTTTGGAAAGCAGTATGGAAATTCCTCCTGTGGCTTTTGACCATCTTACTGCTTGATATTGTACCTCGGTTCTGGGACAAAACATTACTGCTGCAATTCAAGGAGTTGCCACCAGGTGGATGGCAGCATTAATGCTATTAGGTGAAATTGACTGAGGTTTGGCTCTTGTCAAGTGTAAGTGAAAGAAGGGACGGTAGTGCACATGATCCAGATTATGGTGCTTTAAAACATATTCAGTATTAACAAAAAATGTCAATGGACAAATTGCATCTAATTATCTCATATTTACTGAAGAAAATCATCCGAATACAAATGTTTGATAGCATTGGCAACCCATAAAATCAAACTCCTAAAAAAAGTAGATGAGTGAAGAAAATATGGTAAAGCATTATTTAAAAACTTGTTCTATAGTAGACAAGTTTTTCTATATGGTAAATAATACACCATAAGTCACAGCTTTAAAAATACAATAATGAAGCCAGGCACGGTGGCGCACACCTGTAATCCCAGCACTTTGGGAAGCTGAGACAGGAGAATCGCAAGTTCAAAGCCAGCCTCAGCAACAGCGAGGTGCTAAGCAACTCAGTGAGACCCTGTCTCTACATAAAACACAAAATAGAGCTGGGGATGTGGCTCAGTGGTTGAGTGCTCCTGAGTTGAATCCTCAGTACAAAAAAAAATATAATAATGAAATTATAATGCCAATATTATTCTGGATAATTCTGACACAAGGCTGTAATGAAAACATTGAACATTATTTCAAATAATGCAAGCAAAAGGGACTGCAGAAGAAGCTAAAGAGTAAAGTTGAAAAGTTTTAAATGGTCATAGAATAATTATTCTTTTGTACCATATTTTCATTTTCTTAATATTAAATGTCTTTTCACAGAACAACCTTAAGCTTCACTTTCCCTCATGAAACAGCATAGTACAGTAGTTCCCCAGTAACTGCAGTTTTACTTTCTGTGGTTTGTTGCCCATGTTCAACCCTGGACTAAAAGTACTAATATTTGTCTCAACTCTTTCAAGAAAGACAAATATTGTTCTGTGTAAATATTAGTTATATTTGTTAATCTCTATCTATGCTTAATTTACAACTTAAACTTTATCATAGATATGTATGTATAGAAGAAATTAGTATCTATAGGGTGTGATCCTATAAGGGGAAAATACTATATTAGTGATCTAGAAGATTGGTCTCTAAACACTTTTGATCATACAGGCATATCAGCTTTTAAAAAGTACACTTAACATATATATGTATTTATTAGTCATAGGAATAAAAATATATTAAGAAACTTCTAAAGAAGCTTCTAAATAGTTATGATTAAGTTTAGAGAAATGCTATCAAATATTACAGAGAATTATTTTAAACATTGCTGATGTAGAAGAACGAAACTACATCCCTATATCTCACCCTGCACAAAAGTTAAATAAAAATCAATCAAAAACTTAGGAATTAGACCAGAAACATTGCAACTGCCAGAAGAAAAACCTAGGGGCAACACTTAATCATATTGTTTCTGGCACCGACTTCTTTAACAAGACACTTCAAGCTCAAGAAATAAAAGCAAGAATCGGTAAGTGGGATGGCATTAAATTTAAAACTTTCTGCACAACAAAGGAAATGATTAAGAGCATAAAGAGAGAACCTACAGTATGGGAGAAAATATTTGGCAGCTACTCCTCTGACAGGAATTTAATATCCAGAATATACAAAGAACCTAAAAAGCTTAATACCGAATGAACATAAAACTCAATCAAGGGGCTGGGATTGTAGCTCAGCGGTAGAGCGCTTGCCTCGCATGCGTGAGGCCCTGGGTTCGATCCTCAGCACCACATACAAAGCAATAAAATAAAGACATTGTGTCCATCTACAACTAAAAAAATATTTTAAAAAAACTCAATCAAGAAATGGGTAAAAGAAATAAAAGAAGAAACACAAATGGCTTAAAAAAACATGAAAAAAATTTCAAAATCTCTATCAATCCAGGGAATTCAAACCAAAACTACTCTAAGATTTCATCTCACTTCTGTCATAATAGCAGTTAGCAAGAATACAAATAATAATAAATGCTGGCAAGAATGTTTGGTGAGAGGTATGCTCATATGTTTTTGATGGGACTGCAGATTAGTACAACCAATATGGAAAGCAGTATGGAGTTTCCTCAAGCTCGGGATGGAGCCACCATCTCACCCAGTTGTCCCACTCCTTAGTATTTATCCAAAAGAACTAAAATGAGCATAGAGTAGTGATACAGCCACATCAGTGTTTATAGCAGTGCAACTCACAATAGCTAAGTCATGGGGCCATCCCAGATGCCATGAACATACACAATGGAATATTATTCAGTTATAAAGAAGAATGAAATTATGCCATTTGCTCATAACTGGGTGGAAATAGAGAACATCATAAGTAAAATAAGCCAGACTCAGAAAATCAAGGGTCAAATGTTTTCTCTCATATGTGGAAGCTAGAGCAAAATAAGGGAAGTAAGGAAGTAAGGTAGGGAGTGGGACATCATAAAGATACAGGGAAAATAAGTGGAGCAAAAGAAGAATATCAAGAGGGAGGGAGAAGGGACAGGAAAGAGGAGGAAATGTGGAATGCATTTATTAAATACATAAACATACCAGAGTGAATTTCATCTTTATATAACTATTAAAAAATATATAAATAAATGAATAGATAGATAGATAAATGAAAAACTAGTACAGCAGAGGAAGGAGAGTAGGGAGATGGAGGGAAAGGGAAAGAGGAGGCTCTGGGGACTGAAATTGAATAAATTAAATTCCATGCACGTATGATTTTGTCAAAATGAACCTAACTATTATGTATAACTATAATGCACTAATGAAAAAATAGCTAATAGCAAAGACACAATTTACATTTAGACAGGGCTTCATTTTTAATGAGAGTGGATATACACCTGCATTTCAAATAGATCCAATCGAAATTACAAACTCTATCTTGGCCATCTTCCAATCATATCTGTTTATACCATCAGTTTTCCTCTGTTCATTTTGATGAAAAACTCATACCAGAAGTGCCAACTCAATCTTGTTAGTGCTTAAATTGACTATTGCCTATATCCAAAATTTTCTTAAATAAACAACATTTCCATTTAAAACAGTTTAATGTAACCCAAAAGTTAACCTAAATGAGAATGCAGAAATCATTAAATTTGTAACATGGCAATATGCCTAAAGCAACAGGGCTCTCCTGCCATCCCCTCTACATACTGAAATGCTGACACTTCCCTGACACAAGTTTTATACCACATATAATATTTAACCGTATGACATACAGATCTAGTGAAGGTGCTTGTGTCTATCTGTATACCAAACATTAATAAATGTTATGATTTTGGTTTTTCATTGAAATGTATATTTTTATTAACTTTCAGCACTCAAGAGAATCTTCTTACACACTTCCTAGAGTGTGTACAGCCACTTTTAAGATCATGGATTTTGAACATAGGTTGGCTCTGATAGCTCTGAGTTCTACCACTAAATATGTGTGACCTTAGGCAAAATATGACCTCACTAAGCCTCATTTTCTCATCTATAAAATGAAGTGATAAAATGTATATCTCATGCAATTATGAGACAAATTAGATAATGTGTTTAATAAATGTGCTACCATCTAGCACAAGATTGACCACCAATATACTTCGTCCATTATTAGCAAAATTATTTTCCTGGATTTTCCAATCCATGAGTTGGGTAAAATTTTTAAATGTGTATGCATCATTGAGAATGAAAGGAAATACTCACTTCACAGTACATAGAATTGTTCTCAGAAGACCACTATTTGGGATGATGCCCTGGAACTCTTTGCCTAATTAGCCATGCTTAAGGAATAGATGAGCCCATCATGAATAAACCCATTGGTCCTTGTAGAGAATATTTCCCTTGCAGTTTGCTTTCTAGGATATCATGCACTTCACTTCACTGGCCTTTGTCTTGTTGGGGCATCTCAGAAAAGTAAATGTACACTTTTTTGTTTCATCTTATTCTTCATCTATACTTGCTATTTAAAACTGAAATGTTAAAGATTTGGCAGGGGATAGAACACTAAATTTTGATTGTGTTTTTCTAGAAATTATACTTGATAGATCATTTTTATAAACTTGCAAGTCATGTTGTGCACTAATATATGATATCAATGGAGTCTGTTGTCCATGCAATTTTATTTTTGTTACTTTTCTAATTGGTCAATATTAGTTATACAGAATAATAGGTTTCATTGTGACATATTCGTACATGCACATATTTTCATCAATTCTACTATCCAGTAAGGACTTTAGCCCTCTCCTCATCCCTCTTTGCAAGCCCCTTTGTCCACCCTAATTATCATCCTTCAATTTTCATGAGACCCATTTTTTCCTTTTGTTTTAATTCCTCTAGCTTCCACATACAAGAGAAAACATAAGACTATTGCCTCCCTGAGTCAGGCTTATTTTGCTTAACATGATGCTCTCCAGCTCTATCCTTTTTCCTGCAAATGATATAATTTCATTCTTCTTTATACCCCAGTATAACTCTATTGTGTAGATATACCACATTTTCTTTATTCAGTCATCTGTTGATGTACACCTACATGAGTTCTGTAACTTGGCTATTGTGAATTGTTATGTTAGAAATATGAGGATATATTTATATGTAAAGTATACCGTTTTTAAATCCAAGAAGTGGTATTGCTGCATCATGTGGCATTTCCACTTTTTGTTTTTAGAAGAACTCCATAACAATTTCTGTAGTAGCTCTTCTGATTTGCATTCCCATTAAAAGTGTATAAGGGTTTCTTTTCTCCCTGCCTCCTTGTCAGGATTTATTGTTATTCGTGTTCCTGATGATTGATATTCTGACTGGAGTGAGATGAAATCTCCATGTAGTTTTGATTTGCACTTCCCTGATGGATAAAGTTGTTGAACATTTTTTCATAAAATTATTGGTCTTTTATACTTCTTTTGAGAAGTGTCTGTTTAGTTTATTTGCCCATTTATCAAATGGATTATCTGGGGGTTTTGGTGTTAAGTTTTTTGAGTTCTTTATATATTCTGGATATTAATCTTCTGTCAAAGAGTAGCTGGCAAAGATTTTCTCCCATTCTGTAGGCTCTCTTTTTATGCTCTTGTTTCCATTGCTGTGCAGAAGCTTTTTAATTTGATGCTATCCATTTATTGATGCTTACTATCATTTCCTGAACTTTTGGACTCCTACTGAGGAAGTTGTTGCCTACACATATATGTTGGGGTATTTTTCCTGTTTTCTCCCAGCAGTGGCAAAGTTTCTGGTCTTCTATTAGGTCTTTAATCCATTTTGACTGCACTTTTTGTGTTCACTTTTGTGCAGAGTGAGAGATAGGTTCCAGTTAATTCTTCTATCTATGGATATACAATTTTCCCAGTACCATTTGTTAAAGAGGCTGGACTTTCTCAAATGTATATTTTTGGCACCTTTGTCAAAAATCGGATGAGTTTGTCTCTGTATCTTTTAGTATAGTCTTTAGGTCTATGGGTGTATTGTTATGACAAAATCATGCCCTGCCTATGTTTTTGTTGTTGTTCTTGTTGTTGTTGTGTTTTGCATTTGCTATAATTATGTAGTATAGTTTGGAGTCAAGTAGTGTAATGCCTCCAGCTTTGCTCTTTTTGCTCAGAATTGCTTTGGCTGTTCAAAGTCTTTTGTTATTCCATATGAATTTTAGGACTTTTTTTCTAATTATATGAGCAATGTCACTGGTTTTGAAAGAGGTTCCTTTGAATTTGTAGATCACTTTTGGTATTATTGCCATTTTAATTATATTAATTCATCCTATATATGAATATGGGAAGTCTTTCCATCTTTTTGTGCTATCTATTTTTTTTTCTTTGTTCTGAAATTTTCCTAATAAAAAGCTTTTTCCACCTTGGTTACATTTATTCCTCTGCAATTTTTTAAGCTATTGTAAATTGAATTGTTTTATGATTTCTTTCTCAGTGGGGTCAATATGTGTAGAAAATCTATGGATTTTTTATTGTTGATTTTGTATCTTGCTACTGTGTTAAATTTCTTTATCAGATCTAAAATCCTTCTGTTGCTGTGTTTAGGGTCTCCTAAGCATAGGATCATATCATCAGCAAATATGGAAATTTGACTTCTTATTTTCCTATGTGCTTACCTTTTAATTCATTCTATTGCATAAGTGTTGTGGATAAAATTTTAAATACTATATTGAATAAGAGTGGTGAAAGCAGATATCCTTGTTTTGTTCCTGATTTTATAGGAAATGCTTTCAGTTTTCCCCCATTCATATGTTTGTTTTGGGTATGTCATCTATAGCATTATTTCATTGAGGTAAGTTCCTTCTATCACTAGATTCTTCACAGTTTTATCATGAATAGATTTGGGATTTTATCCAAGTCTATTTCTACTTCCATTGAGATTACCACATGGTTTTTGACTTTGATTCTATTTATGTGTTACATTTATTGGTTTATGACTGTTGAACCATACCTGAAACCCTGGCATGAAGCCAACTTGATCATGATATATGATCTTTTAATGTGCTGCAGAATTCAATTTGCAAGTGTTTGTAAATTAGCTTGTTAATTTGATTTGTCAAGAATTTTTACAAGTTTATCAAAGATATAGATCTATTATTTTCTCTTCCTGATGGGTCATCTGGTTTTCAAATCAGTGTGAAACTGACTTCATAGAATGAGTTTGGAAGTGTTCCTACAGTTTCTATTTTGTGTAATTTAGGAGATTAGTGTTATTTCTTTTTTAATAATCTGCTAAAATTCATCTGTGAATCCACCTTGTCCTGAGCTCTTTTTTTATCTTTTAGGTTTTTTAAAAAATATTTTGTTTAGTTGTAGATGAACACAATATCTTTTTATTTATTTTACGTGGTGCTGAGGATCGAACCCAGTGCCTCACGTATGTGAGGCAAGCGCTCAACCTCTGAGCCATAACCCCAGCCCCCTAGTTTTTTTAAATTAATTTATTTAAATGCATTTCCAGTCATGGTACATATATAGCGCTCAATTTTTCCATTTCTCTGATTGCAAACCAGATTGAGTCACACCATTTGTGTCTTCATACATGCACCAAGGGTAGTGATGACGATCTCAATCAACCATCTTTATTATACCCATCCCCCTTTCCCTCCCCCCACCTCCCCCCTGCCGAATCCACAGTTCCTCCATTTCTCATATGTTCCCCTTTCCCACCCTCCTTATGTATCAGTATCCACTAATCAGAGAGAACATTCGGCATTTGGTTTTTGGGATTGGCTTACTTCAATTAGCATAATGTTCTCCAATTCCATCCATTTACCTGCAAATGCCATAATTTTATTCTCTTTTATTGCTGAATAATATTCCATTGTGTATATGTACCACATTTTCTTTATCTATTCATCTATTGAAGGGCATCTGGGTTGCTTCCACAGTTTTGCAATTGTGAATTGTGCTGCTATAAACATTGAAGTGGCTGCTTTACTGTAGTGTGCTGTTTTTAAGTCTTTAGGGTATAGGCCAAGGAGTGGGATAGCTGGGTCAAATGATGGTTCCCTTCCAAGTTTTTTTAGGAAATCTCCATACTGCTTTCCAGATTGGTTGCACCAGTTTGCAATCCCACCAGCAATGTTTGAGTGTACCTTTTTCACCACATCCTCGCCAGCACTTATTGTTGCTATGATTTTGGATAGCTGCCATTCTGACTGCGGTGAGATGAAATATGAGGGTAGTTTTGATTTGCATTTCTCTAATGGCTAGAGACATTGAACATTTCTTCAT
>CM053417.1:31555378-31601792 GCA_028644305.1 Xerus rutilus
AGGCTCTTGATGGCCTCTTCTATTTCCTTGCATGTAATTGATCTGTTTAAGTCATGTATGTCCTCCTGGTTCAGTTTGGGTAGGTCATATGTCTCTAGGAATTTGTCAGTGTCTTCAGGGTTTGCTATTTTACTGGAATATATGTTTTCAAAATAGTTTCTGATTATCCTCTGTATTCCAGCAGGGTCTGTCGTGACATTTCCTTTTTCATCACAAATTTTGGTAATTTGGGTTTTCTGTCTCCTTCTTTTTGTTAGGGTGGATAAGTATTTGTCAATTTTGTTTGTTTTTTCAAAGAACCAGCTTTTTGTTTTGTCAATTTTTTGAATTGTTTCTTGTGTTTCAATTTAATTGATTTCAGCTCTGATTCTAATTATTTCCTGTATTCTACTTCTTTTGTTGTTACTTTGTTCTTCTTTTTCTAGGGCTTTGAGTTGTAATGTCAAGTCATTGATTTGTGGACTTTTACATCTTTGAATAAATTAGCTTAATGCAATGAACTTTCCTCTTAGCACTGCCTTCATAGTGTCCCAGAGATTTTGGTATGTTGTATCAGAGTTCTCATTTACCTCCAAGAATTTTTTTATCCTTTCCCTGATGTCTTCTGTTACCCATGCATTGTTCAATAGCAAATTATTGAGTTTCCAGGTGTTGTAGTGGCTTCTTTTTTTTAAACTGTCATTAATTTCTAGATTCAGTCCATTATGGTCAGATAGAATGCAGGGTAGTATCTCTAATTTTGTATTTACTAAGGCTTGCTTTGTGGCATAGCTTATACTCTATTTGGAGAAGGATCCATGTGCTGCTGAGAAAAACGTGTATTTGCTTGTTGAAGGATGGAATATTCTATATATATCTGTTAAGTCTAGACCATTGATTGTTCTATTGAGTCTTGTAGATTCTTTGTTTAGTTTTTGTTTGGAAGATCTGTCCAGTGGTGAGAGAGTTGTGTTAAAGTCACTCAATACTATTGTGTTGGGATCTATTTGGTTCTTGAATTTGAGAAGGGTGTGTTTGACGAACATGGCTGCCCCATTGTTTGGGGCATAGATATTTAAGACTGTTATGTATTGTTGATGTATGATTCCCTTGAGCAGTATGAAATGACCTTCTTTATCCCTTTTCACTAACTTTGGTTTGAAGTCTACTTTATCTGAAATGAGGATGGAAACTCCTGCTTGTTTACACAGCCCATGTGAGTGATAAATTTTTTTCCATCCTTTCACCTTCAATCTGTGAGTATCTCTTTCTATGAGATGAGTCTCTTGGAGGCAGTATATTTTTGGGCCTTTTTTAAATCCAATCTGCCAGTCTGTGTCTTTTAATTGCTGAGTTTAGGCCATTGACATTCAATGTTATTATGGAGACATGGATTGTATTTACAGACATTTTGGTTTATTCTTAGTTTTTAACTTGACTGAGTTTCTCCCTTGATTGGCCTGTAGTGTAGCTCCTTCCTCTGCAGGTTTTCATTGTTGTTTTTCATTTGCTCCTCATGGAATATTTTACCAAGAATGGTCTGCAGTGCCGGCTTTCTTGCTGTGAATTCTTTTAATTTTTGTGTATCTTGGAAGGTTTTTATTTCATCATCAAACCTAAAACTTAATTTTGCTGGATATAAGATTCTTGGTTGGCATCCACTATCTTTTAGCACTTGGTATATGCTTTGCCATGATCTTCTTGCTCTCAGGGTCTGGGTTGAGAAGTCTACAGTGATCCTAACTGGCTTCCCCCTATATATAATCTGATTCCTTTCTCTTGTAGCTCTTAATAGTCTCTCCTTATTCTGTATGTTAGGCATTTTCATTATGATGGGCCTTGGTGTAGGTCTGTTATGATTTTGAATATTTGGTGTCCTGTAAGCCTCTTGAATTTGATTCTCCAATTCATTCTTCATATTTGGAGAGTTTTCTGACATTATTTCATTGAATAGATTGTTCATTCCTTTGGTTTGGAGTTCTATGCCTTCTTCTACCCAATAATTCTTAAGTTTGGTCTCTTAATGTTATCCCAAAGTTCTTGTATGTTCTGTTCATGGTTTCTTACCGTCTTCACTGTGTGGTCAACTCTATTCTCAAGGTTAAATATTTTGTCTTCAGTATCTGAGGTTCTGTATTCCAAGTGGTCTAATCTATTGGTGATGCTTTCTATTGAGTTTTTAATTTGGTTTATTGTTTCTTCAATTTCAAGGATTTCTGTTTGGTTCCTTTTCAGAATCCTATCTCTTTATAGAAGTGATCTTTTACTTCCTGTATTTGCCTATGTATCTCTTTATCGAAATGATCTTTTGCTGACTGGGTTTGTTCTCTTATATCAGTCTTTAATTCACAGAACATTTTCATTATGTACATCCTGAATTCCTGTTCTGTCATTTCTTCTGCCGTACTGACCATGGATTCTAATGGTGTAGTATCTTGGTTTGTTTGAGTCACTTTCTTCCCTTGTTTTTTCATGATGTTTGTGTGGCTTTCCTTCTAGCTCTGCTGATCCAAGTTGTTACAGTTTTTACTCCTATATGGGTATAGTTTCCCTGCAGGGTTTCAATACCTCTCCTTTAAAGGGGAGACCAATATTGATTGATCTCAATACAAGCAATATATAGTTTCAAACCAAGTAACTCCTAATAGCTCCAAAATACTTTTACAGTTTAGTCATGATATATAACAATTATGAGTTCCTTTACATCTATTATGTAAACAATAAGTTTGCACATGGGTCTATAGTTTCTGTTGGTGGGCTAGGGAAACTTGAAGGTGGGGTGTAGTATAGAATTTTGGGGTAGTAGGAAGTGAGGATATGGTTATTAGATCTTGGAAAGCTTGAAAAAGGAATCCAAGAGAAGTTGGCTGTTACTAGAAAGAGCGACAGAGAGTTGGGGAGTATCAGTAAGGAGGAAGAAAAGAGAGTACAGCGAGGCGAGGTGATTGCAAGAAAAATAAAACATATGCAAATGGGAGTTACAAGACTATATAATACCACTCTAGTATACAGTTCAGAAATCCCAATCTACCATATCCCACTGTATAACAAATACTTGGTTTCACAGCTCTTGGGGATTAGAGGGTAGGAAAAGAGTGAGAGAGAAAAAAGGTTAGGCAAAAGAAAGAAAGGAAAGAAAAAAAGAGCAGAGGAATAAAACAAAAAGATTAAACAATAGAAATATTAGGAGAAAAAGGTAAAGGATAAAATAAAAATAAGAATGAAAAAACTAAAAAATTTAAAAAAATAAAAGTCTCAGTGTAAATAAACAGGTATGGTTCCTTTCACCTCCAGTAGGTGGCATTGTCCGTTGCTTGCTGGACTTTCCATGCTGGTGTCCCGGGTGTGGGTTTCACAGCAGGGTGTAGCTCTGGGCCGCTGGTGGATACGCTGTTTCTCTAGTGGATATGCTGTTTCTCGGTGTGCTGTGTTGAGGTCAAAGTCTGTTCCCAGGTGCTGTCTCACGCCCCTTGGTGCAGGTAGTTTTGCCATGTTAGATGTAGATCCACAAAGAACAGTAGCCGGGGGTCCCGCTCAGGAGACAGTTTGTCCACAGAAGCAACTGCTAGGGGTCCTGCGTGGTTGAGTGGGCGCTGGAGCCAGGTACCCCATGTAGAAGCAGGCCCTGCCTGCCCGGGCGAATCCTGGGCTGGAGCCCTGGGCTGGGACCCTGCGCACTACAGCTGTGTTCTGCCGATCACCACTGAAGTCACGCTCTTTGTGGCAATCGCTGCTGCCTGGTGGCCCTGCGTGCACACACGTGAGTGAAATTCCTGCGGGGGATGGTGAGCCATAGGATGATGTCTAGAAGTTGGCTGGAAGGTGCTATTTCCACTACTTCAAGCTTCGTTCCTGGAGAGACTATCATGTAGGAGACCGTCTAAGCTGCCATCTTGGAACCCCTGAGCTCTTTTTATTGCAAGGCTTTTTATTACTTCTTCAATCTTATTGCTTCTTAGTTTAGGTTTTGTATACCTTATTGGTTCCATTTTGGTAAATCAGTGTGTCCAGTAATTTAACCGTTTATTCTAGGTTTTCCATTTTATTAGAATAAATATTTTAAAAATAGTCCCTAATGGTCCTCTTTATCAGATCTAAAATCCTTCTGTTGAAGTGTTTAGGGTTTAAGCATAGGATCATATCATCTACAAATACAGAAATTTGACTTTTTATTTTCATATTTGCTTACCTTTCAATTCATTCTATTGCATAAGTGTAGTGGCTAAAATTTTACATACTATACTGAATAATACTATATTCAATAAGACCTTCTTCTGTTCTTATTAATTTTGGCTTGAAGTCCACTTTGTCAGATGTAAGAGTAGCTACTCCTGATTGCTTTTAGATTTTATTTGCCTGTAATATCAATTTTCATTTTTTCACTTTCAATTTTTGTATATGTTTGCCAATAAGGTGTGTTTCTTGCAAGAAATGTATAGTTGGGTCTTGTTTTCTAATTCAATCTGCAGTATATGTCTTCATTTTAGAATTGAAGACATACTCAATGTTATTACAGAGAGATATGTATTACTTCCTGACATTTTGTTTCATTTCTAATGTTTGATTTCATCTTAAATCTCACTTACCTATTTACTATTTTATGATCTGAGTTCCTTCCCAAGCTCCCTTGGTTGATTTTAACTTTTGTGTGTAGGATTCCTTAAGTATCTTCTGCAATGCTGTCTGTGGTGATAAATTCCTGTTAATTTATGCTTATCTTGTAATGTTTCAATGAATAAGCTATTGGTGCCATTAGCCTGTATCTCTGTCCTTCTTCAGTACCTATGAGCCTTAAGTTATATCTCTTAATGTTGTCTCAGATTTCCTCAATCATAGATTCTCATTTTTAATTATTGCTATCTAAATTTTCAACTTCATATACCTTGTCTTCAAGTCTTGAAATTTTGTTTTATGCTTAATCTAATTTATTGATGTGATTTTCAGAGGAGAGTTTTATTTGAAATATTGAATTTTCCATTTCCAGGATTTCTGTTGGGTTCTTTTTCAGAATTGCTACCTCTTTATTGAAATGCTCTTTTGTATCCTGTATTATCCCCTTAGTTCATTTCCTATATCTTCTTTTAATTAATTGATCATTTTAACAATCAACTTTTGAATTTTTTATGACATTTCCTGTTTTTGTATATCTATGAACTCAGCTATTGGAAGATTATGAACAGTTAAAGATACCTTATTTCCTTGTTTCCTCATGTTGCCTGTGTTCAATATTAAAATGTGCCCATCTGATGGATTAGAACACTCTTCCATAGTTATATGAGGTTCCTCTAAGTAAGCTGCTTTCTCTTTACTATGTGTCCTGGGTCAGGGGCATATCTTCATGTTAAAGCACCCACTCAAAACATTCACAATACTATAATCTATCCCTAGCAGCTATTTTATTGAAGATGATGAACACCTATAACTGCAAGTACTTGAAAACAAACCCTATACTAGTAATGCATAAAAAGTTATGTTGAATATTCTCTATAACTTCACTATTACAGAAGTGCAAAAAGAAAGTAATACTCTTTAATAGGCTTAAAAAATAGTTTCAAAGAAAGCAAAATTATTATTAAACTACATAGGGCATTTAAAAATAGAAAGAAAAAGAAGTAGAAAAGGTTAACAAACAGAGAGGGGAAAGGCAGAAGAAGAACAAATGAGAGAAAAAGGAGAGGGAGAAATAAAAAAGAGAAGGAAGAAAAAGAACAAATAAATTCAATTACCACATTACCATATTAAAATGGGAGATTAAGAAAGAAAAAAGAGAAAGGGACTATATAAAACAGGAGAAAAAGAATGAATAACTCATATTAACACATTACAACATTATAACCCTAATTGAGGAAATTAAACCCTATTTCATATAATATCTGCATTAGAATATTCTGCCAATCCATAGTAAAAAAAAATGGAGGGAACTGGAGAATATCACACCAAGTGAAATAAGCCAATCCCAAAAAACCAAAGGCCAAATGTTCTTTCTGATATGTAGATGCTGATACACAACAAAGGAGGGAAGGGAGGGAGATGGGAATAGGAAAGACGGTAGAATGAATCAGACATAACTTTCCTATGTTCATATATGAATACACGACTAGTGAAA
Source organism: Xerus rutilus (assembly GCA_028644305.1). NCBI lineage: Eukaryota > Metazoa > Chordata > Mammalia > Rodentia > Sciuridae > Xerus > Xerus rutilus. The sequence goes on from CM053417.1 coordinate 31,561,464, forward strand.
CTCCACATCATGTATAACCACAAGAATGGAATCCTAATTAGGATAAGAAGTACTCCATGTATGTATAATATGTCAAAATACACTCTACTGTCATGTATATTTTAAAACAACAAATGAAAAAAACAGGCAGGAGGAGACAAGGGCAACAGAAAAAATGAGAGAAAAAAGAGGGAGACATGAAAAATGAGAGAAGAGAAATAATAAAGTAAATAACTCCAATTAACACATTACATTACAGAAAAATTTATAAAATTGAATTAGGTATGCCATGTCAAATAGTGGGGAGAAAACCTGTCAAATCAACATAGAATATAATACCAGTTAAATAAAAGTAACTTCACTTAAGAGTCTGAAATTACTCCTTGCTAAGTATTTGAGATAGAGGGATTTCTTATTTGGCTTTCCAGCTCTGTATTATGCCAGGAATTGGGAGGTGTTGCAGGTGCCCTAGCCTCGACTATACAACCTGTGAGTGTCTCTGGGCCTGATGGTAGCAACCACACTGGCTGTGTCCATGCTGGGTTCCGAGGCTGTATAATAAGTTCTTCACCTGTTTAACTCAGCTTTCTGCTTCAAAAGCTGCCCCAAACTCAGGTTTTGGGGCCTCTCCACATCAACCTCAACCTGACTTCCTCTGACATGAGCCCATGCAGCTCTAATGTTTCTATATCATTTCTAGTCACCTAAAATCTTAGGAGAATCTGAAGGAATGTCCCCAAATGTCTGCAGCCCTGCTTCCAGATCTTTCCCTGCCAGGAAGTGCAGCTTTGTGTGTCATATGAAAAATGCTATGTCTCTGTATTATATAGTAATAATTTACTCCACCCTTCTTCTGAGAGGTCAAGGTGATTCTGAAAGTTATGTGATGAGTCCTAGTTACTGCGGCAGGTGTGCATGCACTCACACCCCTGGGTCTAATGGCACCTATCTTGCCCTACCCTTTTTTGGTGTGGCTGAGATGGCTTTGAAAGTTCCACAAAGAAACCCAGCAAATGTGGGTGTGTGCATGCCCACAACCCCAGGGCTATAATAGCACCTGCAGTTTTAAGCTTTAAGTGCTAGTATTTATATTGCCCATCCCGAATTTCCCCAGTGTGATTCCAGCAGAAATAACTCTAATGGAGGAAATTGAACTTTGCTTCATATAAGATCTATGTTAAATTATTCTGCCAACCCATAGTTTATTATTGCCAAATGCTATGTTTACTTTTTTTGTACAATTGATAATTCAGTTGGACTTAGACAAAAGAAGGAACATCTTGCTCTCATGGTGAATTTAATAAGGAAAGGGAATGTGATTAGTTCACTCAAACAACTAACTTATAAATTAAGATAGTTATCATTTGCTGTGCATTGTCTCTACTATATTCCCTGATACTGATGCCACCACTTATGCTGGTTTAAGAATCACTATATCATTGTACAAATTGATAAATATACACACACAACAATGAAGAACTAAAGAAAAACTAAAGAACTAATGAAGAACATCTTAGAAAGGAGGGAGACCACTCAGGAATAAGTAGCATATTTTGTGGCTTTCAGCTTAGAAAAACATGGCCTAGGCTGGTTGAATATTTTCAACCATGTTATTAATAAAAAGGAAGTGTGATCAGTGAATGACACCTTTGGATTAATAAAGTTCTAATTAAATAATTTAAACATCTATGCCAATAAAGATTAGTAGATTTCCATGTAAGTGAGAGAGACTTAGAACAGATTGTTTTCTTCCTAACCCTAGGATGTAAGATGAATTATATGAAAGGAAGGCATGGTGATTTTATTGAAGGGAAATAAAATGGGTAATTTTATATCCTTCAGACTTTTACGAAATTGGTAAGGCCTCTTTAGAATACCACAGTGATGGGCAGTGGGAATATTTAGGTAGCCTGAGAGCACAAAGGTTTATGTGGCTCTAAGATAGACACTGGTATGGCCTCCAAATGAAAAACCAATTTTGACTGTTTTAAAATTTTACTTTGAGCTGATCATTCTCCCTGGAAAAAAGGTAAAAACTCTCTGATTTCTCCTCTCTTTTCTTTCTCCTTTATTTTATGACCCAAAACCAGTACCATAGACTGAGCATTATTTTCCAGGCTTAGAGGTTGAGCGGGGCACTTGATCTTTGTCTTTAAAAGAAAATGCATTACAAATTCTAAGTATCTGACTTCTAAAGGAAAGTTGGTTCCCAATCATCTTCTCAGGATCTTAATTCATATGTCATGATCCTTTCTGTGAAGGTGTAAATATATGCTTCTATAGCTGAATATTTAAGATTATTTCATCCATTAAAAATTTGTGTTAAAGCTGTGTTACAGTAAAAATTGTTCCCTTTTCTGCCTACTGAAAATTTCCAAGAAGTGTATCAGACTGGTTCAATATTCTCTTTAAATATTTGGTCCACTTGTTTGAAATTGTTGGTCTTCTTTTTCTCTCTTCTAATGAATTGTAATCTGGTTGGGAAATTGAGCCTGGCCCCACTCGAGTGACAACAAAATAAGAAAGCCCACTGATAATCTTTGGCTTTGTGTATAATTTTGACATCTAAGGTAAGATATCAAAGTAAATTGGTTCCCAAAAAAGATATCAAGTGCATACTAAAAAACTCTTGCTGTCTGCCATTCCAATCAAATTCCAAGCAATGATGCCATAAAAGTGATTGATTTCTATTCCCTCACGTCATCATCTTACTTACTCTCCCTCCCCGCTCAGACCATCTGGTGGGTTTCTGCAGACAATACCCTGCACGGTGACTGTGAAAGGAGCATTGCCTATTGAGGAAGAAAATCAATTATCAGTTTCTATTTCTCTTTCTATTGGAGGCGGGTTTGCTCTGCTGCATAGAGAAACGCTTCCAGTACACTGTGTTATAGCTTCCATTACATTAAGCTTTTTATAAGAGAAGCTATAATGTCTCATTCTCTCCTCATTCAGTTGCTTTCTTTCATTCCTCTTGTACAATTATATGCAATGTTTCTTCAACATTTTAGGTGCATTCCTTATTTCCTTTTGTCTGGAAGTATTAAGCCATGCATTAACATTTTATCACAAATTTATTTTCTTTAAGCAGTAACCACAAGAGATTCTTCCCTACTCACTACCAAATCCCCCACAGCAAGTTTTTCAGGGTTCTTATATGCATGAATGGTAAGGTTTTAATGACCAAAGTGTATGATCCCAATGGTGTCTTCTATCATGGGTCAAATGGGATTCCCTTCTTTCACATCAAGAACGAGTGTTTAACTGACTTGGTTTAATAAATTAGTTTTCTATCAGTCTATGTGGATTGGGCAAAGAGAATGGCTTCTCTGATATCTGCCTTTGATCTATGTGCTGGAATTAATTATATGTTTCTACCCTGAACATTTGGCAGAGTAGAGAAATTGAATGGCATGGAGGCCTTGAGTTTTTTCACCAGGAAGTTTTCTATTTCACAGTTAAATGTTTTTCTCCTGGACCAATAAAACAATTTATGGTATGGATTTTCCTTCTGTGGTAATGGAGAAGTGCTACAACTAAATAGTGGCGATTGTACTAAATGCCACTGAATTGTATGTATTAAAATAGTCAAAATGGTGTATTTTACTATTATCTTTACAAAGTAATCTGGAGAAAGAGAACAGGACATGAATCATAAAGAAGACTAAGTCCTCTTTGTAGACCTCCAACTTCCCTTTACTTACTCATCTGCCAACTCCTAGTTCTCTTCTTATATATGATTCTTGCTATACTCTGTCGAGAGCTGCCTTTTTGTACCTATTTTAGTTCTGCCTTTCTGAGTCAATGCTGCATGTCCCTCAAATTGTACCTTCATTCTCTTCTTTATCTTGCCAATAATAACATAAATTTTCTTTGTGTTTACAGTGTAAGAACATATCCACCCTATGAATGACAATAGCTGACATGACTGAAATAGTTCTATTTCACAGAAAGAAATCAGTATGGACTACTGTAGCAGAAATCAACAGAACTGGGGAAAAGCATGCTATAATTAAAGAAGCATAGAGATTGGTATCCAATAGCACTACACAACTTATGACACAGGGAAGGTAAATTATCATGGGCCCCAATTTTTTGTCCATAAAAATGGGATAATACATAAAACATGGTGGGGAGAGTTGTAATATTTAAATATGGATATGTTTGAAATATTGTCACATACTAGACATTGTAAACATTAACCCCACCTCCCTTATTATCTAGCCCTTTCATTAACTGTATATAAAGCCTTTGTAAAATACTTTAATCCCCTTAACTTCCATTTTCTCTGAGTAAAATAAGGCAGAACGATGGTGCTTGTTTAGCTCTGGTACTTTGAGAATGGAGGAGGCAGATATTAATTCCCCCACAAAGAATGCAGTAGGTTGTGAACAAAAGAAGAACTTTATGACTCTAAAATTCCTCTGGGTTAGACTCATTTTATATGATGCAAGATACTGCAGCTATAGACACATATCTTTATCATTTAATGAAGAACAGAATCATTGTATAATTTTTATTGAAATGTAATATATAATTTCCAAAATTCACATAAAATCATACATTATGATCTTGAATTATAAAAGCAAACCTATGACATCACATACACATACTTTTCTTATAATGAGCAAACATTTGGAAAAATTTGGGCTTCTGAAATATTTTGAATTTTTCTTGTTCAAGTAAGTACACATGCCTCATCTAGAGAGTCTTTTACAAAAATTAGATTAATTAAATATTTTGCCTAAGTTGAGAGAAAATGCACAATTTTAACCATTATATATATATTGGTACTGGAGATTGAACTCAGGGGCACTCGACCACTGAGCCACCTCCCCAGCCCTATTTTGTGTTTTATGTAGAGACAGGGTCTCACTGAGTTGCTTAGCGCCTCACTGTTGCTGAGGCTGGCTTTGAACTCAGGATCCTCCTGTCTCAGCCTCCCTAAGTGCTGGGATTACCATTATATATTTTAAGTACTTGGAACACATATACATATAGTTACCACTGAATGTTTCTTATGTAAATATTTTACCAGTAATATATAATAAATTAAGTCATGCATGCCTATAATCCCACCACTTTGGGAGGCTGAGACAAGAGAATCACAAGTTCAAAGCCAGCCTCAGCAATGGTGAGGCACTAAGCAACTCAGTGAGACCCTGTCTCTACATAAAACACAAAATAGGACTGGGGATGTGGCTCAGTGGTCGAGTGCCCCTGAGTTCAGTCCTCGGTACCAAATATATATATATTTGGTATATATATACATACATACATATATGTATATATATGTAAAATAAATTACTTAAAAATTTTAAATTTATTCATGTGTCTATTCAGGTGAAAAACTGAATTAATAAAAAATGTGTCAAGTGTGATGTTCCAGCCAGTGTAGTACATTTTCCCCATGAGACTTTGTTGTCTAGAAGGGCACACACATATTATTAAAATTGCCATAATTAGTAATTGGTATGAAATTACACTTTAAGTTGTAGAAGGAATGATGCATGGTGCTGTGAAACTGTATAAGAGTAAAATTTAACCTAAAGTCAGGGGTGTCAGGAAAGGCTTATATGAGGTTTTCTCTTCATAAAGACACAAAGAAAGCTTCATTTAGTTTTTATATTTTAAGATGGATTAATGATGCCCCAGTTCATTCAATCTATTAAACTTGAATTTCATAATCATCACTGATATACCCTTCCTTGACTTTTCTTGTTTCATTTATACATGTCCTATTCTTCTGAGCAATGTCTCATACATCTTAGCTTATCTTTACATTTTCATTATTGCTAACCACAATTATGGGCTATTGCCTAACAAATGGACAATTTTAATTATGTTCTTTCCTGTATGCTTTCAACTCTGCAATCCTTTCAGGTCATTGAGGTCAGATTTATCTTTTTTATATTATTTTACTCTCTACCTTTGCAGTTTGTCCCTCAGTTAGTGGTTTTGAAACACTGAGCCTCAGATTAACTGAGAGAAGTGTTTTTATGTTTGTTTGTTTGTTTGTTTTGTTTTGTTTTGTTTGTACCAGAGATTGACCCAGGGGCACTTAATCACTGAGCCACATCCTCAAATCTTTTTTATTTATTTTTTAAATTTTGATAAAGGGTTTTGCTAAGTTACCTAGGGCCTCACTAAGTTGCTGAGGCTGGCTTTGGACTTAAAATCCTTCTACCTCAGCCTCCCAAACCAATGGGATAAAAGGTATGCACTTCTGCACCTGGCTTGGGAGACCTTTTTCAATAGAACATTTTCTGAGGTCCCCATAACAGAGCTCGTTAATCATCCTTTCTAAGGTGAGGCCCATGAATTTATATTAACAATAGTTTACCAGAAGATTTTTATGTGTAGAATAGTTTGAAAACTGCTGTCTCAAAACACTTTTTCCAGCCCTGTCTCACTCTGCTTCTTTATACATGAATAGGACTGTAGCCATTCCTTAAATGCTATCTGCCTTTCCTGGTTATTTGTACATACTGTTCTCTCTACTTAGAATGCCCTCTCACCACATGTCTGCAAATTCCAATCTTTATTTTGAGCATTTCATTCCAAGGCCACTTCCTCCATGGTACTCTTGGACTTCTCACAGATAGAATTGATTACTCACTCTTCAAGAACTTCTGAAACATTTCATTTATAGCACTTAAGCCTTGTTTTATAATATAATCTATCTCCTTTATTAGACAATAACCACATAAAGCCTCTTTCTTTTTTCTTTCTTTCTTTTTTTTTGGTACTGGGGATTGAACTCAGGGGTACTCGACCACTGAGCCACATCCCCAGCCATAAAACACATATTTTGTGTTTTATGTAGAGACAGGGTTTCACTGAGTTGCTTAGCGCCTCGCCATTGCTGAGGCTGGCTTTGAACTCTTGATTCTCCCCGTCTCAGCCTCCCTAAGTGCTGGGATTACAGGCTTGCGCCACCGCACCCGGCTTAAAGGCTCTTTCTAAGACAGTGTGTACACACCATAATGCTTAGCTTAGTTCCTTGTGCATCATAGTTTATACAGAATATATTGTTGAAAAAATGAAACAAATTTCATTATTCTGCAAAGGCTGAAATTGCCTGTGAATTTTCTGCTACCAGAGAACTCATCTGGAACTACAAAGGTTATTAAAGTATACCATCAGCAATCTGTACTTTCTACAAAAATATAGACATGTAGATATAGATACATAAGTATATGAAATCATATAGCTTCAATATACTCTATTTTCATTAATGAGAAACTATATCACCTTGTCATGCATTCAATTTGACTTCACGCTTCAACTTCTATTTCATCCATTTAAGCAGAGGAGATGATATGCCTTTTCCAGAGGCAATGCTGATGATGTCATGTTGTGAATCACTGAGAAAACAGCATTGGAGCAGAAAGCTTCTTGGCAATTCTTCAACCAGGCCTTCCAAAGGTCTCATCCAAAGTTTGATTATTTTTAACTTGTTTTCCTCCAGTGATCTAATTCATACTGTGGAGTGAAATTAAAAAAGGAAAAGAAAAAGAGGAGTGCCCTGCTATAAAATAGTAAATAATTATTAAGTCTTCAAAATGGTTTTATTTATACAAATACAAATGTCTTATTGAGTGAATAACATCAAGTACCTTTTAACAAGTAGGGCTCAAAGACAATTAGTTTTCACAAATAAGGCTTTTAGAGAAGAATGTGTCCTAGACTTATCTATCAGAAGTAATGAAATGTTTTATGCTTTGTGGGATGACTATTAACCAACATGTAAATTCACTTCTAGTACTTAGGGCTTTTAGGAAGTTTCACTAGCTTACAAGAAATTGTTTTTTAAAATTAATATAGCATTCTATAAAACAAAAAAAATAGACCCCATAGCATTGAATAGATAGCTCACTCACTCTCGTTGTGTTGTGTTTTATTTTCTCCAGATTATCAATTCACTTCATCATAAAGGATATTGTAGGATATCAGGGTTTGTGAAATAGGTTTCACACTCCTTCTGCAACCTTTCTCACTTCTCTCCTTAGAGTCTTTGTCTTTCTGCAGTCATCTGAATCTATAAGATCTTCTACAACAGTAATTCTCTTCTCTCCTGTCCAGACTTGAACCACTTGCTCATGTCAAAATGTATCCCATTCCCTCAGGAGTCATTTAGATAAATGCTTTTCAAACATTAATGTGTTTATGACTCATTTGGCACCTTGTTAAAATGCATATTCTCATTCAGTAAGGCTTGAATAGGGCCTACAGTTCTGCTTGTCTAACAAGCTCCCTAGTGAAGTCCACACCTGCTAGTTTAGGGGCCATACTTTTAGTAGGAAGGATTTAAGGGACAGGAAAAAATCATTCAGCTTCCCTATTATTGCCTCATAATGGATTCAAAATTTATCCTATTCAGAAAATATACATTTTAAGATAAACTTTCAGTAACTAACATGTATATATAATACAGAAATTTTAAGCACAATGCTAATAACTATGGAAAAACTATTGAAAGATGATTGTAATCAAAACCCTCAAATCATGCACATTAGATAAATGTTTTACTTATTAAATTTGCCAAGTTTAGAGAATGCAGGAAGCAGGTACTAATTCCCCCACTTTCTGGATAAGAAAATTGAGTTCTAGTGATAGCAAATAATTTGAGGTTACAAAGATTGTAGTTTCAATAAACATTATTTGAATACTTATTTTATGATTACATAAATCTATGCTTTTTATCCAATATTACCACCTCTCTGATAACTAGGGAAGTATGTTAAAGTCATAGATAGACTATAAGATCTTTTAGGTACTTTAAGATGTTTAAAACTATCAGGCAGATGCAAGGGAGTTCTGGGGAAAAGGGGAAATTTTCAATTTGTTTTATAATAAAATATATATATACCTGTAATTGCAAATGCACAAAATTCTGCTAAAGAAAAATTAAATTTTATATTCAAATAAATCTCTAAACCTTAAAGTCAGTTCAAAAATATATCAGTGAGCATTCAAAATACATAGGTGAATTGAAGTATATAACATTAAAATAATAGTTTTTTTACTATTTTTGGAGTTCTCTGGATTTTTGTACAGCATTAAATATCACTAGACCTTCTTGGCAATTTGTAGAGCTTCACTAATTGCTTCTGTCTTTAAAGCTTGCTTCTCTTTTCTGAGGAGAATTTTAATGTAAGTGTGCTGATTTATTACAATATAATTTTGAGTAAAATTTAAGGAACAATGATAACAGCAGGATTTTACGTCCAATGTACTATAGACTGATCTTAAAATAGAATCCAGAATAATAGTCCCCATTATCAGCTTTAGGACTGAAAGAGACCAAGAAGTAAATAACATGTGATGGGAAGGGAAAATTCTAGCTCATTTCATAATGCAGTTCTCATTTCTCTGTATTCAATCAGCCAGTCATTTCCTAAAGTTGAATAAATTAAGCAAAATAGGAACAAGCATCTTAAAACATAAAATTCAGTAATAATCATAAGCAAGAATATTTTTTAATTGAAAAAACTCCAATTTAGGTGAAACAATTTTTCTCCTAAGCAAAAAATAAACTCATATTTTAAAGCACTATTTTCACATTCAGTCTATCCTCCAATGATTGCAGAACTAAGATTAACATAGAAAATAGAGGATAGCATTCATTTCAAATTTATGATGTGAGTTGGTTCAGGGATTTTACCAGATGTTTGTTTGGGTATAACTTAACCTCTCCTGACCAGAGAAAGTTTTTATTTGGTCTAATTTAACCTCTCCTGCAGAACAGAGTTTCATGAAAAAATACTGAACTAGCCAAGCCTATAGAATTTATATATCCAAGGCATGACCTAGCCTTTTGTAGAGACTGGGTTTTCAAACAAAAGAAATAGAGTAGACTGTGATCTTTATCTTAGCACCTAAATAAAGTTTTCACTGGGCAGTTTTCATTTCATCTCAACCATAAGTCCTAAAATTTTGATGAGCTAATTATCCATAATGGATCTCTTCCCCTCTGCCTGTGAACTACCCTGGTCATTCTGCCCAGTTGTTCATTATATTTGCTCACTTCATTGATTTCCTTAACTTTTGACTGTTCTTACTATGCCACTCCAATAAATGTAGATCTTTTGGCACTAACTGCAAGTGAACAACCTCAGAAACCACCAGGCATAATTTTAACTAAATTAGGTCTAAATAGAGTAAATATATTATATAAATTTGGGAAATGATGCAAAGCAAATAATAGGTTATTTCAACCAAACAAAGGTAAACATGCATTTATTCATTGTAGAAAATATGAAAAGTATAGTCAAATATGCTCTATACTAACAAAATATTAGTTCTTTAAAAGACAGTAAGTTTATTTATAACATTTTGTAGATGATCATACACCTGTATGTTTATATTCTCAAGACAGAGTTAGGAGTCATTTTTCCTGTGAAAATGCTAAACCAAATACATTTTCAAATATAATAATAATTAAAGCAAGTAGAAAAACCTATCAAGCACACTTTTAGGATGTTGCATGGAATCAGTGTTGTATAAAACACATGAGAACAATAGCCTTTTAAATTACGGAAGTAATTTATGTAATAGTTCCATCAACATCAAACTAATATAATCCTGAACTCTGCTTTAAAATCATAGAAGGGCTTAATAAAATATAACTTTGAATAATCTTAATGAATCTTGAAAGAAAAATTCTCAGATGCCATAAGTATAGGAGGAAGTCAAAGTTGGAAGGATAAGTACATTAGCTAGTACTGTGGTGACCTAAGGGCAATTTGAATTGGTCATAGGCCTTAACTGCTGTGGGTTAATCTATCAAAGCCTTTGCAGGGAAAGGAATCATGACTTTGTACCTATGTAAGGCATATAACTGTCAACAGGGCCAGAAGTATGAATAAGCTGCACTCTGGGAATAGGGGACTATGGGAAAAATAACTCTGCCCCAATTCCCAGGGAAGCTTCAGGGAAAAAAGTCCTTGCCTTGCAATGAACAATAAAAACAATCTTGCAATAAATTACCCTTATAAGATCTGTGTTTATATTACACATAGGGTACAGAAATGCAAGGTAAAGTTAACATTGAAAACTGCTTCCTGATATATGAAATCCCTGTTTCCTTTAGAAGAAATAAATGGAAAATTTACTCTTTAGGGACAATGTCACAAACCAGGGTACTAGGGACTTAAAAGATAAGAAAAAAATAGAAGAGAAGAAAAAGAAAGGAAAGGAAAGGAAAGGAAAGGAAAAGAAAGGAAAGGAAAGGAAACCATGTGTACACAATTATGCAAAAAAAATGCACAGGTCACATATATGTAACATACCCTTGAGAGATTCTGAATGTGCAATAATCAGTAATTTTAAGATAAAAGAACAATACCCCAAACTAAAAATAAATGGATTTAATCTGATTAATGGTATAAAAGGAAATATAAAACACAGTGGGTAAAAATTAAGAAAATAATTATAAAGATGAAATAGAAATTCTAGAAATATGAATAGAGTTACTGAATTTAAAAATTCAATTGATGAAAGAAAATATTAAGGAGAGATTAAGAGACAGAGAAATGTGAATGAGAGAAGATGTAACACACCTCTAACAGGAATTCCAAAAGAAGAGAACAGAAAAATTCAAAGAAAAATGTAGAAAATAGAGAGTGACTATACAGAATTTAAGGCAGATATTATTTCCAAGATTAAAATAGTAAAGATGCAATCAAAATAAACAAAATTAAACTGATACACAGAAACGATATAGAGAAACTATAGAATAGCAAATACAAAGAAGACTATTTAAAATAAATATGAGAAAAGACATGTTATCTCCAAAGGAATGAGAATCACACTAAAAGAAGGTTGCATATCAACAATATAGGATAGCAGCAACTGGACATTTATCATCTAACAGCTGCATAAAAATAACAGTTCACCTAGGATTCTGTGCCCAGAAATACTCAAGAATGAATGTGACAAAAGAAAATTTCAGATAAACACTAAAGGAACTTGCTACTAATGAATGTTCACTGAAAGTGTGACTCAATATTATACTCCAATAAGAAAGAGACTGAATTTGAAGGAAGCAGTGGAGATGCAACAGGCAATGCTAAGCAAAGAAATATGTACATATGTGAGTAGAGGTTATAAAGCATTGCTTGTGAATATTTTAGAGGAATTTAAAAACAACCTGAGACTTTCACTTCAAAAAGATGACACAATATAGATGCATTCCTTCTGCTAAGTGAAACTGAAAATGCTGGTTACTATATATGAAACAATATAAAAAGACTGTAATGTGGAGAAGAAATTAGCCCAAATATGGACCTTTAGAACCAAGAAATGATACACTGGTGATTTCCATGAATATGTCCATCCTAGACCCAACCCATAAATGACAACAGGTGCAGGGAAAAACAAGGAAAAAGCTTCAACAAAAGCTTATACTAGCTAAAGTATCAGAACAGGAAGCATAGTAACACAGAAAAAGTTTAGATAATAACCAGTCGTCTCCACTCAGATATCACAGAAAACTCTGTGGCCCAACTCCTAAACCTTACCACAAGGGCCAAGTGGGGAGCCTAAGCATCCATCTACACAAAAGCATAAAAAGCTCTCCAATGTTCACAACTGGGTGGTTTTAGAGAAAGCTAAGTAGAGAACAAAGTATCTCATGCCCACTACCTGATAATAAACCATAACCATACAGCACCAATGGTTATTACATGGGGTATGTGGGTTTATGCCCACCCAACACTAATGAAGCGCTGCATCCCTTCTCTTCTAGGGTTGGGTTGGGGAAGGTATAGTGGACAGACAGGACTTTTACTACTACCTAGAAGTAAGAGGAGACATCCTTCACCATTGTGTCATAGAGGAGATGGAAGTCAACTCTCACACAACAGGAATAAAAAAAAACCTCCTCAAAACTCAGGTAACAATGGAAGCCAAGTGGAGAACCCTGACTTTTGCTATACCAGACTGTAATGAGGCAGCAACCCCTCCTCCCCTGCCAGAACAGTGTCAGAGAAAATAGAAAATCCACAAAATAATCAAAGGTGTAAATAAGATCCATATTTCAATGAGAATATCCAGGTTTCAATAGAAAAATCACCATCATAAAAACCACCATGAAGATCTGAAAATGAAGGCAAAAGACATCAACAGATGCCAGTGCTGAGATGACAGAGATATTAGAATAATCTGACAAAGATTTTAAAGCATCCATGCTAAAAACAAGCAATTACAAACACACTTGAAACAAATTAAAATTATAAAGCTTCAGCAAGGAAGTAGAAATCTTAGCAAAGAAATAGAATGCATGAAGAATCAAATGCAAATTTTTAGAACTCAGAAGTATACTTACTAAAATCATAAGCTTAGTGGATGGACTTAACAACAGAATGAAGAGGATAGAGGGAAAATTAGTCATCAGAAAGAATAGAAATAACTCCATCTGAACAACAGAGAAAAATTAGACTGAAACAAATGAACAAAAAGAATTGAGACTCTAAGTGCAGGGAGTATAAGTAAAGAGTCAACATTAGTATGAGTGGAGTATCTTTTTTTCACTTTAAAATTTTTATTTTTAATTGACATAATTTTACATGTTTATGGGACATAGGATATGCTTTGATACATGCATACATTGTGTAATGATCAAATAAAGTTAGTTAACAGTTCCATCACCTCAAATATTTATCATTTCTTTGTGGTAAGAGCATTCAAAAATCCTCTCTTCTAGCTAATTTTCAAATATACAATATATTCTTATTAACTATGGTTAACCTACTGTGTAATAGCACACTAGTACTTATTCCTCCTAACTGTATACTTGTTGACCAACCTCTCCCATTCATCCCCAGCCTCTGGTTACCACTATTCTACTCTCAACTGCTATGAGATCAACATTTTTAGGTTCTACCTAAGATCCCATGATATTTATCCTTCTGCACATGTCTTATTTCACATAATGTCCTTCAGGTTCATCTTTGTTGCAAGTGACAGAATTTCATTCATTGTTATGGCTAAATAGTATGTATAATGTTACATGGTGTGTGTGTGTCTACATTTTCTTTATCCATTCATCCATTAATGGACATTTAGTTTGATTCTTTAATGTGGCTATTGTGAATAACACTGCAATAACCATATGAAAACCTCTTTGACATACTGATTTTATTTCCTTTGGCTATATACCCAGTAGTGGGATTACTGAACCATAGGGTGATGATTTTTCATTTGGATGGAAGCTCCATACTGATTTCCATAATGACTGTACTAATTTACATTCCCACCAAGAATGGATAATAGTTCTCCTTTCTCTACATCCTTGACAGTATCTGTTATTTTTTAGAAAAATTTTTTAAGTAAATCATCATATGATATGTTAGTTGTTACAAGTGCCATGAAGAAAAGTAAAGCAGATTCAGGGGAACAAAGATCATAGAAGGTAATGAGTTTTTATATAAATAATGGTTGTAGAAGGTGATGATGTTTGAGGAGAGACCTGAAGGAAGTGAAAGCACAATGGAGAAAATGGAGTTTTCCAGGCAGAGGGAAAGTCAAGTGTGAATTCTGTGGGGTGGGAAGATGCTTGGCATATTCAAGGAATAGTAAGGAGGTTGTGTGGCTGGTGTGAACAAGAGGAGTACAGGAGTTGAAGTCAGAGAGATCAGCTAAATCAGATCATGGAAAGCCTTGCAGGATGTGGTAATCAGAGTTGGATAGAAAGATTTTGCAAAGGGGCTGGGATTGTGTGGCTCAGTGGTATAGCGCCTGCCTTGCATGCGTTAGGCACTGGGTTCGATCCTCAGCACCACATAAAAATAAATAAAATAAAGATATTGTGTCCATCTACAACTAAAAAAAAATTTTAAAAAAAGAAAGATTTTGCAAAGTTCTGAGCAGATAATGACCTGATTTAACTTTATGAGATGACTTGACTATTAAGAAAATGATAGAATCTAGGGAGGCAAGGTTAAAACCAAGAAGACCAATTTGGTGGCTAGTATGATAATCAGGGTACTATTGTTTAGAAGAAGGCAGATATACATATGTACAGACAATTTATATAGAATGAGAGGCCTGGTGTGTTAGATTTTCACCTACTGTCTTTGTAGCCTTAGTATGTGATTCTGAAATTGCAAACTTAATAGAACAATAAGGAGTTGCTCTGACATCAACTTTAAAAATGAAGTACCTTTTTGTAAAATGTAATTGGAATTTCAAAATTGAAAAAAGAAATTATGGTGGAAAATTTCTCAAAACTTCCCTCCAAAACAAATTTACACAGTCAAGAAGTTCAGTGAGCCCCAAACAGGATAAACTCAAATAAATATACACTGAGACATATCATAGTTAAAAGTATGAAATCTGAAGACAATGAAAAAGTATTGAAAGTAGAGTAGAACAACTCTTTACCCTATAGAGGGCAAATTGTAGTGACAGATTTCACATCAAAAACTATTTAGAACAAAAGAAATTATACCATAATTTTCAAGGTCTGAAAGAATTGTCAACCCCATAAATGTACACATAACAAAAATAACCTTCAGGAATGAGGGGAAAATTAAGAGATTCTCAAATGAAATGAAACTAAGAGAATTTCTTGCCACCAAAAATAATTTAAAACAATGGCTAGCCAGGCATGATGGCACACACCTGTAATCCCAGCGGCTGGGAGGCTGAGACAGGAGGATCACGAGTTCAAAGCCAACCTCAACAACTTAGGGATGCCCTAAGCAATTTAGTGAGACCCTGTCTCAAAATTTAAAAATAAGGACTGGGGACATGGCTCAGTGGTAAAGTGCCTCTGGGTTCAATCCCTGATACATTAAGAAAGAAAGAAAGGAATAAAGAAAGAAAGGCTAAAGGAAGTTCTGTGTGTGGAGGCGGGGGGAGGAAATGATGAAAGAATCTTAGAACACCAGGAAAGAAAGAAGAACACAGTAAGTAAAAAAAATAAATGAGTAAATACAATAGGCTTTTCTTCTCCTGCTGGGTTTTCTAATTATATTTATGATTGAATTCAAAAGTCTAACACTGTCTGATGTGGTTCTAAATGTATGTAGAAGAAATTTTTAAGATAACACTATTTTAAAAAAAGAGTAAAGAGAAGTAAGTTTTCTACAGTTTACTCAGAATGGTAAAATAAAAACACTAGTAGACTGTAAACAACCCAAATACCTTCCAATGACCGGGTGACTGTGTATTCAAACAAACTGTGGTACACTTATTCCATGGAGAGTATTACTTAGGATTAAAAAGGAATTGACTATTCATGTCTGCAACATAAATCTCCAGAGAATTGTGCTGAGTGAAATAGTTAATCTCACAAATTTACATGGTATATAATTTATTTTATGTAACATTCTTGAAATAACTACAGAATTGAAGAACAGATTGTAGTTGCCAAAAGTTAAGGATGTGGTTGAGGGATTTTATTATTTTATAAAGGGGTATCAAGAAAGATCCTTGTGGTGATGGAAGTGTTTTGTATCTTGAATGTATTCATATCAACATCCTACTTATGATATTATGGTAGAGTTTCTCAAGATATTACCATGAGGGAAACAGCATAAAGGGTACAGTTTTATATGATCTTTCTTATAACTGCACAGAATCTACACATTTTTCAATAAAATTTCAATTAAAAATTCTCAACACATGTAAAAATTAGCAGAACTAAAATATGAGACCATAAGAATCAGTGATCAACATCCTCAGGAAGAATAAAAATATTAACTTTAGGCTTTATGTCAGGTATTCCTGTTTTAATTTTAAATGGAAGCATTAAATGAACAAAATGTTTGAAAACCATGGTAAATTCAAAATATTATTGTAGAATAAGTCCAAAAGATTTGTTGCTCATAATGAATGTAAACAGATTTAACTTGCCTACTAAAATAAATTCCAGATTAGGAAAAAAATTAAAATGTTTCTATGCTGCTTTAAAAACGATGACATGGAAAGGTTAAAAGCAAGTAATGTGAAGATATTTCAGAAAATACTAATACAGAGCCACTGAAGCAGTGTTTAAAAAGAAATTTTAAAGCAATACACACTATTGGGATTGCAATGAATGCTAAAAGTACCCAGATAACATTTTCTTTACTGGGCTGGTGTATCCATTCTTCAGCTGCTGTACTGTCTGTTATCAGCTCACAGATGCCCCCTTCTCAAATAATTGCCTTCATCTGAACCTTGCACCCAAAAGATTACACATCAATCCTGCTTAGTGGCAGATCACAGCCAATGATTGACAGAGGGGTAAAAAATCCAACCCTCATACTTCAAGGTAATACCAGCACTATGGGTATAATTCATGTTTCAGAGCTTCACTTTGTTGTAAGGCTGAAGCCAGTCTGTGGTTGAGATAATACCCTTCCTTATCTATTTTTCTCTATCTTATTCTTTTTTTCTCACTCCCATTCTCCTGAGAGCTTCCACTCCAAAAAAAATCACTTCAACAAAATTTCCAACTCAGGCTCTGCTTCTAGGGAACCCAAACTAATAAGTGGATGAAAAGAGGATATAACATATTTTTTTAATCTTCCAATAACAGTAATATATAATAATCTCAAATTAGTATGTACCCCAAATCATAGCCTCACAATAAAGATAAATTTTATATAATTAAAAGAAAAATGTTAAGTCCCCAGTCACAGCAAGGAATATTTTGCACTCTAATCCCAAGTAAATTCTAAAAAGAAATACAGTAAGGATATAGAAGCTAATATAATTTACCAACCTTATATAATGGACAAATGAAGACAATGAAACCCAGTGACTATATCATCTAAATTCTTTTCAAACACTCATAAAATATTTTAAATTGCAAAATTGCCAGGACAAACCACATCATGTGGATAAATGTATTTTTAAAGTTGGGAGTAATGAGTTCAGAACCCTTCATAGGAATATACTAATTGTGATGGATTTACTATACTAATATAAGATTTTAATATTAAGGGAAACTATATATGGGATATATAAAAACTCTCTGAACATGTTTTGTAATATTTTATAAATGTACATCTATTCTTAAAGAATAAGTTTATTTTAAAAATTACTAGATCATAAGGAATATTTCATATGTTAAATGGCCAATTTCATTCAGACCACATCTCTGAACACAATACAGTAATAGAAAACTATGAAAGAAACCAAAAACATCTAAAATGATTGTAGAGATTGTAAAAATAAGTGAAAACCATAATGAACGCATGGTATAATATTAAAAAGTAAATTTGCAACAATAAAGAACCAACTAGAATTTAACTTTCCCTTGATGGCTTAAAGAAGAAATCATAAAGAAAATAGTTAAACATAACTGATCTCAAAAATACTACATATAAGAACTTATTATATGACTATAGTAATTAAAACAGTGCAATATTGGCAAAATGGAGCTATTAGACTAATGATACAGGAATGGAGCCTAGAAATACGGCATGTATTAAAAGTTAGCATTGGGGCTGGGGTGGTGGCTCAGTGGTAGAGCACTTGCCTAGCATGTGTGAGGCACTGGGTTCGATCCTCAGCACCGCATATAAATAAATAAAAAATAAAGGTCCGTCAACAACTAAAAAAAAAGTTAGCATATACAAAAAATGACATTAAAATTAATTAAAAGAGTGCAAGCTTTCCATAAAGAAGAATAAAATTATGGCATTTGCTGGTAAATGGATAAATCTGGAGACTATCATACTAAGTGAAATAAGCCAATCCCAAAAAACCAAAAGTTGAATATTCTCTATGATATGTGGATGCTAACACACAACAAGGGGAGGGGGGAGAGAGAAAAAAGGAATAGGAATTCAGTGAAATAGACAAAGGGGAATGAAGGGAATGGAGAAAGGATGGAATAAGGAAAGACAGTAAAAAGAATCTGACATAACATTCCTATGTACGTACATGAATATACCATAGTGAATCTTACCATTCTGTACATTAACAAGAAATTAATCTTAAAAATAATTATAGATAAATGGCAGAAAGATCAATAGAGGAAAGGGAGCAAGGGATGGGGAGGGAAGGGGAAAAGAAGGTACTGGGGGCTGAATTAGAACAAGATATATTTCATGCTTTTATAATTATGTTAAAATGGATTCTACTGTCATGTATAACTAAAAAGAATCAGTAAAAAAGAGACTAAAATAAATAAATAAATAAATAGGACTAAAGCAATTGAATATGTATATAAAGAAAAATAAAATTTTATCCCTACATTACACCACAAAAATCAATTTCAGGTGGAATTAAAGCCTCAAATGTGAAAAAAAAATAAAAATCTTCGATAAAAATGTAGAAGACTATCCTTATAACTTGAGAATGTCAATGGCTTTCTAATACAAAAAACCCAAAGCTGAAATTCTAAAGCAGAATTTCAAACTTTGAGTATGAAACTATTTAAATTTTCCTGTATGACAAAAGACAAATTTAAATTAGAAGGTATACCTGGGAGGAGACATTTCTGACACAAATGAGCCAAAACCAAGTTGGGGAGCAATAATACATAAAGAATTCACATTTAAAAAAATATATATATATATCTGTTAAAAGATGGTCAAATTCACACAGGAGGAGCTGAGCTAAATGGCCACAAATGTATGAAAAGATATTCAAGCCACGCCGGTGGTGCATGCCTGTAATCCCAGGTGCTCAGGAAGCTGAGACAGGAGGATCAGAAGTCCAAAGCCAGCCTCAGCAACTTAGTGAGGCCCTGAGTAACTGTGAGACTCTGTCTCCAAATTAAAAATAAAAAGGGCTAGGAACGTGGCTCAGTGGTTAAAGTGGTTAAGTACCCCTGAGTTCAATCCCTGGTACCAAAAAAAAAAAAAAGAGTTCAAGCTCATTTATAATCAGAGAACTACAAATTTAAACAAAATTATCTTTCATCATCAAACAAAAAGTTTCTAAAATTTTAAATTCGATCACATAAATTTAGGTAAAGATGTAGGGAAACAGTTTCTCTCAAATGCTACAGCTTGAGATATAGTTGTTAAAACTACCTGGAAAGTAATTTAGCAAATCTTTTAAAACTGAAAATATTCTTATCCCACAACCCAACAATTCTACTTCTTCATTCTTGCTCTAGACAAAGATTCATATAGGCTCCATGTGAATTATTTGTTGCACCATTGTAATTTAAATTTATATACAATCTAAGTGTTCATAATATGTGTGATAATAAATTATGCTTTATTCCTACAATGGAATTTTATTTTATTCAACAATAAAATAAATGAACAAAGTTAATATAGACACATCTCAAAACAACATGAAAGATAAAAGCATATTACAAAAAGGCAAATAGAAAAAAATGGAAGTGAATTTTTTCAATCACACAACACAATATACTGCAAGTGGTTTATGAAAACATGCTGTATTAAAAACTAAAACTGGGACATGAAAGAAATGAACTTTAGTATAGTGGTTATCCCTAGGAAGGGAATAGTGAGGTAAATTCAAGGTTAAAAGGTAGGTTTTAAAGGTTATGTTGTTTTACTCTTTTAAAGACTCAAGCAAACAGCAAAAATCCTGATATCTACAAATCACATGGTGGATTCTAAGGTCAAGATTACTAGTTAGAACATAAAATCCTTCATAATCCCATCATACAAAGTTTAGCATTCTTAACTTTGTAATGCACGTCTTCAAGTTGTTTTGCATTTCCTCCTTATGCTCTTACTGTGTGTGTGTGTGTGTGTGTGTGTGTGTGAAGATTTAGTAAATTTGTATCATACAACTTGTATACTGATTTTGTCATATAACAGTAAGCATTTGAGCATTTGGCCATGTTTTTAAATAATCTCTAAAATATGTTATTTGGTGATTAGGTAATACTCCCTGAGCATTGATATATATCCATTTCAATACCTGCCTGTTTTTCACTACTTAAATTTAAAAAATGGCCATTTGTGGTGTGCATATTTAGCTCCATCTTTGGATGTAGAATTGCTAGAATCTGAATATTCTAAAGCTGTTGATATTCATTTTGCTAAACTGCTTTTAAGAAAATTTAGTGAGATGGAAAGATTGCTGAATAGAGGCAGATAATACTCACCTGCTCCTCCATGAAGAACAACCAAAGCAACAGGTATGTAGCTGGATTTTAAAGTGAGTGATCATGGGGAAACATTGGAAATCAATACAAGAAAGAAATATAGATCTTGTAGGATCCAGATAACTGAAATAACAGCATGGTAGGTGAAACAAAATATCCTAGCACCTGAAACCCTGGTGTCACAGTTGGGGAAGGGGGAGTCTCCCTTCTGTGTGGGGTAAAGGTGAAAGAGCCCAAGCAAACTCAGTTCATATACTGGTAATCCTAACTATTAAAAAGTTGCACAATGCTTACTGGCTTGCATCATAACTAGATAAGCAACTTGAAATTTGCACAATAGCCTGGCTTTGGAAAAGGAATTCACATACTCTTCCAGTGAACCTCCAGGGTGCTATAGACCAGGAGCCATACTGGGAAAGCACTCATGGTCCAAATTTGTACTGCTCTAAGGGGTCAAAACTCCTGATATATTCCCATATCTGGGACTACATAGATATTCTACTGCACTAGTTTAGTAGGTAGCTGCCTCAAAAAAACAAATTTGGCTGAGTAGAATGACTCTGACACAAGCTTACTGAGAGCACTACACTGTAGGAGGTCAATATTGCGACACAGAAAGGAACCAAGGGCATGCATTCAATAACCTGGGGATTAAAGAGCCTGCTCTCCAAGATCAGAGGTATGGCCAGTCACATGAGGTTTCACATTGATTCCAAGACTGAAAGCAGTTACCCACATGGTTCCTGCCACCACTTCCCAGAGCCATGCAGAGGCACCTTTCACCAAGGCCAGGAAAGAATCTTCTAGCATGCTGGGGTGGTCTTGAACAATGCTTTGGCTCTGGCTTTTACCCTTTCCCCAAGATGCAAAATCTAAGTCAGTTCAGAGAGAAAATTTATTTATCATCAGACATGTTCCACTCTTGCTTACTCGCATGAGCACTTTAGCTGAGAGGAATTGTTCCAGCTCCAATCATAACCCACTCCAGCTTGATCCCTGGTAGGCAATATATCTGAAAGAATTGGAGTGAGAAAACTTTCTGTCACTTAACCTGTCCCCAGGCATGTATGGCTGGAGGGGTACTGAGATCATGTTCCTGGCAAGGCATGCCCACAGTAGAAACAGAGAAGAACATGGCACTTACTGTTGCCACCATATCTACACAAGTTTCACAGCTGGTCACCCCTCCATCTTGTTTGATCACAAACTGCTCACAAAACAAAGTGTGTCACACTTTTCCTCATGTGGCCCAGTTACCATACCACTTTCTAGTCAGAGGAAAAGTGCTTCAGGCCCCTTACCACTACTGGAGCAGCTGGTACCAGAGACTCTTAAAAGTAGCAGAGATACATGCTCATTACAGAACTATCCACAATATCCAAGATATAGAATGAACAAATGTGTTTATTGACTGATAAGCAGATAGAGAAAATGTGGCATATGTACATAATGGAATATTGCTCTGTTGTAAAAACAATGAAATCCTTTCATGTACAGCAATATGGATTAAAATGGAGGGCATTATGTTAAGTGAAATGTCAGGCACAGCAATACAAATATCACATGTTCTCACACATTTGTGGATGCAGAAAAGAGTTGATCTTACAGAAGAAAAGCATAGAATAGTGATTACTACAGGCTAAAAATTCTGGAATAGAGAAGTTGGAGAATGGGTAAAAAATATAGTTTGATAGGAGGAATTATTCTATCATTATATTGTATGGTAGGGTAAATATAATCTACAGTAATTCATTACATACTTCAAACTAACTAGAAGGGAAGATTTTACAGTTTCCTAACACATAGAAATAATAACAATGACAACTTTCTGAGGACTGGAAAGGCTAATTTTTCTAATCTGATCATTATAAATTGTATGCATATATCATGTTATCATAATGTATTCTATAAATATATCCAAATACTACATGTCAATTAAAAACTTAAAAACAAGAAAATAAAAACAATTGGAAACTTAAAAAAAAAGTAGCAGAGATAATATCAACAGCAACTGAGGAAACTCCCATCACCTGATAGGTGCTACCACTCTCATTGTAGGAGTAGCCACACAGGGTGCAGTCCTCATACTCTTCTGTCTATACTATATTGGCCTGAACTGCTATAGTGTTCCCACTCTTGAGTGGCCTACACAGATACTGGGTCTCTCCTATTCTGCTTCATTATGCACTGTGTCCAAACACACAGCCAAAAAGCTATAGGGAGATTACACTACAGTGACCTGTTGGAAATAAATTCAACATTGCATAAAAAACAATACCCCAAGCTAGACACGGTAGTGCACACTTGTAATCCCAGCACTTTGGGAGGCTGAGACAGGAGGAGCACAAGTTCAAAGCCAGCCTCAGCAACCGCGAGGTGCTAAGCAACTCAGTGAGATCCTGTCTCTACATAAAACACAAAATAGGGCTGGGGATGTGGCTTGGTGGTTCAGTACCCCTGAGTTCAATCCCTGGAACCAAAACAAACAAACAAACAAAAAACAATACCCCAAGATACATCTTCAGAAGAAAACTGCTTACTAAGTGGTAGAGATATCCATTTCACCAGTTGGGCAAATCTAAACACAAGAAATATGAAAAAACAAGGTAAGCTATGATCCAAAAGATCATAGCTGTCTAATAATTGATTTCAAAAATACAGGGATGAATGAAATGCCTAAGAAAGAATTCAAAAAATGATTTTTAAGAACACAATAAGATCCAAGAAAATATAAAAAAATTAAATAAGGAAGACAGTGCAATAAATGAATGAGAAATTCACAAAGAGGTAGAGATTTTGAAGGAAAAAATAAACAAAAATCTTGGAAATGGAAAGCTCAGTAGTCATAAAAATTTCACTTGAAAGCCTCTATAGCAGACAAGACCAAACAGAAGAAAGAATATCAAAGCTTAAAGACAGGCCTTTCAAAATATCAGTCACACAGAAAAAAGAAAATAATAATGAAGAGAGAATTAAAGATCTTTGGGATGCCATTAAAAAAATCAAACATCTCTATTATTGGCATACTGGAAATGGAGGAAACAATGGTTACAAACATAGAAAACTTACTCAATGAAATAATAGCAGATAATTTCTTATCTTGGGAAATACATAGATATTCATCTACAGGAAACTTACAGAATCCCAAATACACATGACTTGAAGACCTTACCAAGACATATTATAATCAAATTATCAAAAGTAGAAGATGAAGAATTTTAAAATCTGGAACAGAAAGGTGTGAAGCCATGTTAAGGGCAACCATATTAGATTAAAAGTAGATTTTGCAGCAGACACTCTACAAGCCAGGAGGGCATGAAATGGTATATTCCAAGACCTAAAGATAATAACTGCCAAACAAGATTGCTAACCCAGCAAAGCTAGCTTTCAGAAATGAAAAATGAATAAATAACTTCTAATATAAGCAAAAACTGAGGTAATTCATGGCCAGATCAGCCTTAGAAAAGAGGTTTAAGGGAGCACTACAGCCAGAAGTGAAAGAAAACACTATCGTGATAGCATGTGAAAGTATAAATTCCAGTACAATAGTAGGTATAGAAAAGATAAATAGAAAATCATCAAATATCATCAGTACGATAAACCATCAAACCACAAAGATGAATAAGAGAGGAAGAAACAAAGAATATTCAAAGCAACTAGAAGAAATCCACAAAATGACAGGAGTAAGTCCATACCTTTCAATAATAAATTTTAATGTAAATGAACTTAATTTGTCCATGAAAATATGCAAACAGGTTGAATGGATTAAAAATCAAGATCCAACAATATACTGTCTAGAAGAAATGCACTTCACCAGTAAAGACACATGCAGACTGAAAATGGAAAATAGAGGAAGATGGAAATGGCAAATGGAATCTTACAGCAAAAAGGAGTAGCTACACTTATACCTGACAAAATAGACCTTTCAACAAAAACATTAAGAAGAGAAAAACAAGGTCACTACATAATGACTAAAGGATCAATTCAACAAGAAGATATAATGATTATAAATCTATTTGCACCTGATGAAGAATGTTCAATTTTATATAACAAACACTATTAGAACTAAAGGGAGAAATAGGCTCCAATACAATAATAGTGGGGGATTTCAACAGCCCATTCTACAAATTGATAGATTATACAGACAATACAATCAACAACAAAACATGAGAGTTCATTTTTATTATAGTTCAAATGGACTTAAATATTTACAGGACATCCAAGGCTATAGAATATACACTTTAAATCAATGCGTGGAAATTTCTTTAGAATAAACCGTTTATTAAGCAACAAAATTAATAGTATCAAGTTTTAAAAAATCTATCCTGTATAATCCTGTATATTTTCTGAGCATAATGGAATGAAACTAGAAGTCAACCAAAAGAGAAACTTTAAAAATTATATAAATAAATGGTGACTGAAAAATATTTCTGAACAAATATTTCATAACTGAGGAATTCAGAAGGGAAATTTAAAATTCCTTGAAATAAATGAAAATGGAAACACAACAGACTAAGACTGTAGGATGTAGCAAGAGCAGTACTAAGTAGGAAGTTTATACAATGATTTCCTACACAAACAAAAAATAGAAAGACGAAATAAGCAATGTAATGATCCATCTCAAGCACTTCAAAAAGTAAGAACAAACAAAATTCAAAGTTAGTAGAAAAAAAGAAATGCAAAGATCAGAGTAGAAATAAATGAAACAATCTGAAACAAGCAATACAAAGGATCTGACTGACAAACTTTTAAACTAACAGAAAGAGAATAAAAATTTTAAAAATTTAAAGTGAAATAGAAGACATTAAAACTGATACCACAAAAACATGAGGTATCATTAGGGACTATTTTATAAAACTATATGCTAACAAATTAGAAAACTTAGAAAAAGATGAACCAATTTTTGAACACATATTACTTACCAACATTGAACCAAGAAGATATAAAAACCTTGAATTAACCAATATGAAGTAATGAAACCAATTCAGTGATGTAGTTTAGATCTGGAATGTACTGCAAAGGCTCATGTGTGGAAGATTTTGTTCCAGATGCAGCAATACTGAGAGATGGAGCTTTTGGGAATGATAGGATCATCAGGGTTCTAATCTTATCAGTGGATTAATCCATTGATATATTCATAGTTGAATGAAGTATTGGAAGGTCATGGAAACTGTAGGAAGTTGAAGGGAGTGGGTTTTTGGGGACATGCCCTTGTCTCCCTCCTCCTCCTCTTCTTGCTCCTCCTCCTCCTCTTCCTCATGCTCTTCTCCACCTTCATCCTTCTCCTCCTTCTCTCTCCTTCCCAGCTGTCCTGAGGTAAGCAGCTTTACTCTATCACACCATTCTACCATAGTGTTCTGTCTCAGTACAGGCCCAGAAACAATGGAGCCAGTTGAAAATGTTCTGCAACCTCTGGAACCATGATAAAAAATAAATCTTTCCTGTTTTAAGATGTTTTTCTTAGGTATTTTGTCACAGTGACAAAAAGCGAGCTAACATAATCAGGAATAAAATGTGTCCCAACAAAGAAAACCCCAGAACCAGAAGGGTTTTGAAAGGATGAAGTGGTTTTTAAGGAAAAATTACACCAATGCTTCTCAAACTTTCACAGAATGGAAAGGGAAGGAACACATCCAAACATATTCTATCAGGCCAGCATCACTTCCTTATGAAAATGAAATAAGGAAGCAACAAAATAAGAAAACTATAGACCAATATTGGTGATGAACATAAATGCCAAAATCCTCAACAAAATTCTAGGAAATCAAATTCAACAGCACATCAGAAAGATCATGTACCATGATCAAGTTGGCTTCATTCTAGAGATGCAAGAATGGTTCAACATACACAAATAAATAAATTTAATAAGTCACATCAGTGAAACAAAAGTTAAAAATCATATGATGATCTCAATAAATGCAGAAAATGCCTTTGATAAAATTCAATATCAACTTATGATAAAAGACCTGAACAAATTAAGTGAAGATAAATCATATCTCAACATAACAAAGGTGAACAGGACAAACCTACTGCAACCATCACACTGAATGAGAAGAAATTGAAATCATTTCCTCTAAAATCAGGAGAAACACAAGGGTTTCACTCTCACCACTTTTAATCAATATAGTGCTAGAAAAATTAGAGCAATTGGGCAAAAGAAAGAAAGAAAAGGCATATAAATAGGAAAGAAGGAAGTCAAGTTATTTCTATTTGTATATTCCTATACAGAGAAAACTCTACCAAAAGACTACTAGAACTAATGAATGAATTCAATAAAGTAGAAGGATACAAAATTAATATACAAAAAAATCAGTTGCTCTTATATACACCCATAATAATTTTGCAGAGAAAGAAGTCGTGAAAAAAATCAAATTCACAATAGCCAAAAAAAAAGAAAATACCTAGAAATGAACTCAACTAAGGAAGTGAAAATACCTCTACAATGAAAATTTAAAACTACTAATGAAAGAAATTATAGAAGACACTAAAAGGTAAAAATACTTCCCAGTTCATGGACTGAAAAAATTAATATTGTTAAAGCATCCATATTGGGCTGGGGATATAGCTCAATTAGTACAGTGCTTGCCTAGCATATACAAGGCCCTGGGTTCAATCTCCAGCATCACCAAAAAAAAAAGTATAAAGCATCCATATTACCCAAGCAATCTACAGATTCAATGCAATCCCCATCAAAATATCAATGACATTCTTCACTAGGAAAAAAAATCTTAAAATTCATATGGAAGTACAAAAGATTCTGAATAGCCAAAGCAAATCTGAGCAAAAATGGAAATACTGGAAGCATCACAATACCTGATTTTGGGACATACTATAAAGAAGAGAACAAAAAGTATGGTATAAGGTATAAAAGTAGACACATAGAACAATAGAATAGAATAGAGAACCCAGAAATAAATCTATGCACCTTCATCCATCTGATTCTTGGCAAAGTGCCAAAAACATACATTAAAGAAAGGATAGCCTCTTCAAAAACAGTGCTGGGAAAACGGGATATCAATATCCAAAAGATTGAAACCTCACCTCTATCTCTTACCCTGTACAATAATGAAATCAAAATCGATCAAAGAACTAAATATCAAACCTTATATTTTTAAAATACTACAGGAAAACAAAGGGAAGCACTTGAAGACATTGGTGCAGGCAATGACTTTCTAGATAGGACTCCACAAGCACAGGAAACATACTAAAAAAATGCCAAATGGGATTGCATCAAACTAAAAAGCTTCTGCACAGTAAAGGAAATGATCAATAAAATGAAGAGAAAATCTATGGAATAGGAGAAAATCTTTGTCAGCTATTCATGTGAGAGCAGGTTAATATTCAGAATATTTAAAGAGATCAAAAAACTTAACAATAAAAACAAGTAATCCAATTCTAAAATAGCAAATGATCTGAACAGACACTTCTCAAAGGGAGAAATACAAATGGCAAATAATATATGAAAAATGCACAATATCATTAGCCTTGAAGAAAATGCAAATCAAAAATACAGGTAGATACTATCTCACCCCAATTTGAATAAAATTATCAAAATATGAGAAATAAAGATATGGGGAGAGGGGATTGATTAGAGAGAAAAAAAAACAAATCCTGGTGAAGACTGGAGAAACAGGAACTCTTGTGTGCTATTGGTGGGAATGAAAATTAGTACAGCCACTATGGAAAACACTATGGAGATTCCTCAAAAATCTAAAAATACAACTACCATATGGTCAAATTATTCTACTCATGGGTATATATCCTAAGAAAATGAAGTCAGCATACAAAAGAGATAATTGAATGTCCATTTTATTACAGAACTACTCACAATATATAAGACATGAAATTACCACAGGTGTCTAACAACAGATGAATAAAATAAATATATATACAAAAATAAACATATATACACACAAATGTAATATTATTCAGACATAAAGAAGAACAAACTTCTGTAATTTGTAGCAAAATGGATGAAACTGGAGCACATAGTGCTAGGAAAAATAAGCCAAAAAGACAAGTATTATATGTGGAGTTAGTTTGTCATATGTGGAATCAAAGAAACAAAAAAAAAGTCAACCTGAAAGTAAATGATGATTTCTAGTGACTTGCTCTTGTACAGTAAGGGAGGGAGGGCAAAGGTGTAAGAAGGATCAATGTATATGATCAACAGATGCTGTATGTATATACAGAGATATCACAGTGAATTTCATTAATGTTTATGATCAATATGTGTTAATAAAAATGAATTAAAATAATAAAATAAAGTCCACAATAAAAAGAATATTTGTGAATTACATTTCTGTTAGTAGAATGAATATAGATGCTCACCAGCACAGAGGATTATTATTTCTAAAAAGTCAAAAGGTTGAATTTTTTCTCTGATATGTGAAAGCTAATACAAAATAAGTGGAGGAAATAGAAGCAATATCAGTGGAGAAGACAAAAGAGGAATGAAGAGAAAAGAGGAGAGTGAGTACAGGGAAAGACAGTGGAATGAATCTGATCTAACTTTCCATGTGCATATATGAATACCACAGTGAATCTCCCCATCATGTACATACACAAGACACTAATGAAAAAAACAATAATAGCAGAATATTATCAATAAAATAGAAGTCAGAGGGAAAAAGGGTGGAAGTGAGGGGAAGAGGAAGTACTGGAGACTGAATTAAAATAAATTCCATGCTTTCATAATTATGTCAAAACGAATGCTATTATCAGGTATAACTAAAAAGAACCAATAAAAATCCTTGTCAAATATATATACACACATATATATAACACTTTAATTTGCATTTCTTATTACTTATTAAGTTAGACATTATTATCATGTTTTGTCAATTGTTTTTCTTCCTTTTTTGTGTCTTTTCAATTTTCTACCAGAATATGCATTTTATTTTGAGTTTTCTAGTCTCTTTTCATTCCTACATTTTCCTGTTCCAGCAGGACACTTTTTGAAAATGTTTTTTTGATACATTTTTGTATAAGCAAGTATCTTCTCTATTTCTTATTCAAAAACTTCTTGGCTGCCTCACATTTAAAAACTTCCAGATGAATGTTAAAATTATTTTCTCAAGTTTCCAAAATCCTGTTGGGATTACAATATGAATTACAGTGAACTTACATCTGAGTTTTGGAAAACTTGGCATGTTTATAGTATTTAGTCTTCTTACCCAGGAACATGTTATTCTACTTAAATTTACGTAAACCTTGTCTCTCTCCCAGTAAAGTTTTGTAATTTTGTTCAGCCACGTTTTTATTGTTTGTTCCTGAGTATTTTGTATATTATATAGCCATTGTAAGTAGGTCTTTGTTTTTTCTTCTATATATTCTAACTTTATTAGTAGTATATAAGAAAGTTTGTTGAGTCTTCCTATTCATTTGAGTCTGTATACAAGCATTTTTAAAACTCATTAATTCTAAAATTTTTAACATGGAATCTTTTACATTTTCTATGTGGATATTTATTATTACATTCACTGAAATTTCTATGCCAATATTAAATAATTGTACTGATGGAGCATGTTTGTCTTGCTTCTGATTTTGATATTTGATTTTTAAATTACTAATTAATTACATATTCTTCAAAAACCTAAAAACAACATAAGTAATATTAGTCTGAGAATTTGTATGTATTTTTCCAATAGAATGTAAAGCTACAAGGAGAATTTTTGTACACTTTGTTCACTACTGTATCCTTCCATCTGGCATAGTACCTGCACAGAGTAGATATTCAGTAAAAAATTATTGAATGAATGTGAAGTAATGAACAGACGTCCCAAGCTCTTTTGAAGTTGTTAATAAGTTTTCTTTTTGGCAATTATCTCAAGGTTTGCTCTATACAGATTCTTTATAGCCACACACACATACCTGCTTATCTCAAACACAGTCTTTTAGACTACTCAAGTATAGATGTTACCAGAAAAAAATGTATTGTACTTAAATTTCTCCCTAATAGTAAGAACAATTATTCAAATTTGATGATGTTTTTACATTATTACCAATTACTAGAAGGCTGAAAATCATCTTCACAAAACTTTCAAATTAGCATTTCCAAATTTTGATGAAAAACATGATGAATTGTTGAAGTCTCAATTGGAGATAGATGTGTAATCCACTCAGTAAAAATGCTGAAAGCAATTTCTCTTCCAAGTCCCTTAATACTTTCCAGAGCATTTTACAAAAAAGAAGGTCACTTAAAACAAGCTGTAAATGTCATTTGAAGTAAAACAATATCACTTAAAATAAAGTACTAGTTTTAATAGACATCATTTCTCAGATTATATGATTAGTTCATTTTGCCTATATGGTAAATAAGTGAATGAATGTAAAGTAATGAATAGACTTCCCAGGTTAAAGATAGGGGAAAAGAAGCATAACATGTTTGGAGTTAATCTTGATCATAATGTATATATTCTTTATCTTTTTTCTCTTGAGGCAAAGAAAAGAAATATGGTCCAGTAATTTTGATTCACATATGTTTAATTTTAAATAACATGTCCTCAGCAAAATACTATGGTAATTTATATGTAATGACTGTGGATATGGTGTCATTGATCAACAATTGTATCCTTTGCTGTGCAGAAGCTTTTTAAATTAATGTTATTTCACTTATTGATTTTTTATTTTATTTCTTGCACTTTAGGAGTATTATTAAGGAAGTCAGTTCTTGTGCCAACATGTTGTAGTGTTGGGCCTATATTTTCTTCTAGCAGTTGCAGAGTTTCAGGTCTAATTCCTAGGTTTTTAATACATTTTGAGTCGACTTTGTGCAGGGTAAGAGGGGTCAGGTTTTATCTTTTAAATACTGATATCCAAATTTCCCAGCACCATTTGTTGAAAAGGATATCTTTTCTCAAACATAAATTTTTGGCATCTTTGTCTAGTATCAGATAACTGTATTTATGTGGGTTTGTCTCTGTGACTTCTATTCTGTGCCATTGGTCTACATATCTGTTTTGGTTCCAGTACCATGCTGATTTTGTTATTATAACTCTGTAGTATAATTTGAGGTCTAATATTGTGATGCCTCCAGCATAAGTATTTTTTCTCAGGACTTCTCTGATTATTCTGGGTCTCTTATTTTTCTGAGTGAATTTTAGAACAGCTTTTTCTAGTGCTGTAAAGAAAATCATGCAGTGTAAGATTAGTTATTTGTTACATATTTTCTAGATTATTGGACTATAAATTTTCAAAATAATTTCTAGTGATCCTCTGAACTTCAGTAGTATCTGTGATGATGTTTCCTTTTTCTTCTTTAATTTTAATCCCCATCAACATACTATTGAATCTGCATAATGCTTTTGGCACTATGGACATTTTGATAATATTAATTTTGCCTATACAAAAATATGGGAGATCTTTCCATTTTCTAAGATCTTCTTCAATTTCTTTCTTCAGTATTCTATAATTTTTATTGTAGAAGTTCTTCACATCCTTTATCAGATTAACCCACCGGTACTTTTTTAGATTATTGTGAATGGGATAAATTTCCTAATTTCTTTTTCAGCAGATTCATCATTAGAGTATAGGAGAGTGATTAATTTATATATGCTGATATTGCATCCTGCTACTTTACTAAATTTATCAGCTCTAGAAGACTTCTGGTAGAGTTTTTTGGATCATCTAAATATAGTATCATGTCATGAGCAAACAGAGATAATTGGAGCTCTTCTTTTCCTATTTGGAAATTTCCCTCTCTTGCCTAATTTCTCTGGCTAGAGTTTCAAGAATTATGTCGAATAGGAGTGGTGAAAGTGGGCATCCTGTCTTGTTCCTGTTTTTAGAGGAAATGCTCCTAGTTTTTCTCCATTCAGTATGACATTGGTCTTGGGTTTGTTATATATAGTTTTACAATATTAATGTTAGTTCCTTCTATCCCTAAATTTTCTAGTTTTTTAAACATTAATGAGTATTGGACTTTGCCAAATGCTTTTTCTGCATCTATTTAGATAATCATGTGATTCTTGTCCATAACTCTATATATGTGGTGAACTACATTTATTGGTTTGCATACGTTGAATCAACCTTGAATCCCTGGAATGAAACCCACTTCATCATGGTACACTATCTTTTTAATGTGTTTTTGTACACAGATTACCAATATTTTACTAAGAATTTTCATGTATGTTCATTCAGGGTTATTGACCTAAAGTTTTCTTTCCTCAATGTGTCTTTGTCTGGTTTTGGTATCAGGGTGATACTGGTATGACAGAATGAATTTGGCAATGTTCCCTCCTATTCTATTTCATGGAATAACTTGAGGAGGTTCTTCTTTAAAAGTCTGGTAGAACTTGGCTGAGGATCTATCTGGTCCTGGACTTTACTTTGTTGGAAAGTTTTTGATAACTACTTCAATTTTATTACTTGATATTGATCATTTTAGGTTATCTACATCCTCATGGTTCAATTTGTGTAGATCATATGTCTCTAGGAATTTGTCAATATTTTCAAGATTTTCTAGATTATTGGAGTATAAATTTTCAAAATAGTTTCTGGTGATACTCTGGGCATCAGTAGTATCTGTGGTGATGTTTCTGTTTTCTTCTCTAATTTTATTTATTTGAGTCCCTCTTTATTTTGGTTAGTCTTACTAAGGATTTATGAATTTTGTTTATCTTTTCAAAAAACAACTCTTTTTTCATTGATACTTTGAACATTTTTATTCCTCAATTTCATTGATTTTTGGCTCTAATTTTAATTATTTCTTGTCTCCTATTGACTTTGGTATTGGTTTGTTCTTTTCTAGGGCTTTGACATGCAATGTGAGATTAGTTATTTGTTATCTTTTAAGTTTTTAAATGTATGAACTCAGTGCTATAAATTTTCCTCTTACAACTGCCTTCATGCTGCCCCAGAGATTTTGAAATGTTGTATCACTTTTATCATCTGTTTGGAAGAATTTTTTTATTTCTCCCCTGATTACTTATGCTATCCATTCATCATTGAAAACAGTATTTTTTAGTCTCCAGGTATTCAAGTTGTTTCTTTTTTGATCTTGTCATTGATTTCTAATTTCACTCCATTATTGTCTGATAGGATGCAAGGATTTATCTTTATTTTTTGTATTTGCAAAGATTTTCTTTATGACCTAAAATATTATCCATTTTAGAAAATTTTCCATGCCCTGCTGAGAAGAAGGTAAATTCAGTCATTGATGAATGATATATTATATAGATATCTGTTAGGTTCATTTGGTTAGTAGTATTTTTTAGATTTGAAGAATCTTTACTTAGTTTATGTCTGGATGATCTTTCATGTGGTGAGAGAGGTGTTTTGAAGTCATCCAGTATTATTTTATCATGGTATGTTTGATTCTTAATATTTACAAGAGTTTGTTTTATGTATGTAAATGTACCATTGTTTGGACAAGAATATTTATAATCATTAAATATTGTTGTTGAATAAATTCCTTAAACAGTGTGTGGTGATCTTCTTTGTCTCTTCTGATTAATTTTGGCTTAAAGTCTACTTTGTCTGATGTGAGAACGGCTATGCCTACTTGTTTGTGGATACAATTTGCATGGTATATCTTTTTATATCCTTTCACCTTCATTCTGTAGATGTCTTTGTCTGTAAGGTGTTTCTCTTACAAACAACATATTGTTGGGTCATGTTTTCTTAATCCAAGCTGCTAATCTATGTCTTCTGAGTGAAGAGTTTAGACCATTTACATTCAATGTTATTATAGAAAGATGATTTTTATTTCCTTCTATTTTGATTTATTTCTGATGTTTGAGACTTGGTTTGCATTTATTTGAGTATTATTCTAGTGTCATTCATACCTATGCTGGTTTTTTATTTTTATTTTCTATTTCATCTTCATGAAATATTTTATTAAATATGTTTTATAGTGCAGGCTTTGTGATTATTAGTTCTTTTTGTTTCTGTATCTCATGGAAGATTTTTATTTAATTTACAATTTTGAAGGATAATTTTTCTAGACATAATAATCTTGATGGGCATCATTTTCCTTCAGAGCTTGGTAGTTATTATTGCAAGCCCTCCTGGCTTTTGGGGTCTGGGTTGAGAAATGAGTTAAAATAGAATTAGATTCACCTCTAAATGTGACCAACCATTTTTCTCCTGCAGCTTTTAATACTATATCCTTATTCTGTGTATTAGACATTTTATTATAATGTGTCTTGAAGGAGATCTCTTATAATTCTGTATATTTGGAATGCTACATGCTTCTTCTATTTTATTTTATTTTTTTTACATGCTTCTTCTAGTTTAATTTTCATTTTATTCCAGAGATTTGGATAAAATTTAATATTATTTCATTTAAAAGATTATGTATCCTTTTAGTTTTTGTTTTGCAGCCTTCATCTACACCAATTATTCTTACATTTGATCTCTTGATGTTATCCAAGATTTTTTGAATATTCTGGTGGTGATCTTTTAAAATTTGTTCTAATTAGTTATATATGACAACAGAATGCACTTCAATTCATAGTACACAAATGGAGCAGAATTTTGCACTTCTCTGAACACAAAGTACAGTCACACCATTTATGCAATCATACATACACCAAAGGTAATGATGTCTGGTGATGATCTTTTAAAATATTTTCTTTATGGTCAACATTGTATTCAAGATTGTATACTTTGTCTTCAAAGGCCTGAAAATCTATCCTCAAAGTGATCTAATCTATTGGTGATGATTTCCATTGAATTTTTAATTTGGTTTATTGAGTCATTTCCAGGATTTTCATTTGTTTCCTTTTCAGAATCTCTATTATTGAAATGACCTTTCACTTCCTGTATTTTCTCTCTAGTTTCACTCTGTATATTATCTTTTAGTTCTTTCAACATTTTAACTGTTAACTTTCTAAAACATTTCCTTGACATTTCCTCCTCTGTGGTATTGGAGTTTGTTGTTGAAGTGTTATGGGCTGTTTGGTGTGGTTTGTTTCCCTGACTTTTCACATTGTTTGCATATCCACCCATCTATTGGGAAGGTTATTGCTTCTTCTTTTAAGCAAGGGACTACTTTATGAGCTTCATCCTCTTAAAAGTATTTGGTTGGGCAAATACCCAGATATTGATACTTTAATTCAATGTGTGACCTTTTCTGATTCCAGTATCAGCACCGCTTTGAGAGAAGCCATTGAACCCTATTTACTAAAATCATTTCAGAGCCAAGTCACATACTATTCAAACATCTTAAAAGCTAAAAACTTGTTGATGTTGTTCCCCGTAGTTCCTCTAATCCAGGTACACACTTGTAGTAAAGTTCAGGAACAGGTTGAAAATCAGTTATTAAATATAGTAAAATTACTATGACATTATATGAGGGCTGAAATGGGAAAGAAGAAAGATTGGGAAAAAGAGAGAAAAAATTTTAAAAAAAACAAAAAATAAAAGAATAATACACACCAAGGTAAAAAGGAGAAAAGGGTGGATGGGATATTTGAGGTAGTAGTAGAAAATGTGAGAAGGTGAATAGTAGTTAAAAGGGGTTAAAAGTATAAACTAGGGCTAGGAAGACAAAGATAGGGAGAATGAATCAAAATAATTCTTTTTTAAATTTATTCTAATAAGGTATACATGGCAGCAGAATGCACTTTGATTCATTGTACACAAATGGAGCACAATTTTTCATTTCTCTGGTTCTACGCAATGTCGAATTGCACCATATGTGCAGTCATACATGTACCTAGGCCAATGATGTCCATCTCATTCCACCATTTTTTTGCCCTCATGGCCCCTCTTCTCCCTCCCCTTTGATCAAAATTCCCCTATTCTTCCCATGCCCCCTTCCCCATTATGGATCAGCATCCAATTATCAGAGAGAATATTCACCCTTTGGTTTTTTGGGATTTGCT
Source organism: Xerus rutilus (assembly GCA_028644305.1). Taxonomy (NCBI): domain Eukaryota; kingdom Metazoa; phylum Chordata; class Mammalia; order Rodentia; family Sciuridae; genus Xerus; species Xerus rutilus. The sequence goes on from CM053417.1 coordinate 31,598,307, forward strand.
TACTTCACATAGCATGATATTATCCAATTCCATCCATTTACCTGTAAATGCCATAATTTTGTTCTATTTTATTGCTGAGTAATATTCCATTGTGTATATATACCAAAGTTTCTTTATCCATTTATCTATTGAAGGGCACCTACATTGGCTCCACAGTTTAGCTATTGTGAATTGAGCTGTTATAAACATTGAAGTGGCTGCATCACTATAGTATGCTGTTTTTAAGTCCTTTGGGTATAGATCGAGGAGTGGGATAGCTGGGTCAAATGGTGGTTCCATTCCAAGTTTTCTAAGGAATCTCCATACTGCTTTCCAGATTGGTTGCACCAATTTGCAGTCCCACTAGCAATGTATGACTGTCCCTTTTCACCCATATCCTCACCAACACTTATTGTTGTTTGTATTCTTGATAACTGCCATTCTGACTGTTATTAGGTGAAATCTTAGAGTAGTTTTGATTTGCATTTCTCTAATTGCTAGGGATGTTGAACATTTTTTCATATATTTGATGATCGATTGTATATCTTCTTCTGAGAAGTGTCTGTTGAGCTCCTTAGCTCACTTATTGATGGAGTTGTTTGGTTTTTTTTTTTTTTTGGTGTTAAGTTTTTTGGGTTCTTTACATATCCTGGAGATTAATGCTCTGTCTGACATGCGTGTGGCAAAAATTTGCTCGCAAAATGTAGGCTCTCTCTTCACCTTATTGATTGTTTCCTTTGCTGAGAAGATTTTTAGTTTGAATCCATTCCATTTATTGATTATTTATTTTATTTCTTGAGCTTTAGGAGTCTTGTTAAGGAAGTTGGAGCCTAACTGACATGATGCAAGTTTGGGCCTACTTTTTTCTCTATTAGGCTCAGGGTATCTGGTCTAATTCCTAGGTCATTGATCCACTTTGCATTGAGTTTTGTACATGATGAGAGATAGGAGTTTAGTTTCATTTTAGTGCAAATGGATTTCTAGTTTTCCCAGCACCATTTGTTGAAGAGGCTATCTGTTCTTCAACAGAAGTTTTTGGCACCTTTGTCTGGTATGAGATAACTGTATTTCTGTGGGTCTGTCTCTGTGTCTTCTATTCTGTACCATGGATCTACATGTCTATTTTGGTGCCAATACCATGCCATTTTTGTTACTATAGCTTGGTAGTATAGTTTAAGATCTGGTATTGGGATGCCTCCTGCCTCACTCTTCTTGCTAAGAATTGCTTTGGCTACTCTGGGTCTCTCATTTTTCCAAATGAATTTCATGATTATTTTTTCTATTTCTATAAGGAATGACATTGGGATTTTAATTGGAATCACATTGAATCTATATAACTCTTTGGGTAGTATGGCCATTTTGACAACATTGATTCTGCCTATCCAAAAGCATGGGAGATCTTTCCATCTGCTAAGATCCTTTTCAATTTCTTTCTTTAGTGTCCTGTAGTTTTCATTGCAGAGGTCTTTCACCTCTTTAGTTAAATTGATTCCCGAGTATTTTTTTTAGGCTATTGTGAATGGGCTAATTTTCCTAATTTCTCTTTTAGAGGATTCATCACTGATATAGAGAAATGCACTTGATTTATGGTATTTATTTTATATCTTGCTACTTTGCTGAATTTATTTATTAATTCTAGAAGTTCTCTGGTGGAAGTTTTTGGATCCTCTAGATATAGAATCATGTCATCGGAAAATAATGATAGTTTGAGTTCTTCTTTTCCTATTTGTATCCCTTTAATTACTTTCATCTAATTGCTCTGGCTAGAGTTTCAAGGACTGTTGAATAGAAGTGGTGAAAGAGGGCATCCCTGTCTTGTGCCCGTTTTTACAGGGAATGCTTCCAATTTTTCTCCCTTTAGAATGATGTTGGCCTTTAGTTTAGCATAGATAGCTTTTACAATGTTGAGATATGTTCCTACTATCCCTAGTTTTTCTTGTGTTTTGCACATGAAAGGGTGCTGTATTTTGACAAATGCTTTTTCTGCATCAATTGATAAAATCGTATGATTCTTTAAGTCTATTGATGTGATGGATTATGATTATTGATTTCCATACGTTGAACCAAACTTGCATCCCTGGAGTGAACCCCATTTGATCATGTTGCACTATTTTTCAAATATGTTTTCGTCTGCAATTTGCCAGAATTTTATTGAGAATTTTTGCATCTGTGTTCATCATGGTTATGGGTCTGAAATTTTCCTTCTTTGATGTGTCTCTGTCTTGGTTTTGGTATCAGGGTGATAGTAGACTCATAGAATGAGTTTGGAAGCATTCCTTCCTTTTCTATTCCATGGAATAATTTGAGGAGTATTCATATTAATTCTTTTTTGTAGGTCTTATAGAACTTGGCTGAGAATCTATCTGGTCCCGGGATTATCTTGGTTGGTAGGCTTTTGATGGCATCTTCTGTTTCCTTGATTGAAATTGATCTTCTTAAGTTGTTTACATCCTCCTGGTTCAGTTTGGGTAGGTCATATGCCTCTAGATATTTGTCAGTGTCTTTAGGGTTTTCTATTTTACTGGAGTATAAATTTTCAAAATTGTTTCTAATTATCTTCTGTATTTCAATAGTGTCTGTCATGGTATTTCCTTTTTCATCATGAATTTTAGTAATTTGAGTTTTATCTCTCCTTTTCATTAGGGTGGCTAAGGGTTTGTCAATTTTATTTATTTTTTCAAAGAACTCCAATTAATTCTTTAAACCATTAGAAAAGATGAATTCAAATGGCTTTAAGGTACAATGTTAGTTACTAGGATAACAACTAACCATAAAGATAAAGGTAATACATAAACAATCAAATATAATGTTAGAGTTATTTATAGTAAACCATGCCAAAGTGAAGAAAATTCTTTGTTTTGTCTTAGTATCATTTTATTGAGTAATTACAGTAAATTTTTTAAAGTACACTGCATGCATTAATTTATTTATTTATTTTTTTATATTATTTTATTTAAATGAATTTCAAGTCATAGTACATATACAGAGCTCAATTTTTCCATTTCTCTTGTTGCAAACCACATAGAGTCACACCATTTGTGTCTTCATACATGCACCAAAGGTAGTGATGACAATCTCAATCAACCATCATTACTATACCCATTCTCCTTTCCCTTCCCCCACCTCCCCCCTGCTGCATCCAGAGTTCCTCCATTTCTCCTATGTTCCCCATTCCCACCCCCCTTATGTATCCTCATCCACTAATCAGAGAGAACATTCGGCATTTGGTTTTTTGGGATTGGCTTACTTCACTAAGCATAATGTTCTCCAGTTCCATCCATTTGCCTGCAAATGCCATAATTTTTTCTTTTATTGCTGAATAATATTCCATTGTGTACATGTACCATAGTTTCTTTATCCATTCATCTATTGAAGGGCATCTGGGTTGCTTCCATAGTTTTGCAATTGTGAATTGTGCTGCTATAAACATTGAAGTGACTGCTTTACTGTAGCGTGCTGTTTTTAAATCTTTAGGGTATAGGCCAAGGAGTGGGATAGCTGGGTCGA